>CM031238.1:716720737-717320737 GCA_018340775.1 Taxus wallichiana var. yunnanensis
ACTAGCCAAAGGGACTCATACTTCTCGTCAAAAGACAAAGTTATTTATATGAGTATGTCCTTTGCATAATTTGCAAAAGGTTAGTTATATTCAACATTGGTAGAAACATGACACTTTTTAATATTCTAACTTTGATGGTTTGGTTTAGTTTTATAGTTTTTTTTAATTTTTGACATATGACAAATGTGGGAAGATATTTTAAAATATATCTAGAAGGTTTGATTAAAATATTTTCCACATCGAAGAGAAAACAAGGGGAGAATCTTTTGAGCAAATTTGATATGATGAAATAACTATTAACACGAGCCCACTTCATCAAAATAGTATGGATTTTATGATTAACATTGTATTACGTCATTTTAAAGTCATATGGAGGGGTTGCTCAACCAACAATGTTAACTTTCCCCTCAATTTGATAATTTTTTTAGAGCCTTACACATTATAAAGAAATTTAAAATTTTGAAAATTCTTGGGAAAAAAGAGCCTAACTATTTGCTTATTTTATTTTTAACGACATTAAGATTTTTGATTGAATGACATTTAATTTGTTAAACAAGACGAAAAACATGAATGCAAATTTGGAAAGGAAAGGGTTAAAATTAGATACTTTTGTACCATTTTGTAGTCCTTGTTTTCAGTTTTAAGCTCAAATTATTGTAAGAAAACAAGTGTTGTACAAAAAATTATAAAAATTGAGCCCGCCATGCAACCGGTCATATTGACGATAGGTAGATTTTATCAAAGAGATTTAGATTGAGACTCCATAAGATTTTTATGGAGTTAAGTGCAAATTTCTCTTATTTACTAATATAACCATAAAAGTGCACCATGTAATGTACAAGCCTTAAAGACATATTTAGAGGAGATCTGCCATTTTATATTAAAAAGAGAGGGTGATAAATACACATGTGAATTGCCATCAACAAAGCTCACTGGAAAAAGGAACGATGCTACGTGGGCTGTGAGGTCGTGCACATGGGATTTTGAGATTATAGTGCCATATTGATATTTGATGAGGAAAAAAATAGCAATGGCTACATCGTGCAACAACATCGAAACAAGCTAAGATAAGGGCGGTGTATCGCTTGCACCTCCTCCTTCCACCTTCCTCTCTCATTCTCTAACACGAGGTCCACTTCTTCTTGGACTTCCAAATTTGTTGTTTCAAGGTCTACATGTCACAAGATCCAAAACACTCCATTGACAAGTGTAAAGTGGTTTGGGTAGAGAGGAAACCATATAATAGGTCATTTGGAGTGAACTCTTGGCTTTACAATTGCCTTGCATTTGCGTGAAAGTTTCTAAGGTCTTTACAAAAAAACCCATATTTTACATATCCCACAATCATTCCAGTGCATCAGATCACATCTCTTTTAGGAATTTTGTCGAACTTGTTGCATGCTTCCATAATTTGTAAATACTTGCGACTTCAACATCAAAACTATCGTATATACAAAGGTGAGAACAAAGCCTCTCATGGTGATAACTCCACTTGATGGTGATGATGTGTACTTTGCTCCTCTCGGCCATATGCCCATATGCCTCACAATACTATTTCTCTAAGTTCAAGATACACGAGATTAATCTGTATACATATACACGGATAATTATGCATAGCCCCACCTTATGTGAATTGTTTTTTTGGAATCAGAGGGTTGAAACAAATTCTAGATGACTGTAATCCCGATGGCACTTGATATAAATAAATGAACATATCCACTTCCTCCAAACCTGCCAACAACAACAAAAGCATTCACAAATCAAAATAACATCCAATATTAAACACTAAATTTAAATCGCAAAAATTAGAACTCGCCTTAAATCTCAGAAATTATACCAAAATATATATAAATTATTTGTAGTTAATCAAGAAATCTGAAACATTCTTCCTCTGAATCACTTTCGCTAGCTCTTTATCCTGTACAACCATACCTTCGTTACGGAAATCTTTGTTGAATTCCTTCATAATATTAATCAGTGTCGTGGCCATGAACAATTTCCAGAAACTTCCTACCATTATGTTGCTAGATACGATCATAAACATACTCCACCTTATCAGAATATTAATGCACGAAGTGATTATGTGAACCATAGATTTCCTACCTCTTTATCAGCCGCAGGCACCTGCAAGATAGAGATTGTTTCCAGGCACATATTGCAGGATCAAATATATTATGAAAAACAATGGAAATGGATGAACGCAACAACGAAGATGAGAAATGTCAGTCATAAAAGTGAATCATTCATACCATTACATTTATTGATTACTACTGTAGGAACTTCTCTGACATACTAATTACTAAACATTAATATTATAATAATAACTAATTTCATATTAATAATCAACGAGGACACAAATACACTAATACCATCACAATTATCTAGTTGTATACAGATATTCAATGTTGTATTACTTTCATGTACATTATTTTTTATGATATATATCAATTACAATTGTTTCGATAAGATCCACCATATTACGACTTTGTCTTTTTGTCATTTTTAGAGAGAGCAACATTTAAATAAATACAAACATAAACCTAATATATTTGATTGGAAATTAAACCTAAGTTAGATATAAACCTAATATCTTTGATTTATTCATTTTTACTTGTATTACCTAGGAAATGGCCTTATCCCGCAAAAAAGATTACATGAAGTTGCCAAAGATAGCATCGCTCATCTTTGGGGTCTTAGTTTATATGCGTTATCGCAAAAGGTGACATGATCTCGCATAAGACATTGCCCTTTTACCCAACCTAATACATCAAAACACAACTAAGTTGTTTACATAATCGAGATACCAAAACTATACATAATTATAAAAAATATGGCGATTGCCACCACCACTCCTTCGCCATTCTCAAGCTACGCCTCGGAAGACCACGTTTGAATCCACAAACATAGCTTGGTCCAACTCACTGGAGGTGCCTTCGCAAGGGAAATTCATAGTTACTTCGGGAGGAAGCTTCGGCCCCAGGTGATCTGTTGTGGCCTTTTATCCTTCAGCGAAAGCTTTTAGCACCCTAAGGATGGCATACGCATGAAAATTGGCCTCGGCTCTCCTCTTATCCCTTGCATGCTCAAGCTCGATATGATCCAGTGTAACGAAAACTGGCCATACGCATTTGATAACATATTGGCATTATAAATCCCCTGTGCCACATCGAATATATTGTGCCTCTTGATTGACTATTTAGGGTCCAACATTAATCCATGCAAATGGGAACGAATATCCTCCACCTCGCATATGTCGATGTCCTGAGCAATTGACCAAAGCTGCGAGAGCCAACAATGCATAACATAGTTTTGTATCTTCCCATCTAACCAGTCCTCAAACAAAACTTTTGCATCATTTGTGTGAAAGGGGAGTGACGGAGCTCCGAACCGCCCTAGGACAGTTTGGCCCTCACCGGTAGCTCGCTTTCCTCTGCTTCCACTACTCTTCATCTATGAAACGGAAGCCTCCGAGCTTTCCAATAATCCCTATCGATGTGTCAAGTGACGTCTATGTCGCAAAGCGTTTAAAGGCGAAGGTGGAGGAGCCACACAATTTGCACATTATACCATTTAATACACTCTTTATTATTGATCCCGCCGCACAAGCGAAGGATATCAACCCCAAGTGAGGCTCGGAAGACAATGCCACTCATATTAATTATTTAAATAATGAATTAAGGCCTTTTGTAAGGCCATTGGGAAATTATTTGTCCATTTTCTTAAGAAAATTCCATCTTTTCCCAACAATCCAACCCCCATATTAGCTAGAAGATCCACTAAAGAGTTCCCGAACCTTAAAATATGAGAAAAAGGAAGCTCCTCATATCCAGACAATCTTTGAAGGATCTTTTGAATAATCTGATTTAGATTCCAAGCCTTCGAGGAGCGAGAAAAGAGAGAATTAATAATTATTTTAGAATCACCTTCTATCCAAAGCTTTTTCCAATGAAGGAGCCTATCTCCATGAGACCATGCAAAAGAGCCATTCCTTCCAATATTATAAGTTGATTTGCCACAATGCAAAGTCATCATGAAAATTGGTTGCCCCCGAGAGTCTCGAATT
Source organism: Taxus wallichiana var. yunnanensis (assembly GCA_018340775.1). Taxonomy (NCBI): domain Eukaryota; kingdom Viridiplantae; phylum Streptophyta; class Pinopsida; order Cupressales; family Taxaceae; genus Taxus; species Taxus wallichiana. Next base: position 716,724,801 of record CM031238.1, read on the forward strand.
AGACAACAATCACCAAAAGGATCCGAATTGCCTTTTGAGGCCCCATCAAAATTCAACTTTACCCAACCAACAAGTGGTAATTGCCACAAATTATCTGATTTTAATCTAGTCTGAGCCCCATTAACGGGAATATCTTTGATTTATTCTTTTTTACTTTTCTTTTATGTAATTTCTTCTACTTTTCACGAGTTGAAGCAAATGTGTGGGAGAGGTTGGGAAAGACCCTAAGTAAATTAAGGTATGGTGTAACAAATTGATATATATTGAATAAAAACATAATCAAATGCGATGTGTGTGTGTGTGTGTGTGTGTGTGTGTGTGTGTAGACACACACATTTGTATTTATATACACTCACAAATATATTTGATTATTATTTTTGTATATACACACAAAAATATATATTTGATTATAGTTGATATCAATTTATATACATCTATTTGTGTGTGTATATGTATATGTATAGATGTAGATGTGTATACACACGCACATACATCTATAAATATACATATACACACACAAATATATTTGATTGTTTTTTTATTATTATCGAATCGATTGACTTTAATAGTTAAATTATAGTCTTTGGATTTTTTTCCGCTTCTCGACCATTTATTATTTACTTACGGATATTATAGCCCCTCATTACCATCAATGTGGTTTCTCACTAAAGGAATGCCTCTCGATGTCCTAAAATTAGTACAACTATTTTACATACATCTATTTGGAAAATGCCAATAGATAGCAATATCAAGGCTCATATTTTGGATTTTATGCATATGCCATCGATAAATAATTTAATTACATTTTCTTTGTATTTTCCACTCATTAGTTACAAAAAAATTATAGAGAAAAGGGTCCCATTCTTTACTATAACATAAAGATATTATTATTATTTAATTGACTTTCATGAAGTTATAAGAAATTTTAGTGACACTCAAATAAATGTCAAATACAACTATCATACCTACCTTAGAGAAATCTATGTAAAATATGTCGAGAGATATCATTCTCGAAGGTGTCTTTCTCTCGACATATGTTACATAGATTTCTCTAAGGTAGGTATGCTAGTTTTTATAGTGTTTCAAAAGGTATGTAACTTTTGGTATGAAAATGTATGTCAATTAAAAGTATCTCGTTATTAAAAAATAAATTATTAATAACATGAGACACTTTCACTCTATGTTTTTTAATATGTCGGTTGTGGGCCTTAGGTGGAATAGGCACCTCGAGAATGATAACTCTAATCTCCCCAATATTTAAGTTTTTTTGACGTATATGAGAACTCTAACTTTTAGTTATCTCTTTTAACTCTATATTTCTATAATTTTTCACTTAAATTTTCTTTACCTCTACACTTCAAAACAATCATACTCGTATAGATCTACTTGCATATCCTAAATTTTTCTTACAACACAAAAAAATTAAATAGCCCATGCATGGGACCATTACCTTATTTGCCTTTTATCTTTGCATAAAAGATCATATGACATTGGGGGATTAAATTTTATGAGACCCCAAGGAGAATTAGGGTTTAGGGTTTAATTTGATGTTATGAGACCCTGAGCAGAACATGGCCTCACAAAACCTAAATAAAAATATCTTGAAAAATTGCGGAGACAAAGGCCAATGTTTAAACCCTAGCAAAACCCTTTCTTCTGAACCGCCATCATATTTGATCATAACAGGTTAAGTTTTAAACGTTCGAATGGCAACGTTAACGCTGTATTTGTCAAAATCCTAAATATATAGAAACCCCACTTCTGAACGGAAGCAACATTTTTAGCTGAACAGGCCATAACAGTCAAGCGTGTTGTCGCAAAGTGAAAATGAGGTCAAGGGTTCTTTCAAACGGCTGGAAATGGTAAGATTACCGCTAACGAAATTTCTCAAAACACCTATTCATTTTGTGAAATTTATCTGGATACTACAGTGTTAAAGCATCTTTTAAATTGGTTTTACTTCTAAGGCATGCATTATATCTGCAGGCTTGCAAGCCAGAGGGCGCGGTCGTTAGTAAACTCAAGCCCAGGGTTTCCTGCCAGGGTTGTAACCAGCGATCTGCAACCGGCATTTATATCGGAAAGAGAGAGAAGTTTATATAACCAAAGCAGTATAATGAATCTGTCCTTATTTTCCAGAGCATTTTCGTCAGAAACATTTGCCGACGGCAAGGTTAGCGATGCGGATGAGAATGAGCCGGAGGAGGCATCGTCGGCATCCCTGAAAAAGCTTACCAAAGCAGAATTTGTCCGGAAAGTAGCTTTCAAGAAGCAGAAAGCAGTTGGAGCGTTACAGGAGTGGGTGGATGAAGGGAAGGAACTGGACAGAGCGGATGTCCAGCACGTTATTCGAAGTCTTCGGAGGTATACGCGATATAAGTTTGCTTTACAGGTATGTAAACCCCATTGCACCCCTTTCATTCCTGAACTAAGTCTTGAACATTCTTATTTTAAAAAAATTACTAAATTCCCTCCTTTGGGAGTAACATTCGGCTTTGTTACCTTTGGCTTCCTGAACCCAGTTTTGAAAATCCTTATTTTTAGAGTGAATTTTAGTTGTGTATTTTATTCGTCCATTAACATTCTGAATCATGATTGCACTATGATCCAAAACGGCGATGGATAAATTAAATATAACATATTTCTCTGAACCGGTTAAGCCTCAGTTCATTAATCTTCGGCTTTGGTACCATGGCTTAAGGTATGTACAACCAGGGAGCTGAAAACTACATTTTAGTTATTCTAATTGTGGAAATAATTCTTTTGGTTGAAATTTTTTCTGCCAAAATCCCTTGCAGCTTGGGGTTGTGCCACATCAAGTGAGCTGAATACCCTACAGCTTGATATGTGCTACTTAAAGTGAGCTGGATACCGTATTTTATTTAATTTCAACATTTATCTCTGAAATAACTTAGTTTATTAGCTAGATAAATTCCCTTTTCAAAGCTACCCTGGGCTTAGTTGTCATGGTTGAGGGGTATATTCAGCAAGCTGGATACATTTAAATTCTTAAAAAGCATATGTTAGTAGCTAGATAAATCCCCCTTTTTAATGCTACCTTGGGCATAATCATATCCCCCCACCCCAAATTTTTTAACATTTTAATTTGGAAATTAATTGTTTTGATATGGTAACTATTATCACAAAAAAGTAGCACCTTAAGATTCACATATTACAGATCCCTATTTTTTGCTAACATGGGACCATCTCTCAAGTTGTGGGACTTGCTACTTGAGATGGGCCTCTAGAGAAGGTTGGTTCCTCTACCTAATCCAAATGTTAAAACTACTCTTACAACAAAAAACAAATCTAACTAATCCTAATCTACACATTCCAAGGGATCAGATTACTTTGTTGCACGGAAACACCTAAGGGGTTTACGTTTCAGCGAGAAACGTTTCGAAAATTGGAAATGCGTATGAAACGTGCACGAGATGCTATGGAAACGTCTTTGAAAAATAGGTGGAAATACCTCTGCCCTCGCGACTAGGGTTTCTTCGCTGTGTTTGTATTTCCGTCGAAACTGCGACTAGGGTTTCCTTTATTTCATGTCTGTATTTTTGTCAAAATTGCGACTGTTTGAAACGTTTGCGACTGTGGTGGGGTTGAGCACTTTGTGGTGGCCCGGTGGGTCGTGGAACTTCGTGGCCCTGATCCGCCTTCAAAGGAGTCTGCAAATCCCTCAACGTCAAAACCGCGAACCCCAAATCATTCCATTTCATCGTTGGACGGGGAACTAATTGCAAAAATTAAAATCCGTGACATTTGTAGGGTTTTTTATATTTTAATAATGTTTGGTTTGTGTATTTTTTAATGTTTGTATTTTATTTTGTTTTTGTTTACTTTATTATTTTCATTTTATTGTTTTTAGTGCTTTATCAATTAATTTCAATTGAATTCAAAATATTTTCATTGAATTCAAAATATTTTGAGTGCCTTATCAATTATCTCTTATGGTCTACAATTATAAAATGAGTACTATGAATATATATATTTAATAATATATTGTACGGACGTTTCCGTCAACGTTTCGTATCCAAGGTTTTTGAAAATTGCCATTTCCGCGTTTCCGTTTCCTTCTTTGTTTCCATTCCCGGCAACATAGCAGGATTAGAAGGAGATTCATGAAAAGGGAAATCCTAAGCTGAAAGGGGTGGTGATAGCACCAAAAAAAGGGGTGAAACACTCTCCACAAGGGGAAGAAAAATGAGAAAACATGGGAGAGAGGGTAGACAAACATGCCACAGATCAAGAACCATACACTTGAACCTCGCTTTGCATTTACAACACAACAAAATGGAAATTGCAAGTAAGAAATACACACAACATACTAGAAAAGAGCAAAAAGGCAAGACTGCAAATAAAATGAACTTGGGCAAACAAATGTGCCACAAAACAGATTCTATATTGTTTAAAATTTGCACAATTCTATTACAAATCATGGCGGAAGGCACAGTGTACATTACGAGACTAAATTTGAGGTTAGGAACTCATGGGAAGTCGGCCACCATTTTGGCTTGGTGCCGTTAAAACAAAGAGGGCTCTCCCACAAATGAGCGAGTTTTACATTATATAGAGAAAGGGCTCCCAACCATTGACAAGATGCATTAAAAGCTTTGAAAAGAGGTGTGGCCACCTTACAAATGCGTTTCAGAAGGGTTCTTTGCCTACAAAAGAGACATGGGCGCCATCCCTCAATATACTTGGTTGTTGAGCTACCTTGTATTGCTCGTAAACCTTGTTGTTGGCCGCAGCATCAATCTTTGGTGTCAACTCGTAGCTCTATGTTCCTTTATTTGGCCGGTAGCATTATTTTGCTACCGGCCGATCACATTTGCACCGCCCTTGCTCTCGTCGGTTGGGCCGGTTGCATGTTTGGTCCTTGGTTCCACTGTGGCATGGTCGCATTGTTCCATGCTACCGGCCGGTACCATCTGTCCGCCGATACCACTCACCAACTCGTCGTTCTACTCCCGTGACCCGACCATAACCTACCCATGCTCTGCGCCAAGAGCACCCTTTTTGTTGTCGGCCGATAGTACTCGAACCTACTACCAACCAAGAACATCCGTATTGATGTCATCCGTCTCCTCGTCACTAGCTTGCCGATCAACCCACCATCATGCTTTAGCCAGCCGGTAGCATCTTTTAATGCTACCGATGGAGTCCCAAAACTTTGCATTTGCGCAACTCGCCCCCTCGCGAAACTTGCCCACTCACTTGTCGGCCCGACTTGCCACACCCGCGAGGAATCACCAACTCGATCAAGCCAACTTTCCCCATGGACTCGAAGCTCATGTCTGTTGGAGTCAAAAAGCAATGAGGAGCCTCAAAAATATGACACATTTCCTGTTGATACCCTCGACATTGAATTTGATGGCCATTTGATCATCATTCTCCCTACTTAAATAACTAAGCCCATTTGAAAGTAAGTTATCCGAAATAACCCGGGGTTAATTTGGAATAATCGTAACCCCCTTTCGCACCATCCCTTTTAGTAGTATTCAATTTAGTTTCCATAATCAGTAGGCCATCTTAACTAAAACCTCCGCTTGGTCTTAATGAGGTATGCCATATCCACCTAGTTGGATATAATATTTTACCAAATTTCAACTAATTAATTTTATATATCTTTTTGAATATTTTACCAAATTTCGTTAGTTTGATTTTGGAAATCCCTTTGTGTTTGATATGACAAATTCCCCCTTTTTATCCTTTTGAATATTTTACTTAATTTCATCAGTTTAATTTTGGAAATCCTTTTGTGTTTGATTTGGCAAATTCCCCTTTTTGTGGTAATCTCTGGCTTTAGTTGCTATGACCAAGGGGTAACTTTTTTGACAAATTCACTTGACTTGGTATATTGGGGCCTTTTTCAACTATTCTAAACACTGTACTTTTGGATTTCTTAATTATTATGATTTGGTAGCCTCCCCTTTTTTGGGTAATCTTTAGTTTAGTTGCCTCTTTTGAGAGTTTTTTTAATGACAAATTCACTTGCTACTTGGTCCGTTGGAATGCCAAGTTGGACTTTGTTGTACCCAATTTCATGGATTTAATATGATCATAGGAAATAATCCTATGCAATAGATGTTATCATGCGTTTGTTTGAAACTACCAATCCATTGATTCGGACAGGTGGAAATTGTTAGCGAAGGTCTGCTATCATTCTTTGCCATGTAACTCAATGAAGAGATGATGGGTACATCATTTCAGCCGCAACCCAATCTGTTTCAAGTCTTATTTCTGGCATGAAGGTAAATGGGCTCCAGGATAGAGATAGAAGGCTAAGGAACTAGGACCTTGCGGTATATTTGGTTTGATGTAAAGATCTACAATCCTTCACTATTTACAACTAGGTTGCAAAGAAATGGGTATTGGTCCGAAATGTAGAAATACCAATTTTCAATAAACCCTTGGGTATGAAATGGCACAGAAATATCTGTACAATATATTAGTAAAAATATAAATATATATGAAAAAATGCATAATACTCATTTTTAGTCCATAAAAGTTGAAACACTTCAATTTGTTTGAAATGAAATGTATTCTGAAAAGATAATACTCAAGCTCCTAAATTTGTAAAAATATGAAAATCTGAAGTGGGCTTTATGTTGCTGTTGAGTGTATTTTATGTTTTTTTGCATTTAAAAAGGAATTATTGTTGAAATGACCCAGGCACGACAAAGCCGTATTGGGGATTTGGATGCATTTTCAAGATGTTCTAGGACTGTACTAGTGTCTTGATGTAGCTTTGGGGGCATCTTAGGTGTTTTTGGGTATTCAAGATTTGCAATGATTGGGGACCCATTAATTCAGGTAGGTCAGAGATGTAACAAGCTCAATACATCTCACAAGAAGATCAAAAATAAGAATTCAACAAGAGATTGGTAATATGCAAAAAGGATTAAAGTTTAATCTATTAGAGACAATATCCAGTAAATAAAGGATTTGCATAATATAAGTATAGAATGTGTTCTATGTTAGATGGTTGCATTTCTAACTATATTCTTGTCTAGTTAAGAGACAAGGTCCAATTCGTGGAAGCAATTTAGGTAGATAATTTAAAAACAAAGTAAATTAAGCCATGCACGATTTGACAATAACTTAGGATATTTGTTGGAGATTGTTTCCATCTCTATAGAAGTTTGGGAATATATCACATTGAGGACGTATCATAACAATTGGAATGAATTTAGAACTTTGAAGTTCAAATATCTTCACAAAATGTGAGTGACTCATCACTTGGGTATTTTTACGGGATTTTTTTCGTCAATTGGCTATATTTTAACAAATTTTTGAAAAACAATTTGAATTCGCCAATTTTTCCTATCAAATATACATAGAGTTGTTGAGTTAGCCAAAATATACATAAGTTAGTAGTAAATTCTACGTTTTCCTTTTAATTTGCCTACCATACATATGTTTCCTAGTTTTTAAATTTTTAATCTGTAAATATTTGCCTACAATTATATAGTTTTGAAAATTTCTCACTCCTTAAAAAGACCCTACTCACCTTCAAGCTTTTGCGTTTTGGTTACATAAAAATATTATTTTTATCTTGTTTCAAAATTTCGGATTTCTGTTTATAGAATATTTCCAATCTTTGGGTAGTTGAAATCTCACATTTCATTTCCAAATCTCAAATTCCCTATCATGTTTGGTTTTAGTTTTTGTTCCATGATTGGTCTCAGTTTTCAGGTTTTTGCGTACCTAGTGTTTTTGCCCTGGGATTTTACAACTTTGTTACAGTACTAAAGGTTTTTCCCAGGGTTTTACAACCCTTTTGCAGAAGTGACCATGCTTAGTATTTTCATGACCTTTTGGTTAAAACAAGCTATTTATAATTAACTATTAAGACATCCTATTAAATCTTAATTGATGACTGCTTGTAAGAGAGCCCAAGCCTTCATCATGACTTAGATTGTGGGAACTCTTACTAGTCTCAATTTTTTGCCTCAAATACCTTTTAAAATAATAGTCCTTAATTGCTACAACCTTCTCATTTTTAAGGCAAATGTGGTGTTTTGTTTTAGATGAGTTATAGCCAACGCCAACTTGATAACCTCTTCATGTTTTATAAAATTTCTCACTCCTTAAGACCCTGCTTGCCTTTGAACTTCTGCATTTTGGTTACATAAAAAAATTAATTTTATCTTGTTTCAAATTTCCAGAATTATGTTTTAGAATGTTTCTAATCTCCAGGTAGTAAAAATCTTATATTTTCATTTCCAAATCTCAAATTCCCTATTATGTTTGGTTCTAGTTTTGTTCCATGATTAGTTTCAGTTCTCAGACCTTTGCATCCCTAGTGTTTTTGACCCGATATTTTACAACTTTTGTTAACATCACTAAAGATTTTTCAAAAACATATGGATCTCTTTGGCCTTAGTATACACCTGCCTAATCCGTTGGCTCAATTTTATCAGCATTAAGTTGAGTGAGTGGACAACACAAGGTGTCCAAAAATGTGCCCATACCTGGCCTCCACCAACATCCCAACAACTTTGCAATTTTTAGTGTTGTTTGTTATGACTTGGACAACATTTTTGAGCCCCACGACCTCAATGGCTTTGAAGAGGATGTTGGTGATGAATTGGGCATCCTTCACATGTCCTTTGCAAACTACTACTTTCAAAAACATTGCCTCTTTAGGGAATGCTGCAACCATGATGATTAAAGGCCAATTTCTTGCATCTTGTCATCTATTAGGATTGATGGACATCCTAGTATGAACCCACAAATCTGTAGTTGTCTACAATGAATCCTCTACATTTTATTTTCCTTCGACAATAGATGGGTGTGGAGCTTTTCACAACTCGACACTCTGTATCCTTTTGGGCTTTGTTGATTGTTCTCATCATACATTCCAATATGGTGATTTGGTAACATTGAAGGATTGGCCTTGTTTTGAAATGAACTCTCCAATGCTCCTTTTGTCCTCTTGTGTGAAAGAGGAGAAACCTCGTCTTGCATGGAGGGTGTTTCAACATGTACAAATAGATATGTCATGACCACTCATGGGTAACCACTATGAGATGGGGCAACCAATGGCATCTTCAATTGGGATCCTTTGTTTTCTAAAGAGTGACCCGTTTTTAAGGCATGCATCTTCGCACTCAATTTTTGATGCTAGTATTGGTGCACCCTAGTGCTATGTGGGGAAGCGCCTCCTAAATTTTGGTGACGTCCAGAATGTTTTGGGGACCCGGGGACTTAGAGGAGACGTCCCTATTTTTTTAAATATTTCAAAAAAATTGATGTATTTTACTTTTAAAATGCTGTTATTTTTGCCAAGAACATTAAATTATGATTTTGAAAGTACTTAAAATACATTAAACACAGTTTAAATCCCCAGATTTCATTGAATACAATTAAAATATTAAAATATCAAGTTTATATATTATTTTAATAGTCATACCCTTGCTGTACTCAAAATTTGGGAATTTTTTTGGTGTTCTGGAAACCTTGTCCCTTTGTCACTATGTCTCCTTGTCCTCGAGACTTAGGCTACTATGGTGCGCTCTTATTCCCTAGGAAAGGTTTGATGCCATGATTAGGTATTGCATACGAGTGGGCTTTGACCTGATTGTATGAGTTTTTGTATCTGGCATCTCAACCATAACATTGCCAAATAAAGAGCCCATAGGCACTGGCTCAACTGGTTAGGGAGGTGTGCATTCAACACACTCCGCTTGAGAGGTCTCAGGTTTGAGTCTCTGATTTAAATGTGTTGGGGGAGTCGGACATCTACACCAATGCCATGGTTGTAGTGGCAGGCAAATTCAAACCTGAAGTCTCTAATGAGGAGGCTTCACCGGCAGAATCACTTATCAATTTCTCTCGAACCAAAAAAAGAACATTGCCAAATAAAGCACCCTCCAACTTGAAGCTTCTTTAGCATTGTGAGATACTTCCAAAGCAGTGAATGTGGATCGAGTTTGAATTGGGAGTGGTCTTCAGAGGTCTAACTTGTTAACATTGTAGTCCCTTTTGCTGTGTTTGCAAGTTAAAAACCAACAACTTATAAGAACTAAAAACAAACCCTATGCCATAACCTACAAGTAGTTGACAACTTGTTAATTAAATTCTCTAGCATTGTGAGGTACTTCCAAAGCGGTGAATGTGGATCGATTTGAATTGGGGGTGGTCTACGGAGATCTAACTTGTTTCCATTGTATTCCTTTTTGCTGTGTCTACAAGTTAAAAACCAACACCTTATAAGAAGAAAAACCAAACCCTATGGCATATCCTACAAGTAGTAGACAATTTATTAAATAAATCCAAAAACATCTTAAAATGAAAACATGAATGAAGAAAGTGTTTGAAGAACAAAAACAAAAAAATATAATAAAAGCTACTTTCAATCCAAGAATCTTCCTCCTTTCAAGCTCCTCAATCACCTTAGCAGTGAATGGGCACTCATACTAGTGTAGGAAGATGACAACAATGTTGTTTGATGAAGTATCAACCCTAAATGAGCAAAGAGAAGTAAGTATGCAATGAGATGAATGAGAGTTAGGTGTTCTACTTTTGCATTTTTGTGTTGTTTTATGTTATGTTTTTGGCTTTTTAGCATTTACATTCTTTTTGTGTAATTTTTTGTTGCTCTATGTTTTAATATTGAAAAAATCTAAAAAAGTAAAAACGATTTTTTTCCCCTAGATAGATATGCCCCAAAGATGCCCCCAATATGTCCTGGATGATCTGGAAATATCTTGAATTGTGCACAGATGAATCTGAACATATCTAGATCGTCCAGGACATATCCACAAAAGGATTGTATCCGTATCTGCATCTGTATAGGGTATGAATTGTATCTGTATCAGGGCCTGTGGGGGTTGGGGAGTGTTATCGATATGGTAGATTGTCCTAAAGATGCCCTTGATACGTCCTGGATGGTCTGGAAATATCTTGAATTATGCAGAGATGAATCTGAACGTATCTAGATCGTCCAGGACACTTCCACAAAAAAAGGATTGTATCGGTATCTGCATCTGTATAGGATATGGATCGTATCCGTATCGGGGCTTGTGGGGGGGGGTGGGGAGTGTTATCAGTATGGTAGATTTGTCGTAATTCTGTGGTTATTCTTTCTAGTATGATGCTGGCAATTTTTGTGAGATGTTCAGGAGAAAAGTATCTTGATGTGGGACCTTTGTTTCCACAAGATCCCACTCCTTGAATTTGTTTCCCGCCCCTGTGCCACCCCCTCCCCCAAGCAACTATATAGCTGGATGCTGAAAGGCTTTTAAGCATTTACAGCTTCTTAAACTCCCCTTCTCTCGGGAACATTGCCTACTGGGTCAAATGACCAAACATAGTAACTTGGCACGTTACTTGCTGGAGAGAGCAACATTTCAACAATGGTCTATTCATGGCTGTAGACTCAATATTGTTCATTGAAGGAGCTAAGCTTTCTAGAGAAAGAATGATCTTATAAGTTTTATATGAATACTTCATCCGTACATGCTGGATATCTTCCCGCTTTGAATGTGCAGGAAACCTTCATTCTTTGTTGGAACATCTTCAGGTTGTAAGTGATCTTGTACATTTACAAGAATGATTTCCAAAGCCAAAGTAGCTACAACGTCAACTTGGAAGAACAAACATCTGGTGCTTAAGCCAATATTTGTGCTAGGCTGGGGTGCTTAATTTCAGAGACACAATAAAGACCATGGCTTTCTGCTTCTGAAGCTGCTTTAAATGTACGCGGTTTACTCTATGTAATGTATCATAAATACAAGAATCATTATTTTTGCTGCAGCAATAACCTCCTTTATAGAGTCCTCGAGTTCCGAGAACTATCTTTTTATCTTCTTCAATTAGATGGACATATTCTAAAGAACATTCGTCAACAGATTCTTCATTATTAGTTTCCCATAAGCCCTTGTTTTTCCTCAGTGTGGGCTAATAGGCTCTTCGGTTCTTTGAAAAGTCTGCCATTGTTAGGGATTCTCCAAGTGGGAAAACAACTCTACTGCCAATGTAATGATCATGAACTGATGATGCTTGTGAATTGAAATTCTAAAAATTTAAATGATACAGATCTGAATATTCTGGAAATCTGGAACAGAAAGTGAAGTAAAATTGGAAAGCACTCAAAATGTGAAATAGGGTATAAGTCTGAACTTTTGTGAAGTGTAGATGTAAACATGCTGGATAAACTAAAACAGGAATGGTATGCTGAAAGTTCTGGAATTGAACTAACTTACGCCCTGTGTTAGAGCTCCGCAGCTCTGGGTTGCTGGGTAAGCTCGATTTGCTCTGAGTTAACATAAAAATACGATATATAGGAAGAGAAGATAATTATTCAGAGAATGCATGTGAACTCAGGTCGTTGCTGCAGGCTTGTGCAAAAGTCCATCTAAACATATTATTATTTAGTAAAAGCCTATGTTTATACTTTTTCCCTCTCTTTCCATTTTTCCTTATGATAATGATATGTCAGTCTGCAGGGTCAGATATGGATTTGCTTGGGCATACATCTAAGATCTGTCCCGGACAATTTAGATACTGCCGGATACGTTCCTACAGACATATCAGGGTAAAAATGATTATTTATCTCTTTTTTCTTAATTGTTAAATAAAATTGTAAAGTGACAACAATAAATAAATAATGTCATCCTTAAAAATTCAAAAAAACAACATAAAACAACACAAGCAAAACATTTACCTCTTATTCTTCTCTCGCATCCGGTGGGCATTATATAAATTATCAGTGGTGTTCTGTTGTTATTTTGTCTTTTACATGCATACTATTTGGTCAACTCCTATTTATTAGGTTAGAATATATATATATATATATATATATATATATATATTTATTTTCTATATTTTGGTCTAACTAAATCAAAGCCATATCTAGCCCAAAAAAATTACCATGTGTGATTTGTAAACTCTTCAACTTTGGAATTATCCACAGAATCACAAAAATAAACGCTGCTGATCTACTTTATATTAGAAAATGACAAAGATAGCTTAGTGAATGAATTATGCTTATGCTTAGAATACACAATTGCAGGAAAGGAAAGAATTTAAGCTCATAAACACCAACAAATTTTATCCTGGAAACCTCCGGAGGAGAAAAAACTAGTCAGGAAGTGCAATTGCTCTTTCTTCCCACTTTTATTGGCCAATTCAAAACAGTAAGTACAAAATTTATAATAAGTATGAAAGAGAAGTAGATAATATCTCACACTTCCTCCCAATTACTTGTTTGCTCGGCTCCTTTCTCCTACAAAACACAATTCTAGCACTAAGAACTTCTTTCTCACTTGCTTTCATGCTTCGATGATCTTGTTCTCTTCTACAAACACGTATTTATAGCCTTTCTCATGTCCTCCCGTGCACTGGAGAATGGGAAAAGTCATGGAAGAGAAGAGACACGAACAACCTTCCAAATTTTGGGCTGTTCGTTTCATATTTTTGTTTTCTGTTCGAAAGAGCCAAGACCGCCGCCTAATGCAGACCGGTTGTCCCAGGACCGCCGCCCTGGTTGGGCGGCGGTTACTCAGAACCGCCGCTCTATGCAGCGGTTTTGTTACTAAAAAGACAAGAACTCCGTGTGTCATTTTTCCTTCTTCATGCTTGATTGCTTTTGATGAAGTAGAGTCGGGTGGCGGTCCTGTTACTAAAAAGATAGAACCTCCGTGTGTCATTTTTCCTTCTTCGTGGACTGTTTTGATGAAGTAGAGTCATGTTGGATCCCTATGGATCATGCCTCCCCTACTTAGGAGGCTTTTGGTCCCACAAAAGCTTGGTGGGGAGTAGATGAAATAATTCTCTCACTTGCTCCTTCGAGTACCACCGGCTGCCTTGCCGTGGTTGGGCGCTGATTCTCAGAACCGCCGCTCTCGCATAGAGAGCAGCGGTTTTGTTACTAAAAAGACAGAACCTCTGTGTCATTTTTCCTTCTTCATGCTTGTTGCTTTGATGAAATAGAGTCGAGCGGCGGTCCTGTTACTAAAAAGATAGAACCTCCGTGTGTCATTTTTCCTTCTTCGTGTTGATTGTTTTGATGAAGTAGAGCACCTCCCCTACTTAGGAGGCTTTTGGTCCCACAAAGCTTGGTGGGGGAGTAGATGAAGAAATAATTCTCTCACTTGCTCCTTCGAGTACCACCAGGCCTGCCTTGGTGACTTTCCTTTCAGTCCAATCTGCCAAGACTCCTGTGGACCTCTCCTAGTCTCTCTGACCTTCTGCTGCAGCATTACATCCTCCTCCAATTCGCCTCGTGTGTCCAAGACGCAATCCTAAATGGAAGGTAGCAACTATAGTCCATCTTCATCTAGTATGGATGGCTCATATAGGTGCAAGTTCTCATAGTTTACTACAGAGTACATCCTCATAAATGACGACAAATCAAGTTGAAAAGCATTTTCTCCAACCTGCTCCAATATGGTGAAGGGTCCATATCGTAGTGGCTTGAGCTTTCGTGCTTGACCTTGTAGTCTCTCCTTGCTCAAGTAAAGCCAAACTCTATCTCCAACATGAAGCTTATGTTCCCTCCTATGCTGATCGTGCCTAGCTTTGTACTTGGCTTGAGATTTCTCTAGTTGTTCTTTGACTTTGAGATGGATTTGTTGGATCCTCTCAATGAATTTGTTTGCTCTAGTCACCTCTGTGTCTCGTGTCTCCTCATCCTATTGCCCAATTGCTATGTCCAACTGGATTTGTAGGTAGATATCCCAAGCATGCTTCAAATGGTGACTTCATAGTGGATGTGTGTATTGCCCGGTTATAGGAATGTTGAATGTAGGCTAAGGACTCATCTCAAGTCCTTGGGTATTTTTTGTTATACCCTCTGATCAATTGTACCAAAGTCCTATTCACTACCTCTCGTCTCAGTGGATAGAAAGCCGTGCTCCTCTCAGAACTTCTGGTATCCATCTTGTCCCACAAAGTAGTCCAAAACTTCCCCAAGAACCTGGAATCCCTGTTAGAAACAATAGACTTTGGCAAACTAAAATGCACCCATACATTAGCAAAGAAAAGATTTGCTGCCTCATGTGCTTTTACTTGTCTTTTTACATGCCATAAGAATACACATCTTACTGAATCTATCAACAACAACATAGAGATAGTCATGGCCATGTTTAGACATAGGTAATCCTCCTACAAAATCCATAGAGATGTCCTCCCATGGACGAGTAGGTATTGGCAAAGGCATATACAACCCAATGTTTGGTAGAGGGGACTCGCAATAATCCGAATCTCATGTTCTACTTCTCATGCTCTACTTCCACGTATAAATTTTGATACTTCTTCTTGCATATTGGGCCAATACACATACCTTTGCAAGTGGGCTAGGGTCTTACCAACACCGAAATGTCCCGCTACTTTCGAGGTATGTGCTTCCCTCATCAATAAAAGTCTTTCTTCTTTAGGCACACAAAGCTTCCCCCATCGGTAGAGCAGCCTGTCCTTGAGGTAACAATCTTCAATCCATGCCCTTTCAATCCCTTAGGACTGCAACTACTGAAATGTCACCCCAAAATCTTTATCCTGGGCATATGCCTCTCCGTAAGCTTCCTTCGTGAAGGGCTCAATCTGAGAGATAGTGGCCAAACAGAAAACTTCTCCTATGTAGGTGGCCTAGACAACATGTCTACCACCAAATTTGTACTACCCTTCTTGTATTTGATCATCGATGGAACTGCTGAAGGAACCCCATCCATTTGTAGTGCCTTGCCTGCTGCAATTTAGACTGTGCTTGCAAATACTGGAGAGGTTTGTGGTTAGTGTGCACAATAGTTTCTTTACCCAACAAATAATGCTTCCATTTTTAATTGCTTGAACTAGTGCATACATTTCCTTATCATATACTTGAATATCCTTTAACTGCTGAAGTGAAAGTTTCATAATGATAACATACGGGTTTACCTCCTTGAAGCAACACTGCGCCCATAGCGTAATCATTGGCATCTGTCTCTACTTCAAAAGGCTGCTGCAAACTAGGAAGAGCAAGTATTGGAGCATGACTAATCTTGTATTTCAATAACTCAAAGGATTTGTCTTGTTCCTTACCCACAGTCAAAACCCTTACTCTTTGCGGCCACTGTGTGTAGAGGTGTTGCAATTGTGGAGAAGCCCGGAATGAACTTCCGCATGTACTATATTGCTCCCACAAAACTCTTAGTCTATGTGGCTCCCATTGGTGTTGGCCAATTAGTGATGGCTTCGACTTTCTTTGGATCCACTCGTAGCTCTTCTCCTCTAACCATGTGCCCCAGATAGACAAGTGACTGTTTGGCAAATTCACATTTCTTCATATTACAAAGCAACTGTTTCTCCTTGAGAACTTGCAAGACTTGCTGCAAATGAGTTAGATGTTCTTCCCATGTGGCACTAAAAATCAAGATATTGTCTAGATATATAATGACACATGAATCTATGAAATCCCACAATACATCATTCATCAATCTCATAAATGTAGAGGGTGCATTGCATAACCCAAAAGGAAGTACTAACCATTCATACAAACCCTGTTTTGTCTTGAAGGCAGTCTTCCATATATCCTCCTCCTTCATTCTGACTTGGTGATAACCGGACTTGAGATCCAACTTCGTGAAGAATTTGGCATGCTGAAGCTGGTCCAAGAGATAAGGGTGTGGATGCTCGTAAGTCTTAAGACCAAGCTTCTTTACAACTGCTTCAAAAATCAAGTTAGATTGAGAACCGGTATCAACCAAAGCATTTACCTTAGTTCTCTTGATCTGGATTTTGATCTGGAATAGTCTACTCATCTCCTCTTCTTGGCTGTCCATGTTGGTGGCCGTGCATCCAAGCCTTTCGTCTACATCAGAGTCATCTTTGATTTCCACCTCCCCTTCTGTTTTTACAGCTGTCATGGACTTCTTTGAGTCCTTGGTTCGGTTCTTCGGATGCAACTTCCAACATGTAGCATCAGTATGACCATTAATATCACAGTTCTTGCAAAAATTCTTGGGATCTTTACAAGTATTTAAAGTAGTGGCAGCTTGTTTACCTTTCCCTTTCCACTTACCCTTGTTACTTGTTTGCCCATACTCTTTTTTTTGCTGATTTGTCGATTGCTTTGCCCTTGGCTCTGCTTCCCCTTGCTTCTTTTCATCATCTATGTAGTATGCTTGCACACACGCCTCGTTGAGATCTTTGGGCTTTGTGGAGATGACTTTTCTTCGAAGGTGAGTGTGAAGTCCTCCCAAGTACTTAGTCAGAATATCCTCATCCTCCAAGTCCATGTTTAGCAACATGGCTTGCCTCCGAAACTCCGTAGTATAGTCTTGCACACTTTGACCACTACCTTGTCTAAAATACTACCATTTAATCATTTGGTCAGTCTTGTGGCCAATAGGATAGAAGTTAGCTCTAAGTAATTCTTTAAATTCTTGCCAAGATTTCACAATAGGACACTTCTTCTTTTCACAAGTGGTTAGATGGGTTTCCCACCAAACCAGAGTGTGTCCCTCCATTTTGAGACGTGCAAAGGTTATCCTCTGTGCCTCAGTGACATTATGGACGCTAAAGTAGACTTCCAATTGTTTTAACCATTTATCAAGCAACTCTGCATCTACTTGTCCTTCAAAGCTTTTAATATCAACTTTCGTCTCAACTTAAAAAGGAGTATGAGCAGATTTTACCTTTTTTCTTGCGTTTGAAGTCTCTTCTTCATGCTCTTCCCCATAACTTTCCTCATGGTGGCTCCTTCCTATGCCAAACTTTTTAGCTAAGCCCCGAACCACTGAGTCCATGGAGTCTTGCTTGATAAAAGTCAGTCTTTTGCAAATCTGCAAGTTCTTCTTGCCTTTTAAACATCCTATCCATCATGGTCTCCAAAGATCTTGATTCTATGGACCAAGTTCTCTTCCTCCATTTGTCCCCGAATTCTTTGTTTCCACTTCTTTGTAGAAATTTTTGGATCGCAAGGTAAAGCCTCTTCACCTTTAGATCTCGTCACTGTCATACAAATCCAAGAACGAATACCACAATCCTAGATACTTGTTAGCTCTGATACCAAAATGATCTGTAAACTCTTCAACTTTGGAATTATCCACAGAATCACAAAAATAAACGTTGTTGTTCTACTTTCTATTAGAAAATGACAGAGATAACTAGTGAATGAATTATGCTTATGCTTAGAATCCACAATTGCAGGAAAGGAAAGAATTTAAGCTCATAAACACCAACAAATTTTATCCTGGAAACCTCTAGAGGAGGAAAAACCAGTTGGGAAGGGCAATTGCTCTTTCTTCCCACTTTTATTGGCCAATTCAAAACAATAAGTACAAAATTTACAATAAGTATGAAAGTAATATCTCACACTTCCTCCCAATTATTTGTTTGCTCTGTCTCAACACTCCTTTCTCCTACAAAACACAATTCCAACACTAAGAACTTCTTGCTCACTTGCTTTCATGCTTCGATGATCTTGTTCTCTTCTACAAACACGTATTTATAGCCTTTCTCATGTCCTCTCGTTCACTGGAGAATGGGAAAAGTCATGGAGGAGAAGAGACACGAACAACCTTCCAAATTCTAGGTTGTTCATTTCATATTTTTTTTTTCTGTCCGAAAGAGCTAGGACTGCTACCCAATGCAGAACAGCGGTCCCAGGACCGCCGCCCTGGTTGGGCGGTGGTTTTGTAACCGCTGCTCTGCATAGAGCGGCGGTCCTATTACTAAAAAGACAGAACCTCCGTGTGTCATTTTTCCTTCTTCGTGCTGATTGTTTTGATGAAGTAGAGTCATTTTGGATCCCTATGGATCGGTGTGTGTATCAAATTCGTTTTTATCGTATCCATATCCATATCCAAGATGTATTGGTAACTTAGCTTTTTCCCATATGGAATTAGTTAGCTTAAACTTACTTTTCCTTTTTCTCTTGCTTAATCTTTTTTCCCCTAAGTTATTTTTTCCACTGCGTGACACCTTACACAACTTGAAAAAAATTTCTCCCATTGCAAATAGCCAATCTGTTAATGTTTTAACCTAATTTACACTAGGATAATAACACTAATAACAACTTAGAATGAAAAGGTTTATAACAACTTGTTACTACTAATTTTGAGTGTCGCCAATATTTTTCATTCTTGGTATTGTATTGAAGGCATTAATACCATGGACTGAGTTCATGTAACTTTGCAGTTTGCTATTTTCATCTGGTATTTTTTCGCTCCTATAATGGTTTGTTGTTAAAGGGTTTTTGTTTAGTCTAGATGTTTGATTTATCAATCACTTGGATCTTATATTTCAGGAGGTGTGAAAGGGATGCGGATGCAAAATCGATGATCTACCTGCATCATGTTCATTACACAACACCATGTAACAACTCCCAAAACCATAGTCACTATATTAAGGGAAATAGTGTACAAGATTACGGGCTTATGTTAGAATAATAAAATTATAATTTTTTTGTAAATTTCAAAAATGGAGAGTTTTATGGAACTCATAATTGGGAAAAATAAAAAATAAAATAAACATTTAAGAATGGAATTAAAATTGTGCCACAACTCTGAAAATATAATCTTAAATATTCTAGGGCCCTGGAATATGAAATTATATTGATATCCATGGAAACAAGGAAAGACAATGTAGTATGTACTGATATTCCAGGAAATTGGCATTCATAAACTTAAGATGATGTTTAATTTACGCAATTATATGCATGAAGTTTGGTTCCTTCATCAACCTAATATATGTCCTCTAGGTCCTCTGTATCCAGATACTCTTAAGAAAAATACCGCTTCTGAGCTATAGATCATTTGTAGCTGGCGAGCCTAGAGGTAAATCTGAAATCATGTAGGCTATTTGGTTCATCTTCATAATCCATGTACTAGGCATCTGCACCAGCTATTAATGGATCTCATTTCATTAACAGACTATTTTTATTCCAAGGATCTATACAAGGTAAGTGGAAAGGTGTTGTGCATGTATACCAGGTTCTTTTCCTCTGTTGACCCAAGTCATTTTTCTTCAATGATTGATCGAACGAAATTGTAATTATTCCATTCACTGTTACTGGCAGAATGAAAGAGTATTATACAAACATTTCATTATAAGAATTGATTAAAGAAACTCTAAGTAGCCGATACGTTTTGGATACGGGTATGGGTACGCAGTATCTGATATGCTGATATGGAATTTTTTTTCCATATAAAATATATATAAAATTTAAAATATATATAAATTCCAGCCTGCTAAAAAGGAATTGACCACATATTATGCATATGAAAAACAAAACAAGCTAAATAACCACAACAAACTACTCATAAGTTCTTAATTTCATTTGTCCCCGACTCCCTACCATATCTAGTTGAGGTGTTTATTACATTTATGATTTATCTCATACATGTTATTTTTATCCATGTTTATGATGGCTTGTATTTGGTACCTTCTGTAGAATAATGGTGCTGTGAAAACTGTAATTTCTGCTGTAATGATATATTAAATTTAAACTAGAAAAAAATTATAAAAAAACACAGTTTTGGGCCAGGATATGGCCGGATATGGCCAGGCAGGTCCGGTACGCCGGCCGTACATCTGCAGACGTACCTGAACCTGCCTGGCCGCACCCGCACTGGGTATGTTTCGTACTTGTACTAGGTGCCCTAGGGGTGCCGTATCGGCTACTTAAAAGAAACTCACAAAAAGAGTTTGGACACCAAGATCTAGATCAAGTACCAATTCTCCCTATTATTATACTTCAAAAAATGTATTTGTCCACTCAACACCTTGATGTGTACTTCTGGGTAATACATCCCTATGATTAAACATAATTATAAATCTGTAGTTGTTATTTACAAGGCTTACTTAGGAAAACTTTGACTTTATTCTTTCCAAAGGATGCCACAAGCTGACAATTAAAGGGACAAAAAATCAACATTTTCATTCAAATTAACTCATGTGAACTAGCTAATTTTGAGTGTTTGTGTCATCAAAAACCATCCTTGATCCATCTTTTGTACCAGCAATGCGTACTATATATGCTTATTGGGAGAAAGACTTGTTGTTTTCACCTAGGTCTAACACATGAATGTACTGGCTTGTATTACTGGGTGTTAGTTGTAACATATGTGAATGGACTGGCTGAGAGTAACTGGTGACTAGTATGATTTGTACAATTGGTGTAACCCATGAATGGTGTATGACCTTCCCTATTTGACGTAACACACAGTTCTTGGTAACAAAACAAATTGGAGTGAAATCCATGAAAGACCATAGTAAAAGGACAAATTGAATTCTTGCGAATCCCTGACAATCCAATAATACTTGGAGATTGTATAGGTAATGGGGAATGATGCTCAAATCAACTGAAACATGATAAGCTGAAATATTGAACGAAATCAAATTAATTTTACTGTTATATTTTGTATCTTGATTTAATCGGAGGATTTTGGAGTCCCAAATTTGTGAAGCCTTAAGTTGAAAATCAAGGGATGCCTGTCTGCTGGGTTGGTTTGGTGCATGTCGAATTCATACCAGACCTTATACATTTTGTTTACTAACTCATGTGGAGTTTGTGTATGTATGATAGTTGCTGGCCTTTTATCTCATTGTGGGGTTTAGGTATTAAGTGTTACAGCCCATAAATTTCATGGTCAAATCCTGGTACAGCTGGAGGTCGTGGCATTTTCTGCAATAAAGATGATTAAAAGATAGATTATAGCACTTGATTAATTTGTGCCAGGATATTAATAATTTTGTCGAAATGGAAGTTTCAATAACGGGGCTTAAATCTGCCCATCAGGTTGGGTTTATATTCTTACTCTAGGAGCAGATTCAAATCTATTATTGCAGGATTAAAATTGGAGATTGGTCAACTTCAGGCTTTAATTAGCATCTCACATCAAGGAATGTGAGTTTCAACATTTATATCATTCACATGTGAGAGCCACATTTATCACTGACGTTATTATGCCGAGAAGCGTTCCTACAATGGCAGACAGGTCTGCTGTAATGGAGTGAGTTCACTTTTATTCTCAACATTGAATGACTCCTTTTGACTGTCACATGACAATTCATCCATAAATTTGACTTCCATTAAATTGTTACTTATATGTTTTTTTCCTTTTTCCTTGGAGAAGTCAATAAAATAGTAAATCTAGCATAGCTAGATAGGTGCCTCGAGATTGATATCTCTCGATGTATTCAAGATATCTATGCCAGTTCAAAAGCTGGCATAGATATTATCACAAAGTGTTAAAATATAACACTTTATATAGCATGTAAAAACAGTTATGTAGTTGTTCGGTTTGTAACTGTTCAACCACCTCTTCACATATAAATAAACCTCTGCCTGTGTCATTCCAGCAGTGCAGTTTGCCTTCTGTATTCTTTCTTCTCTTTGCATATGCTAACATTGGTATCAGAGCGGTCGGTTCGCAGTTCGAGGAAGCCTTGTCAACAGGCACGAACTGGAAGTTTGGGGAAGCCCTGGTAGGGCACAAACTGAAGATACTTCGCCGCTTATTGCAAAAGATTCACGGGAAGAGAAAATACATCCAGTGCAAAGAACGAACTGAAAATCACGGAAGCCTTAGCAAAGGAAAACGATGACCACGAAAATCTTGACAAGGGCAAAGTCGACGTGGAATAGTCATGACAAGGAAAAACGACAACGAGGGCAACTCATCATTCAAAGGTGAAGGCACAAGCAAAGATGTGAGGGAAGATTAATATTATTTGGGCAGAATAATATTATTTCCAGCAACAAAGGTATTCATTCTATTTGCTGAAGAAATTAATTTTAATATTACTTCGTGGAATAAGTAATAATATTTTTTAATATATGCAAATATAGTTCGAAGGCAGTTGGAGGGGTAATTTGCATGTGAGAAATTAATCTCATACTATATGCTGGAGAAATTAAATTAATTAAATATATTTGCTGGAAAAAGATATTTTATTAAGTGTGGGGCAAATTATTATTTTATTATTTTCCGTTACTTTGGAATAATAAAATGGCAAATATATCACACTTGACTTTGTCGGAGACACAAAAATTAACAGGCACTAATTTCAATGTATGGAGTCATAAGATTTTAACGGTCGCAGAGTTTCGTGATTGTGATAAAATAATCAAGGGTGATGAAAGTCGACCAACGGCATTTAACTTCAAGGATTATGACAAATGTCATAAGGAAGCGTTATTACTTCTCAAGTTATTGGTGTTGGATGATTTGATACCGAAGTGCGGAATGCCACTGCGGCAAGCACGCCAGGGCCGATCTGAGGGATAAATATCGACGCCGAAAAGAGTCGGGTTTTATACCTGAAAAATATGCTCTTTTCCGTAGTTACAAGGTGGATCATTTGTCTAGCGCCTACTTCGGATGAAAGATCTCCGAGACCAGTTATCACCCATAAATAAAAAGGTGGACGACGATGATATGGTGGCTCTGGTTTTGAACAACTTACCTTCTTCATATGAGTCATTTGTGGAGGCACTCCATTTAATGGTTGAAAGTCAAACACTCACGTTTGACAAGGTGAGTTCTTACCTGTTGCAAAAGGAGTGGAGACAACTTCAGGCATAATCTAATTGTGACCATTCAGAGAGTGCTCTTGTCACTTAGTCAAAAGGAAAGTGGAAACGTCAATCTGGTGAGTCTTCCACTCGGTATCAGGTCACATGCTATTATTGTCACAAGGTTGGGCACCTCAAGAAGGATTGCCGGAAGCGGATGTATGATCTTTCGAAGCAGAACAAAAAGCCATGTAATGAGGAACATGTGGCAGCAGTTGCAGAAGAACGGGATTCGGATGACGGACATGCTCTTTATTGTCTTACGACATCATGCTCAAATGACAGTGGTACCAGTTGTTGGATCATTGACTCTGGTGCGTCTGCACACTTTTCATGTCGTAGGGAGTGGTATGTTTCATTTACTGCAAATATATGTTTTGAATCAGTAGTACTAGCTAATGGAGAATCACTTGCAGTAGAAGGGATAGGAGATATATGCATTGTATTGAATAATGCTTATAAATTGTTGGTACGAAATGTTAGATATGTATCTTCTTTACAAAAGAATCTTCTATCTATTCATTAACCGATCAAAATCCCAATATTTCTATAGGTTTTTGTGGAAAGAAGTGTGTTGTCTCTGATGTGAAACAAAGATGAATAATTGCCCTTGGTATTGGGGAAGGTGGTCAGTATCGACTTGTTGATCCGGCTGCGATCAACATGAATGCACGTGTGGAGGATAGCTCCACCATTCAGGATGTGCAGGAGGCTGCAATGCCTTGGGAGGAAGTCATTCCTCACAAATCTGTTGACTTGAATACAATCAAACTACATGCACCTATTGTGGAGGGAGTATCCACTATACTAGGTGTACGGGAGGTGGACATGCCTTGGGAGGATGGATTTCCTCATTTTGAAGAACAATTTGTTGTGGACGGAGACTCCACTATTCCAAATGCATTGACAATGCATGGTGAGATGGCATGCCCAACCACTCACTCAGAGGTCCTTGCTCGAAGGACAATAGAGCATGACCAGTTTGCTCATTGTGTTGTGAAGAATCTTTCCCAACAGAGGGGGATAGATGAGCAAATAGATGAGGAGTTGATTCTCACTCCTACCACTACTAAGACGGAGACCACTGTTGAGACAAAGATGGTTATTTCTCCTACTATTGCGGAGTTGGTTCTAACTCCTACTGCACAGATGGTCACATTTCTCTTCTTGAAAAAGTTGGATGAGCACTACATGGTGGTGCAAGGACGTGATCAAGGTGACTTTGATTGCAGGATGATTGAGTCTTTGTACAGACTCCAGCAGGCTACACAAGCCTGGAACAAAGTTTTCAATCCACTTCTCCGAGGTTCTGATTTCAGCACTCTGGAGATGGGGCTGACACTCTCAGCCATTAGTGATTCATCACTGGTCAATGAATCACGTAATAGAGAACCAGTGGACCACTTGTCATATCTTTTGTTCATGGGACCAGATTTTTGTTTTGCGGTTCTTCTTCATTCGACAACCGCAACACAGTCATGGACTGCTGATTTTAAAGTACAACTTATGGCACAGTCTGTAGATGTAATGACTAAACATATGGGTTTTAGGAAATTTGTAAAATTTCGGGACAAACTTTGTTTTGTTTCCGGTTTAGTCATTAAGAGGGGGTGTTAAAATATAACACTTTATATAGCATGTAAAGACAGTTATGTAGTTGTTCGGTTTGTAACTGTTCAACCACCTCTTCACATATAAATAAACCTCTGCCTGTGTCATTCCAGCAGTGCAGTTTGCCTTCTGTATTCTTTCTTCTCTTTGCATATGCTAACACAAAGAACTCCTATTCTATATAAAATTCCAATCTTTGAAGCCCAGCAACATGCCATGTCAATATTAAACGTGGATTGTATCCTTATTGATCCTTGGATAATTATGTTGCACAACATATCACCCACGTATTGTGTCTTCCAAGAGAATTGTTGGAGGAAAACAAATGAATTATGGAGAAGATAGAAGTGGCTTGCAGAGTTGCTACATATCTCTTCTACCCTTTCTGAGAATTAGTCATTGTTTGATGTGGCAAGGAGCCAATTCACTGGGTAGGAGACAGGAGGCGGCAATGGGAATCCTGAAACCTACATTGCACTGATATGCCTCCCCCTTGCTGTTTTTGCTTTGAAAAATAACAGAAATGGTATGCAGGTACATAACAGTACTGAAATGCTGTCCTGACCATAGTTTAAAAAATTGATATCTGCAATTACTCGGCAGGCCAAAATTTGACTCGGAAATCGGGAATCAGCAATTTCTCGGCGATTTATTCAGCATTAATTAGCAACTTTATCCCTACTTCAAAAAACATTTAAATTCATAAAATAAACTTAAATTAAATGTAAAACATTGTTAAATGACACGAGAAGTGAATCTATAGAATGCCATAGGCCCAGAGGTTGAATAATGCTAAGGTTATAGTACATATGGCTGGGGTGGAATAACCCATAAAAGATTTACAAATTATTTCACGTAAAGCTTTTAACCAAATTCCACAGTTGGCGGTTTATAGCTCCTGTGAGCAAAAGAAAACAAAAACCTTTCCCCATTATTTATTTAATGCAAAACAGAGTGAGAAATAAAATCCCTTTCTTGTAAGGAAATGACTGGTCACAATAACAATTTTTCCCGCTTGCAGAGGTCACCGAACCCTAGAATGCACCTGGCAAAACTCCTCTCTTTCTCCTCAGATCTGCACGTAATCTGTGTGTTCTCAACACCCCTCCCCCAATATTTATTCCAAACTCCCTTTTAATAATAACATCATACCCCTCAAACTAGAAATGCAGCCTCAATATAACTATGACTCCAAATTTCTCTTTGTGAAAATAACACAGTATTCCTCCAAATAGAAATGCAGTCCCAAAATAACAATCCCCAGTTTTGGATCAGTCCCCATAGAAATAGAAGCACCGCCATGCAAAATATGAGTGCGAGTGCCAAAGGTCCCCATCTGGCCCTCCTAGCAAAACGTGGGGCTAAATTTGCAGAGGAGAAAATCACAAAAAAACGCTTCAAAATAACTGTGTTTTTTTCTGTTTGGATGTTTATACCCTAAACAACAATTTTCACCAATTTTTTACTGGTTTTCTGCGATTTTCCAAGAGATTTGTCACCAATTTATCAGCACAACAAAAATTGTGATTTAAATTGTTTTCATGCTTCCAAATGATTTATCGCTGATAAATTGCAATTTCTGGAACAGAGGTCCTGACTCAGGTAGAGGTCCTTACGGTCAAATTAGTGCAAAACTTTTTTAAGCTCCTATTTAAACTCTTTAAATTTTTGGTCACCATTTTACTCTTATGATTTTCTAGAGAGAATTTACTTTACCATTTACAATACTGAAAAGGCTTTGGCGCTTTTACGGGTTAGCTCTGAAAGCATCTATAGATTGGAAAAGATGTTCCTTTCCCCGTATTAAAGACTATTCAATTGGAAATGATTTAGATGGTGAAATACATCCTACAAAGAGAATGTGCACTTCATCTCTGGGAATATGTTAATGAATCTGATCAGCCATTGAGTACAATGAAAATCTCTATATATCAACGATAATGGCAATAAGTTATATTAAACGCTTGACTCATTTCACTTTGTTGATTCTATCCTAGAGGAAGGCTTGATGGTCGTTCGAGGTCTCAATTTCATGATCGTAAAACAATAATGGCAATAAGTTATATTAAATGTTTGAGATAATCAAATGATATAAATCATTTGAGACTAAAATGTTAATAATAAAAGAAAAATAAATATAAATAAAACTTAAAATGTTCTTAATTTTCCTCCAACTACTTGGGGCTTGTGCCAACCTTATTTCAAAAAGAATTATGGTTTTTTTGGTTGATGTGTGGATGCATGCGTGAGGGGAAAATATAATAATAATAATAATAACAATAACAATAAAGCGTGGAAGCATTGCCTAGGGATGCGTATGGTGGTTGAATGCTTCCATGAATTGGTGAGCTGGTTTAATGCCATGGTTGCAGGGTATGCACAACATTCATGCATTTAGGATAGGACTTGATACAGGGTTGGATGTTGCAATTGCCTTGTTAGACTGTTTGCAAAATGTGGAAGCCTCCAACAAGTCACATGAACCGTTTGACAGGATTTTCTATGCACTGCCAAGGATGGGAAATTTGTTTACAACTCACCCTGACTAGATGCTTTTGGGGTTGCGTAGGATTCATGGCCTCTTGTGACGCAACGATTTCAGGTTTGCAACCATATCGGTTCACCTTTATCAACATCCTCCTTACCCTTGCCTTCTGCTGCCGCCCAGTCTGGGTTTGTGGAGTTGGAACTTTTAGGTGTGCGCATTTTAATGTGTAGACCAAACTCCACATCCTTTCTTAGCTTCTCCTTCCACCTACGCCAAAAGCAGGAGCTTGAAAATAGTGCATGGACAGCACATGATCTGTTTGATAAAATGCTTTTAATATATATAACTGTGGCTCAGATAAAACACAACTGCAGGACACACTCTGGATTTGTTAAAAAGGCCTTCAAAACCTTCTGGAAAATGCAAATTGACAGGTGTTAAGCCAAACACCACAACCTTGCCAACGTTTTGCCAGCTTATGCCAACAGGAGAGCTGTGGAACAGGGTATGGACTGACGGCCAAAGCATTAGGAAAGAGGAATTTGTCAGATGCTGTAGTTGCAAATGCTCTTTGGACATGTATGTAAGTGTGGTAACATTGCTAAGGCATGTGAAATGTTTGATAAAATGCCTCAATGTGATGTGTTGCGTGGACTGCGATGATTGCAGGGTTTACACAAAATGGGTTCGTTGAAAAGGCTTTAGAAACTCTCAAGCAAATGCTGGTGGCTGGTGTAAAGCCAGACTCACACAACCTTTGCCAGCACACTCTCTACTTGTGCCAAAACTGGAGCTTTGAGCCAAGGCATGAAGACTGACTGTCAAAACGCTGTGGAGCAATTTTGGGATACCTTTGAGCTTTTCAACGCAAATTTAATAATTTAAAACAAATGTTTACATATTTTCTTTTCGCTTTGTTATTTTGAGAAAACGTCAAACTTTGTCATCAACGTGCTAGTGAGCCTGAGACAATTGTATAGTTTTGGTTGGTGGCTCCATGTGCATGGTGTTGGATGCTTCGCGTGGACTTTGCTTGTCGCTTGAACGTGGCTCTTGGAATATGGTTGGTGGACGTAGCTTTGGAAAGGTGAGTTAGGCCTTGGCAGAGCTCGATAACTTTCTTTGCACCCACGTAACTTGTGTGTGTTCAACTTGCTCGGAGCCACGTAACCCAATTCAGTTTTTTTCAGGCATGGTTATCTTCCTCCTTGCATAATATATCATTTGTAGCTTTCTTATTTTTATTGGTGTTGAAAATCAAATTACAAATAATAATATTTTGGTGAATTAAATGAGACGTAGTATCTAATAAGCAAATTTTACCTTTGTTTTGTATGCAACTAGAAAAGTAACCTTGAATGTAAACACTACTCCCAAATTACCTCGTGAGATGTTTGGAAAACTCTGATATTAGTATTGGATACTGAAGCCACGTGGTTGGCGAGTCGAACTCGAAATTTAGTAAAAACTACTTTTGATGACCTTGTGATACATTAATAAAACCTGTTTTTTGATGGCACGCAAAATATTTCGCCAAACCCCGAAATGGGAAAGTGAAGTTTTGACTGTGTTCCTTGTCACTTGAGTGTTACACCGAACCCTGAAATGTCTTCGAATGTTCATTTGACCCTTTTTCGTCATGTCTTAAGGAGTCTAATGGACCATTTCGTAGCTTTGGACAATTGCTGAAAGTTAAAATGCAGTTTGGTTTTGACCCACAGTTTAGGCCCTAGGTGGAGAAATAGAATTTGGCCTCCGCATACCTCTAGTATTTATCTGTGACAATCACTACCAACCCTTAGTTCGAGAGAAAATCACCTTGCAAGCTAGTTTTTCAAGTGGGTTTTGTAGGCCCTCGGTCGTTGGGCGACAAGGTCATTCGGGTGCAATTATGATCAGTAGCTCCGAAAGATAGGTGCCAATTGAACCCCGTTCATCAGTTTTGAGTTTGTCAGCTCCAAGGTCCTGTATATAGTGGAGTAGGTGAGGATTTGACTCCTTGTGTCTTTGAGTTTTGGAGATTGTTTTTGAACACATATTTTGACGTTTTTTTGGAAACTTGTAACAAAATGGGAAAAACTGTTGTATGACCTTAGTCAAGTAAAATATCGAATGAGAAACCCTGTAAACACTAACATTTGACTATTGGAAACTTTCTTTTGATGCTTGCTTTGAAAAGAAATTGATTGTGTAAAAATGGTGTTTTTGCTCTCCTCTCTCTATCTCTTTTTAGCTTCGAAAACGAAATGAAATGACACTTGTATGTCTTACTCTCCCTAGAAGTGTGTTAAACATTATTTTCATTATGATTGGAAAACTATGAAATCGTGAGTTGTGCTAGATTGTAGGAAGATGCCATGCCAGCTTTTGTGTTGACCATGTTGTGGTTGCAAGTATCCTGGACAGGAGGAAGCAGTAGCATGTTTACTATGTTGTGATAGTATGCACTATTGTGATGAATACATTGTATATTGTGATGAATGCATTGTATGTCTGTCGAATGTGGGCACTACAGCTCAATGCTCTATTCGCTGCTTTTATTTCATTTTTTCAGCCTAAAGATTTTCAGCCTGTACTGGTATAGGAAGAGGTTCTGCATGGCTGTCTTCACCTGTTTCTTTCCTCCAAAACAACTAAATCCAGCAACAAAGTATTTTGCAGATGATACCTGAATGTTGAAGAATAAACATGGTTTGACATTCAAGTTAATCATTCCAGTATACTATATATAGCTACTAGCAGTAAATTCACTGAAACCCAGTCTGAATATCTTTTGAACAATGTGGTGTTTTATGTAGTCCTGTTTTGATTTTGATGTTTCATTGACAATCTCGACCATCTGTATATTATCATTCAAACAAAGTTTCTAGCTCCAAATTTTCATTTTCAAGAACTAAGTTTATTCAGTTAATGAATTATATTTTACTTACAAGGAAAGAAAGATGGTAGCTAATGAGGAGTGTTCATTACATTTACTTTGCTGTAGGTCAATAAGTCTCAAGATTGTGACTCCCTCCACCATGTTACCATATAGCTATGGGCGTGACACTTAAACATGAGTGCTTTTTTACCACATAAAATAAGAAAATCAAATAGGGTGTCACTCGCAGGATGCATCAGTCGTCCTAGTTGAACTTCAAACACAGGTACCTGATCAAATCATGTAGCAATATGGTTTAGAAAATTATATCTTGGGAAGCCTAGCCAGTCATCAAGCAAAACACATATCAATAGTTAGTAACTAAGTACTGTTTCCACCAACCTCATAGTATGTGTTTGGCTTAGGCTCTGAATATTCCGTCTTTGCAATGCATTCCAACCCAATACATCACTAAGAGTACTTCTAAGTTCTCCTTATGGCTTAAAATGAGCTGATGCATGCAATAATCAAAGTTACTACATAAATAGTGAAATGTTCCATGATCATAATTAAACTCATAAAGTAATAAATAAAGAAGTTCAACAAGTTAGAAAACTATTACAATAGTAGTTAATATGTAGGCTTTTCTTTTGGTTAATAATAATACTGCTTAAATTGAACTGCAAAGATTGGACACAATCAAGCCGCTCACAGGGGCTGTTTTATTCTTTGTTAGTTCCTTAATTTGGCACAAAATGTGGATGTTGAGTGTCAACCAATGAAATCATAATTCACCAGAGGTGAAAAGAAGTATGCTAGAATGCCACTAAGTTGAAATCACTGTTGCATCAAACTTTAATTTCCATAGTAGGAAATCAATGAGCTGATGCATGCTATAAGCTGAGTTACTATATAAATAGTTAAATGCTCCGTGATCATAAATAAAGTAATAAGTAAAGAAGGTTAACAACCTAGAGAACTATAACAATATTAGTTAACTAGCAGGGTTTAGTTTTAAGTTCTTGGTAATAATAATGCTGCCTAAATTGAACTGGAAAGATTGGATGAAATCAGGACTCTCATAGAAGCTGTTTGATCCTTGTTACCTAATTTGGCTCAAAATTTGGATTTTTAGACTCGACCAATGAAATTTTAATTCGTCCAAGGTGAAAGGTTGTATGCTAGAATGCTGCCAAGTTGAAATCACTGTTGCTTTAAACTTAAAATTCCAAAGTACAAAATCCCAAAAAACACCTAAATCCCAATTTGGAAATGAGATCCGGGCCAAAGCCCAAAATTATTCTTAATGCATGTCACAGCTCGCAAGTTCACTTAGGAGGACTAGAAGTTCTTTTGGTTAAAATATTATAGAATGAATTACAGAGAGCTATTGAAGAAAAACCCGGGGATCTTACAAGCAAAATTGTTTGGAATGCATCATGAATAGTCAAAAACTATTTACATAGGTCTTAGAAAATGGAAAAATAATGTAAGAGGAAGAATATTTATGAATTTTATTCATCTATCATACAAAGGACACTGCTACTAACTAGCCACTCATGCTTGGCGTCAGGAGTGTTTGGCTTGCTGACTTTGCCTTGAGCAGAACTCAATGAAGGGGTGTCAAGCTGCAGGCACAATTTGATATATGGCCCTCTTTTTGATAAAGAGGGCATTGCTTGTGGTCAAGTACACTCTTCGTAGGAGTCTAAACCTTCCTTAATGATCTTAAAGGCTTCATTATGACTTATATAGTTGTTCTAATAATTGCATGGGCATTCATTAACGGGGTGTTTTGTTTTTAGGCTGTAAGAATCTCGTCGTTCTCCTTGGTCTTTGAATTTGAAGTGGCTTTCTAACTGTTCAATAATTTGAAGGTGTATGAAATTTCGTTTTAGAGTTTCATAACTTGTTCTTTGATTTTTCAGCAGGAAAGGTTCAAGTTTATGTGTCATTCAGTTGCAGATGTTTAGATTGCATGGGATAAGTAAATATTAATTTCTCTCGACTCCATTACATTTTATAATATTCAATTTCTGGATTTGATTTCAGGTTTCTGAATGGATGCAAAAGCACAAAGAGTTTGAGCTTGAAACGGGTGATCATGCTATCCACATAGACTTATTAGCTAAAGAGCAAGGCATAGCCAGCGCTGAAAAGCATTTTGCAGATCTCCCTGAGAAAGCAAAGAATGGACAGACCCATGGTGTTCTTCTCCATTGTTATGTGCAAGAGAAATTGATTGAAAAAGCAGAGAAACAATTCAAAAAGATAGAAGAGTCAGGCTTTCAGACTGCGCATACCTATAATGAGATGACAACCCTGTATTTGGCAATTGGAAAGCCAGAAAAGGCTCTTTTGACATTTGAGCATATGAAGGAAAAGAATGTCCTGCCAGATAGACTAACTTATATCCTACGGATGAAAGCATGCGGTGCTATGTCTAACATCGATGGGTTAGAGAAGGTTGTAGATGAAGTGAAAGCTGGTGATGAAAGTAATATAGATTGGACAACATATAGCGCCTTAACAAACATATATGTTAAGGCTGGTCTTCTAGACAAAGCAGAATCTGCATTGAAAGAAGCAGAGAAAAAGGCTCCTCAGAAAAGCAGCGAGGCATATCATTACCTTATGACCCATTATGGTGCCCTTGGTAAAAAGAGGAACTATATAGGTTATGGAAATCCATGAAAACAGACTTCAAAGACTTCCGTAGAATACCCTTTTCAAATTATCTTTCTGTGCTTAATTCACTGGTAAAGATTGGGGACATTGAAGGAGCTGAGAAAATTTTCAATGAATGGAAATCTACAAATTCAATAGTTAGTTGCAAATTATCCAATATACTTCTTGATGCTTACGTGAAGAAAGGTATGCTGGAAAAGGCTGAAAAGTTTCATGATGACATCTTACAGAAACAGAGTGTTCTAAACAGCAGAACTTGGGAAATTCTTACAGAGGGTTACTTAAAAAGCAAACAGATGTCAAAGGCAGTTGAAAACATGAAGGAAGCTCTAACAAGAGCGAAATCTAAAGAATGGCAACCAAAGTCTGAAAATGTCATGGGCATTCTAAAACATTTTGAGAAGGAAGGCAAGGTAGAAGATGCTGAGAAGTTACTGAAACTTCTTAGGCCTTTTAAATGTTTAAACACAGAGATCTACAACTCACTTCTTTCAACATATGTTAAGGCTGGTCAAGCTGCTCCCAAAGTATTGGAGGAAATGGCAACTGATAATGTGAGCCCAGATGAAGAAACTAATAGGTTGCTTAAGCTAGTCAATGAATAGGATTTAAAGATAGTAATGCTAGTCAATGCTTTCGATTTGCCAACTTGATACTATTTGTAGGTTTTTGGTTCAGCCTGGACATATTTTGATACACCATATTAGCTGCTGTTTTTACTAGATAATATCCTAATTACTTTGTAGCAGATGTCTGAATTGTTTTTCAGTTGCTAATTAGAGGCACTCTTGCAAAGGTATTGTTTTAGACATTTGGGATCAGAAAGTTATCTGTGTGGATTTATTGTCAGCAATTCACTGTTAGAGCACGTGTTAATGTTTTTACAGGCAAGATAATGTAACATTTGATTTTAGAAGTCACTAAATAGGACGCGTCTGATTCTACCAGTAACTAATTCTAATGTCAATTAATATAAAGATTATGCTCCCCCATGCCAGAAGTTGGTTATGTTGTTGTGTGGAGTTTGTTGTAGTATTGTTTATAACATTAGGGAGTAAATATGTGTATAGGCATTAGACATGAGTAATCTTTTCTACCGTGGCTTTTTACGAGTTTGATATAGAGTTTTAAACCTAAGGTTTTCAGTTAGCAATGGGCAATGCAAAAACTGTCAGTTATATTCTTTTGGAGTCCTTTCTGCGAGTGGATTCATCCTTGATTTAGATGCTGCTTTCACGGACATGTGTGTAATCATAATCATCTAGCTATTGTCTTTCATGAAGAAACTTGCAGCCTCCTTTTTGGGATTTTAACTTGGTTTGGCACCGGTAAATGTTTCAACGTACAAATGATCAATGAGAGCAGCAGCCAATAAACGTTGTTAAAGTTCAATCAGGTATTGTATTTACAATGAAACTCAACATTCTTAGAAAGTCTACATGGCCTTCTCAACATTTTGTTTTTGAGGAGCCGAATGTCCTCTTATGCTCCGTGTGGTTTATTACTCTCAATCGAGCCTTTATGTTCTATTTTTTCATGCACTCTATATATATTATTTAGCCAAAATTTTCGGTTTTGTTCTCAACATAAAATATTTTTATGTACACATTACCTTGTAAATGCATCTGGTGGTTGATCTTTGGATCTATAACATGCGTATTCAATTTCTTGACCCTTGTATTCTCGTCTCAAAGGAGTGTTAACGGATTTCTAAATGCTTTATATAAGCATATGATATATTGAGATTTTACATTTAAACTCTCACATTAATTGTCACTAACTAAAAACATATTAGTTTGCCCTCCGAATCAAGCTCAATTAGAACTTTATTCACATTTCAAAACAATGCACTTATTATTTGGAGACATGTTGAGAATTGAGTGGCAGTAGCCACTATAGATACAACATATAACTAGTACTCACACCTAAAGGAGGTGCAATCTTACACATAGTAAAAATATGATGGTTTGTAGAGTTGTTGAAGCAAGTTTGAGATGCCCTAAATAGGTAAGTTGGGCCTTGGTAGTAAGATAGTAAAGTTTGTATGGGTGTCCAAACAATTCCAAGATGTAGTGAAGAGGCATGTTTGACAATGGAAGTGAGGCAACAAATATACGTGTTCTACAAATAATCAACCATTATGTTAGTGAGAGGGCCGCTTACAATGTGGTTTGATTCCTATTGGTATAAGGATCACGATAAACTATTGAGGCTAAGGCTAGCCAACCTAGGTGAGTTTTGATGTTTTGATCAAATGAGTAGTGATAGAGTCATAGAAGTAAATCTAAGATACATTGTACTTGCAATACTATGTTGAGTGTTTCCTTTGGTGGCTTCGACAACGTCACTCGAATTAAGTATGGAGTAGTGTTTGAACTACATCTTTTTGTTCAAAGACAACATAGGCGACACAATCAAAATGTCTTACATGGTTCTATGCTTGGATGTTAATGCACATGCTAACAATCCCATTGGAAAACACTATCGTGAATGCACAATGCATCTTGCTGAGTTTCCTTCACCAATGCTTGGATGTGAATGCACTCTCCTTCGCTATATCTTGCAAATAAGAAGTGTGCATGTTTGAGTGTGACATGCTTTTGCCCTTGCCCGACTAGCCTTTAGCCCATATTTGGCATTTAACGTATCCTCTCTGTTAGGTCTACAATGGCCACATAGGGAAAATGACTTACCCAATAATATATCTGAGCTCTTTGTAGGCCACCAAGGGACGGCTAAGACTCGAGCCTTCCATCATGTCCATATTTCCCCACCATTGGAGTTTTTATATTGTCTCTTTCACCATTGCTTACAAAGTGGCAACAAAATCAATTAGCGTTATCGTTGGAGCTATGGATGTTTAGTCCCCCCCGAGTTGGCACTCTTAATATGCCATGTTTTTGTTTGTTTTTCACGTCCTTGCTTGTTTGATGGTAAGTTTACACTTATGCTTAAAATAATAATATAAAGCACAATAATGATGAATGGTGATAATTGTTATTTTAATCAAATGACACATGTTTTTGGTGGAATCGTGTGTTTTATTAATGGATGAATAATCTTAATTCATTATTTTCTTAATTGAAACGGAATACCCAAACTAATATAAAATTATTTTTTATTTTCCTAAAGGCCTTTGGGTACTCAAAGTCAACAAAGATGCACTACAATCGGTTAATTCATTCATACCTTATTACATGGAGCGCAACCAAGTTTCCACCTTAGATATAAATGCATCTAAACAAAAACTTAAAGAGTGGCATTTGTCATATTATTGTTACATGAAGTACCTAGATCCAAAAAGACACGCCTTTTGGCGTAACTAAAGAGTATAAACATACATATTAAAAATAAAATTGATAAACTAACAATCATATTGACATGGTAGAAATTTCAAACCGTATAATAACATAAACGTGGATTTTCCCAAACAATGTTCCAAGTTTATTTGAATTTTTGTTTATAGTTTGTCTTATGTTGGAACTTTTCTTGTTGTAACTTATTAGTTTGGTGTTGTAACCGTTTTTATTAATGGAAGCATTCTAAAATTAAAAAATAAATAAATGTGGATTTTCACTTCCTTTTAATGAACCTATTATTTTTAAATAAACTTGACACATTAATGACTAATTGAAATGTGTAAAGACACAGATTTAAGAAAATGTTGGTGTGTGGAGGAATAGAAAACAGTTAAGAGTTAAATACTTGCATGTCTAGCTTCCATCTAGACGGTTGCACAAGTGGAATGTGCCTTGGGAAGATAAAGTGGGAGCCAACAATGTTTCTCCCTAATAAAATAAAATAAAACCTTTTTGCCCAATTTGTGGAGGCGGAGATGATGACACCCAGTTACGTGCATCGATGCGACAAAATATCGCGCCATACATGAATGAAAGAAAAATTTAATACCGTCAATTTTAGATATTAAATACAGTGTTACCTTCACCAAAGCGAAAACTATTATGCTGGCACAAGGACATTATTGACCGACATGATAACACATGCTTATTTTGGGAGGGCTCAATCCCCATAATATAGCCTTATGGACTAGCATACCTATATTATATAAATATATGTAAAATATGCTTTGAGAGGTATAGGCGCTTATACCTCTCGACGTATTTTACCATGTTTTGATTTATGTTTTTATAAATGGTAAAATATGTTGAGAGGTATAAGCGCATATACCTCTCGCATATTTTACATATATTTATATAATATAGGTATGCTAGTAGCAACCGCAAGAGTTGCATTATACATAAAATGATAACAAAAATGTAGTCATGAAAAGAAGGTGGACATTTTTGGTATTATTTTTATAAGAAATAAAAAATATTATTATCATAGTTATTATTATTGTTATTAATATTAATGGATTTATTATTATTAAATTATTATTATTATTTTATTAAAAGTATTAATAATATTTATATGAGCTAGAAACATAATTATTGTTATTTTGACATTAAGTATTAAAAATTGAATATTAAATAGTAAATAGTGATAATAATGATGAGGACGATGATGATGAATACGATGACTATGATGATGAAAATGATTATATCGATCATTAAAATGATGACAATGATTATGATGATGAAAATGACAAAAACACTGAAGACGATGACAATTATACCAGATGGTCTTCATCCTCCTCACGATCATCGTCTTTACCCTTATCATTGTAATTATTGTCATCATTACGGTCTTCATCCTCATCACAATCATCGTCGTCATCATCATCATTGTCACGATAATGTGATAATGTCATGATCATCATTATCGTCATCATCTTTATCATCGTTGTGATCAAGGTCATTCTCATCTGCCATTATCACATCAATGTCATCGTCATTGTTGTACATGTTTATAGTTTAGGTTTTTTCAATCGGATTTTTACAATTTATAATACAAACATAAATTATTAATAATAATATTGTTAAAAATATAGATTAATATTAATATTATAAATAAAATATCATTATTATTATTATTAATATTAATATTTTCGTCACCATCACCATCATCATTTTCATTGTCATTATCATTATAATCATCATCATTACGATCTTCATCCTCATCACGATCGTCGTCGTCATTGTCGCATCGTCATCATTGTCATGTTCGTCATTATCATAGTCATCTTTATCATTGTTGTTATAGTCACCAAGCGTTGTGTTTGGCATCATCATCATGATCATCGATATTCACCATCATTGACACGATCATCATCATCGTTGTCATTGTCATGATGATGACGGCGATTTACGGCGATATTCATGATGATAATGAAAATGATTATGATGACAATGACGAGGATATCAATGATGACGACCACTACCATAAAAATACAAACATAACTATTTTTATCTCCACATTAAGTATTAAAATTGAATATTAAATAGTAAATAGTGATAATAATGATGAGGACAATGACCACGAAGACGACGACATTGGTGATGAAAATGATTATACCAATCATTAAAATGATGACAATGATTATGATGATGATGATGAAAATGACAACACAAGATGATGACGATTGTTCCAGATGGTTTTCATCCTCCTCACAATCATCGCCATCATCATCATAATTGCAATTATTATAATCGTTACGGTCTTCATCCTCATCACGATCATCATTATCGTCATCATCATGATCGATGTTATAATCGTCATCTTTATCATCATTGTGATCATCATCATCGTTGTGTTTGTCATCATCATGATCATCAATACTCACCATCATTAACACAATCACCATCAATGATGACAATGAGCGCTTACCTATATTAAATAATAAACATAAATCACCACAAATGAAAACATTAATGTCATCATTATCGCTATTGATATCATTATCTTAATCGCCATTAGTATCCTCATCCTATTCATCAGAACCGTCATCGTCTTCAACATCGTTGTCATTTTCATCGTTATGATAGTCATTGTTAGATTGTTGTCATGTTTTTCATTATCATCGTCATCTTTATCATCATTGTGATCGTCACCATCGTTGTGTTTGTCATCATCATCATGATCATCGATACTCACCATCATTGACATGATCATCATCATCGTCATTGTTGTCATTTTCATGATAATGATGATGATGATGACGATGACGATGACGATGATGTTCACGATGATAATGAAAATGATTATGATGACAACGATGAAGGCAAGAATGATGATGATGACAATGATGATGATATCAATGATGACGACCACTACCATAAAAATACAAACATAACTATTTTTATTCCCACATTAAGTATTAAAATTGAATATTAAATAGTAAATAGTGATAATAATGATGAGGACAATGACCATGAAGACGACGACACTGATGATGAAAATGATTATATCAATCATTAAAATGATGACAATGATTATGATGATGATGATGATGAAAATGACCACACCGAAGATGATGTTGATTATTCCAGATGGTTTTCATCCTCCTCACGATCATTGTCATCATCATCATAATTGTAATTATTATAATTGTTACGGTCTTCATCCTCATCACAATCATCGTTATCGTCATCATCATTATCATGATCATCGTCATCGTCATGATCGCTTAATCATCATCTTTATCATCGTTGTGTTTGTCATCATCATCATGATCATCAATACTCACCATCATTAACACAATCATCATCAATGATGACAATGAGTGCTTACCTATATTAAATAGTAAACATAAATCACCACAAATGAAAACATTAATGTCATCGTTATCGTCATTGATATCATTATCTTAATCGTCATCATTGTCATTGGTATCCTCATCCTATTCATTGAAATTGTCATTGTCTTCAACATCGTTGTCATTTTCATCGTCATCATAGTCATTGTTAGATTGTTGTCATGTTTTTCATTATCATTGTCATCTTTATCATTGTTGTGATCGTTGCCATCGTTGTGTTTGTCATCATTATCATGATCATCGATACTCACCATCATTGACACAATCATTATCATCATTGTTGTCATTGTCATGATGATGACGATGATGATGATGTTCACGATGATAATGAAAATGATTATGATGACAACAATGAAGGTGAGAATGATGATGATGACAATGACGATGACAACAATGACATCAATAACGACCACCACCACCATAAAAACTACAAACATAATTATTTTTATTCCCACATTAAGTATTAAAATTGAATATTAAATAGTGATAATAATGATGAGGACGATGACCACAAAGACGCATTTAAACCGATGATGAAAATGATTATATCAATTATTAAAATGATGACAATGATTATGATGATGATGATGAAAACGACAACAACACCAAGATGATGACGATTGTGCCGATGATGAAATTTATATGTTATTTAAGGGTTTTAAATGAACACAATCGATTGATAAGTTCTACTATTGATATTTCATGAAAAAAGGGAAAAGACGTCTCACTTTGGTAGAGAGTCCATGGAATTCAACCTATTAATAACCACCGACAACAATCGTATTTTTCTACTCAATAACATTTTTATCTCTTAAGACATAAAACACAAAATAATAAAAAGTATGGAATGTATTGTTGCGGCTAAAATGCTTGCCACGTTCGTGATGTATATGTGTGTGGGGGTCAAAATCAAAATCAGCAGAAATCCAACGACTTATTGAATTGTGTTTCAAATAGTAAAAGAGAAATGGCGATTCTCTAAACAATATACAGCCAAACACTTGTACAAACAACCTTTCAGAATGTCGGAAATCTTTAAAATGTTGCTTGATTTCCTTCCACATATGTAGCGAACACGAATTACATTATGTTGTGATAGATCTTTGCATACTTTTTAAAAGTATTTGTATTTGATTGAATTAAAAAATCTAATGCAACATAATTTTTTCAAATTTTTATTCCATTAATGGAGGTACAAAGTGCTGAATTTGAAATGTTATAAAAGAAATTAGCGAACACCAAATCATTATATAAGATAATTTTAATGACTGTTAAGCACCACTTTCCACTGCAACTGTCATAAGAAATCTTAATATTCAATTTCCAATCCTTGCGAAATCAAGGGATTTCTTTCCTTGCAACTTGTTGGTGAGATAATGGCGATTGTAGTCGGCATGAATATACTTCTTGTATAGCTTTGGATGATTTTCATCTATAAACTGAGGCAACGGACCCAATTCCACATTATAACTTGGAGCATGAAATGTAACAATTGATAACCTTTCCTTGTTTGGATTTGTTACCGCTCGGTGTTCCACACTCTTGTATTTCCCATGTCTTTCTCTTCCAATGGCAGTTTGAAGAACTCCATCACCACTTTCTTTATTCGCTCCAATAGTCGCCTGTCAATTCCATGATTCAAAACCTGAGAAAGTAAAATAAACACACTGCTAAAAAAAAAAGAATACCGAACGTTTGGAAATATAGGCGCTTATGCCTCCTTTTCACGGTGCATGCGGCAATCACTGCAGCTGCATGCTTTACCAAGATAATCTGTGCATCCCCGCTCGCAAGCAGTGCATGCACACTTCTTTATTCTCGCATTCCTGCTGCCATTTTTTTTCAGTATTTTTTTTTTTTTAAATTTCAGGGTAGAGGCACGACATCAGACACTTTCACAGCATATATGTAAATGTATATGCCTCTTGGCATAATTATTGATTAGATTCGCTTGATTAACATTATGATATGCTTTGGATTAAAACAATTAGTTATAATAATTGATTAGACATTAGATGAAAAATTGATATAGAATTACACTTACTTATTGATTAATGTTAATGTTAATATGTTGTATATGATTTATTTAAAGTTGATTAATTATATTGGACATATAATGCATCGGGTATTGTTCGTTGTGCATGTGTAGGTGTTCTCGGAATGCGAGAAAAGGTATTATCGATATTATCTCAAGGCAAGAAGACAAGATGCAGTAATAGGTACTATAAATGCTAAAAATAGGTCAAATTGTAAGTTGGTCAATAAAACTCTCACTTAAGCGTGGAGTGGAATATTGTATTTACTGCACGAACGGTGCATTGTTACATTACGAGAATGGTTGGCTTACGATAAAGTTTGACTATATTCATGTTAAACAAAAATGTATTTTTTTAACATGAAAATATAAACATTGGTTGTTAGGTATCCAAAGCTTTAAAGCCATTTCACTTATATAGTGTGAATTAACCCCTAGTTAAATTTATCTCTATCATGTTCTTGCATTAAATGAGTTGAGCCACTTGCCTAAGATCTCAATGATCCATTTCACACCAACTCTCTCGTAATGCCCTCCCATTACCACCCTTCCAATTGTAGTTGTGTGGGATCGTGTCACTTAGTTAGGAGTGAGTTTGTTGTTCTAGCGTCGTGCTTACAATATGAAGAATTCATAAAATGAAACAATTAAATAAAGTGTAAAGAAAATAGTACTACATTTTCAATATTTGAAATATTAGATGTTAAAAGATAAAAGTAATTGTATGGATCTTTATCGCTGGTGGTCGTCTTTCCTAAGGTCAAGAGCACGATTATCTATAATTAAGAAAGCTCTAAAATTTAAGATTTTGAGACACCTTATTTAGATGGGAGTCAAGTCTCCATGATTTATGGGTTATTACCACCTCTCGTGGTGGTTAGGAGAACTCTTACAACCTTTGACGCAAGGTGTGTCCAAAATAACGAGGTCACTTTCATTATATCATAATTACATTTTTAAAAATTTAATGAAAATAATTACGAGATAATCATAAGTATCTTACCCCGACGTTGTTGAGGTTCAAGTTATGATAAATTGTCAAATAATAAAATAAATCCTAAAATTAGCATTCTAAAAGAGTTTTCTTTTAAAAATAAATAATTTCATTAATATCTTACAAACTCCTCCAAATTATTGGAGCTTGAGCCAAACCTCATTTCAAGAAGAATTAATGTAAATTTTTGGGTTTTGTGAGGTTGCTTACGTGAGTGGATTCTGGGAATTTTTCTTGGCTTTTGAGGATATGCCCAACCTTGGGAAGGAGATATGTTTTCTTATTCCCTGAAAACATCTTCTTGTACGCACCATTCCCCTTAATTGCTTCTTGCTTTTTTTTCATGGAAATTTGGAGGGCCTTGGGCCAAAATCTGCTTCCTTTTTGCTAGCATCCTCCTTGCCTGTGTGTAATGGGAGTTCGGTCGGCTGAGCCTATATCTCACATATGTTCATGAGAGACGCTGCCAAAATCAAACATGGGTGGCCTGTGAAACAGGGACAGGCCCCACCAATGGGCTGCAGCTGGTTTTGGAATAATTTTAGAACCCCGTTAGTTAAATTTATCCCCATGCAAAAATGCGTGAGTGTTAGGTAAAACGGTTAGAAAGGCTTTGGAAAATTCAAGCAAAAACAATGCTTTTTCGACCGGTGTAAAGTCTGATTCCAAAACTCTGCCAAAATCCTTGTTCTTCTGTGCCAAGAACAAACTTCCAAGCAGGTATGGCGTGTACCAAGTTTTTTTATAAAAAAAGGATTTTTGTCTGGTGTAGCAGCTACTAGTACGCTGGTAGGAAGATAACAAAATGTGGAAGCATGCGCAAGGACTGTAGATTGTTTGATCAAATGCATGAAAATAAAATGGTGATTCGGGGACAATATTGAATGTTGGCTGCGCACAATGAGAAGAGTTCTGAAACTTTTTAAGTTGTAAATTGCATGCCTCGCTCAGCGAGACCTTGAAGTGTTTGATAAAATGCCTTAGAGAGATATATTTCTCCTGGACTCCATAGGGATTGTGTATGCATGAATTTTGGTTGGTTATAGCTCCTTGATTTCTCAAGTAAAAGTCGTTGGCGGTGTTTGCAAAACATCATAAACGTTGTGGTGGTGAGATTGTATCGTGTGCATTTGCAATTGAATTGGAATCCCTCATACTGCTTTGAATCTAGTGCATGCATGGGCATCTTACTCTATCCTTGCATGTTTTAGTGTTCCTAGTTTTCTTAATTGTAATGGAGTTGTATATCGATTTAAAGAAAAATAATAATGTTTAGGTGAATTAAACAAGATGGGTTATTGTATAAAAAAATTTC
The DNA here is from genome assembly GCA_018340775.1 of Taxus wallichiana var. yunnanensis. Lineage (NCBI taxonomy): Eukaryota > Viridiplantae > Streptophyta > Pinopsida > Cupressales > Taxaceae > Taxus > Taxus wallichiana. The sequence goes on from CM031238.1 coordinate 716,769,016, forward strand.
ACCTCTGTTTGCACGCAACAAGACCATTAACCATGAATGAAAGCACTACTCTCTCCCTTACCTCGTAAGATGGATGGTTAAACTATGATACTAGTCTTGGTTTTAGAAACCACGTGATTGGTTGAATACACATGAAACTCAATAAAACTAATTCATGTTCGCCTTGTACAATGTTAATAAAACTTGTTTTCATGGATGCGCAAAATATCCTTATAGACACCGAAATGGGAAAAATAAATTTTGGTCGTGTACCTTGTCATGTGGAGTGTTCAACCAAACCTTGGGTTGTTCCTTAGATGTCCATTTGACCTTGTTTTGTAATGTGTTTAGGAGCCCAATGGGCTAGTTCGCAACTTTAAACAACTAAAAGTTAAAAATACAGTTTGGTTTTGACCCGCCGTTTTGGCCCTAGGTGTCGAAACAAATTTTGGCTTCCGCATACCTCTAATATTTCTATGAGAAAATTGCTACAAACCCTCAGTTTGGAGAAAAACATCCCACAAGCTAGTTTTCTTGATAGGTTTTGTAGGCCTCCAATCGTTGGGCGACAAGGTCGTTTGGGTGCATTTACAACCGATAGCTTCGGAAAGACGAGTGCCATTTTTATCATGTTTTTCAATTTTGGGTTACATGGCTTCCCATTGTTTTCCATGTATATAGGGGAATAGGTAGGAATTTTTCCCTTGTGTGTTTGAGTCTCGAAGATGGTTTTCGAATGTTGTTTTTGAGCAACTTGTCTAAATTTGACATTTTTGGAAACTTGCTACTACTTGGCGAAAACTGTCATATGAACTTATCCAAGAAAAATAACGATAGAAAAACCTTGTAAACACGAATATTGTAGGAAACTTTCTGTTGACACTTGCTTGAAAGAAATTGAATGTGGAAAAATGGTGTTTTCTCTCTCCTCTCTCTATCTCTCTCCTTGGCTCTGGAAACAAATTGAAACAATTCTTACTCTTCTTGGAAGTGTGTTAAATATAGTTTCATTATTGTTAGAGAACTGTGAAATCATATATCATGTTTGGTTGTAGTTTGATGCCATGCCAATAGTTGTGCTAACCATGCAATGGTTGCAGGTACGCAAGACAAGAAGGAAATGGTAGCATGGCTGGTGTTTTTGTAATATGAAATATCATTGAAATATACATGTAATATTAAGTAGATGTATTAGTCATATTGTTATGAACATGAATGTTATTTATTAATTATTTTGTGATGAGTGAGAAATTGGGTTATATTGGTGTATTGGGAATAACATGCATTCTATTTGGGTATGAACTTGATTATGAGTTTGTATGTTGTTCTATGGCTTAGATGTTTTGATACAAGCTTCTATAATGTCAATTATTGTTTCCTCCCTTAATACTTATGTTGATGGCAGAAACTTTCTATTCCTAAGCTATCGAAAGGAACTATGCTCTTAACCTTTACTGTGTATCTCTCTCTTAAAAGAGTCTTGTATAGTTTATTATACCCTTATCACTTTAGAAAAGACTTAAACTTATCGCATGTTGTCTCTTGCCCTTCACCTTTGAATGATCTCATTGTGAGATCTATGTGTCATGAGTGAAGTCGGTACTTTTTACCTTCATATCAAATCCTCATGTTTAACTCCTTTAACCCCTCTCACATCTAATTTATCTATGGGAGGTTGAATTGCTCCAAAGTTATCTTGCATCAAGTTGTAGATTCCTTTAGCATTGTGCTTACTCGTGTGTTGGTCACCGTTAAGGGCCTTTTTGTACATATGGAAATGAGCTTGTTGTCATAGTTATGTGTGCAATGTCACTTTGTGACATGATTGATGTAATGTTTAGCAGCATTTTAGATGGTTGTCTTTTATGCTAAGTCTCCGGGAAGGGTTAATAATTGTACATGTATTGGATCATAAGAGCAACAAGGAAGGTAATGTTTATTCTTTGAAATGTGATCAAGTATACCTTGGCAGACCATAAAGTGAGGTGGTACCTCACTTAGTACCTCTAATAAAATCTTGACTCTTTGAAATGTGAGCGATACAAAATGGACACACAAGTGAAACTTGGAATTACCTTATATTTAGTTAGGCCTTCTTTTATTGTTGAAATTTCTTTAAATTTCTCTACATGAATTCGACCATTTGAGAAACATAATCTCTTGCCTAGAAGATGAAACTCATGACGTGTAAAGGTTATAGTGACTCTAACTAATTATTGAATCATAACAACTAAGAATGTCAAGTAAATGTGTTTTTAGGTGAGACAAAAACTATAGTTGTGACCGAGAGCTAGGAAACTCTCACATGTGTGTTAAATAGTTTCATTTTATTATTGAGTTATGGAAATGATAGTAATAGAGAAAAGAACCCAATTAAGTGTACTTGTTACAAGTTAAATCTGAAATGAAATGAATAAGTTGTAATGTTGTGAATAAGAATATATGCTTACATGATAATTGATGTTGAGAATTATAAGGTTATATATGAAGAAATTTAAATGGCATCAAGGTGGGATTATCTTAAGTTTAGTGTAATACGAAATAAAAACAATGCAGCCTAGAAAAAGGAAAATTTATGTTTTCATGCTATATGCTCTGCAAACCTTTAAGGCTAAAACTGGAATTTGAATATGACAAAGATTTAACCATGAAAATGTGATATTGTGGAAGGTGCCAATTCGTGATGTACATGTCATGATTGTGTCGTGGTTTCATACTTTCTCATTTATCTAAGTGTGACATTGGTTACATATTGTGTCATGTTGACATTTATGTGTTCTTCATGTTGGTGTAAACGTTGTGTGTTGTGTCGTGTAATATCCCGTGAGTCTTTATGGTGTCACACAATTGTATCAGTAAAGTGAAAGTAAAAATATATCCTGCTATATTTGGACTTGTGTTTGGGTTCCACATGGGTGGGCACTACACACTCCAAGTTGCCACGATCAAATCTAGCTTGTTATACGAGCTATGTCCCAAGATTCACCGTATCATTTAATCAAGGATCACCATCACCAAAACATATCAATGTTTTGCAGTCACCAATTAAGCCACAAATTCACTATTGGGTTTATGTAGTCCCATAGTATTGGCTCGTCATGACATAATCTTGTGATTGGTAAAAAAATATGATCCGTCATTGGACCACGTGTCCTCTGCCGATTTGGTGTTGGCTCGATGTGATCCAATCCCATGATTATTTGAAAATCACGATGCGTCGTTGGATCATGTGTTCTCTTCTCGGTTTGAGAATCAAACATTCATTATTTGTGTGTGTGAGAGAATAGAAAAGAGTTACATGACTTTTTCAAGGTAGCATGGTCTATCAAGATCATGAGTTATTTAGATCAAAATGAGTGAAAAATCGATCAACGTGGGATTTAACGTAGGATAAATCATGTTCGAGCTCGTCGAGTTGGGCGAACCTATTCTATAGAGCACTATCACTTGTGAATCAATCATTTATATTTGTGATAGTGAACGGTAAAAAATTGAATTGAACTTAGATCACTTAAATTAAATAAAGGATTTGATCATGCGTGAGATTCATCATATCGTTAAAGAAGCTAAATTAGTCATGGAAACCACAAAGGATCACAAAGCACAAATATAGAGATTTGTGGAGGATTTGTTGAATGGTCTAACCATTGTGATAAAGAAGAAGGGATACGAAATGTATACTCGCTTTCTAGGCATGGAATTAAGAGAGGGATCACATTTTGATTTTCCTTCTTAATTATTTTGATATACCTAGTTTAGGTCATGAGAGATATGTGATTAAACTCGGAAAATGAAACTAGGATAGATGATCTTAGTGATAATTGTGACCAAGGTTATAAATGTTAACCTTAGAATCACAAGCAAGTGTTTTAAAGAATTTAATGAGATATAAGTACGATACAGGCTAACTTGGAAACATAAAAATCAATTATATTGCATACCTTTGAGAATTTATTATCGTTAGTGGTAAGATCTAGTGGTTTGATTAGAGATTTTTAAACTATATTAATAAGTGGGTCTAAAAGACGATGAAATTATAATAGTAAATGTACACTATTTATAAATGTGTTGAAAAGAGGATTGCATGGAATAATATACTCTTTTCATTATTAAAATTCAATAAGATATGTATGATGTTATTATATGGATTTAATTTGTAGAATCTTTATTTAAATAATTATTAAGACATTGAATGCATATAACTGGAGGACATGTACTTCGAAAACTATTACAGAAAATTGTAGTCCTTTTCTTGTAGTGACAAACTAGGTATATGTTTCTTGCAAAATTACTTCCTTAAGTGAGCGGTATGGGACTCTTACAAAGGTTACGTTTGCAAGCATCCTATTTAGGGTTTAGTGCGTTATTTGGGAATGAACAAACTGGGACTATGACTCTTGTAGCATAACACAAATGGGTGATATGGAACAATTGGGAATGTCAAGTGTTATATGTGTTTTAATTCTAGTTTTCCTTTTAAAAAACTTGGGAAATAGAGATGTTTTGTTTCCAATTGTCCGTTGCGAAAAAGAGTATGTTTTGAGAGATGTGCTAAGATTAGGGGGTGATGATATTGATAGGGATAGACAACCTAGTACATAGAATCACATATGACAATCTGCTAAGATGAGATGTAGGGTAGAATATGGATTGACACATAAGCTACCCTCTTGATTAGTTATTTTAAACGATTTTATGCTCTAGCACATTATCGGATTTTAGGGATTAGGTGGGTACTTACTGTTATCTTAATACTTTTGGCCAAAAGAAAAATCAATATGATATGGTTTTAAGATGTATATTATTCCTAACCCGTCTTTAAGTCTACTAGATTATTGGGTTATTGTTATACACATAGGACTCTCTCTTTCCTCGTTGATTGCCACATCTTTCTTCCCATGAAGGGTAAGGCCACTCTCAAGTTATAAGAGGTGTGTGGAGATCCATAAGGCTCGTGGTTGGAGGTAAAGTGCTCGATGATACTCTTTCTCTCATAATCCAATTGACAACATAATGGATCTCTTATTCGACATGCGATAATAGTGCCACAATGACACATTGTTGTATTTTGTATATGTGTTGATAACTATTATATTGTGCATTAAGAAAAGAAATATTTAACCATGGGAATACAAAAGTGTACTATACTTTATTGGCTTATGTAAAAATCTTATGTATTGCATGTGAATAATACACAAATTTTGTATACATATATGGAAAATGAAAATATGAGTATATTAATAACTTAATAGTTTAACTTGCACTTTGATTAATAATGTGAATTAGGAATTATGAGATATAAATTTAAGTGGAGTAAATGGATGATATTCAATATGAAATTTGAATAGTTACATATAATGTTAGAATTAAGTGCAATGCCTTAAGTTAATGGGATAAACTATATTATGCAAAATCATGTAGGTTTTATTAATTTAATGTTTATGCATAGTTAATTAGAAGAAGGTATAGTTAGAAGAAAATAACACAAGTGTTAATAATAGATAATATGAATAATTGTATGCTTGTATGTTATAATTATTATGCTTCTTGCATGTGTTTGTATGTTTACATAGGAATAGGGAATTGAGAGGCATCAATTTCCATACCCAGCTTCTCTTTACCGATCATAGCAAATGTATATCACAAACCATTGGCATATAGTTTAGTGGAATGTTGGGAATGCTATGCGCACCACTTCGAGCCTAGGAGGAGGATCTGGTGGAGTAGGAGCTAGAGGACCTAGTGGATTTGGAGGATCAGGAGGGATAGGACTGGTGGATCTAGTGGATTTGGTGGTGGAGGAAACATCGGAGGGAATCAAGGTTCGGATCAAGAGGACAAGGACCTCAGCCACCTCTGCAAGTATTTTTGAAATGTCCTTACATCTACCAGATTACAAGGGTGTTGAGGATGCTATAGAGCATGTGCACAAGTGTGAGCTACTATTACATGCGAAGGGGATCACTACCCCGGAGCAAAAGGCAAGTCAGTTTGCAATGATGTTGCGAGAATGCATACGCACATAGTTGGTACGGAAGTATGACCCCCATCAGATGGTGGTAGATTACACCACGTTGTGATATGCCTTCTTAGCTGAGTTCCATATCCCTGAGTTTGAGCATAAGAGCATTGGCGCTTTGAAAGAGATCTAACAAGAAATGGTAGAGAGTGTGCGGGAATATGACGTGCATTTTAAGACTCTCTTATCAAAACTATCTTATGATATTCATCCTTCTCATCATGCTCAGTGGTTTTTTGGAGGGTTGATAACACCATTTAGGGAGCACTTTCACACAAGACATTTACGGATTCGCACAAGGCCCTAGAGGTCGTTGGAAGCATGGATATCAGTGTTAGCTCCTTCCTTGAGGCTTAGATTACCGCAATGGTGAAGAAGCTGGAGAAGATATCTGTGAACTCGATGCATGAGACTCATAGTGACCTATGGTGCACTGAATTGTGAGATAGAGGGGCACATAAAGGACAATTTTCCTCGAAGGTCGGTACATGCCATGACAGTGGAATGTGAGATTTTCCATGGGGATCATGATGTAAGTAGATTCCCACTACTACAATGTGCAATCCGTAAGAATGTGTCTTGCTATTACAAGATATGTACCTCTACGACCCATGACACCAAGGATTGTAGGTTGATTGACCAGATACATGATGCCATTGATCTTGGTGTGTGCCAGACAAGCCTTACAAGTAGTTCCAAGGATGATGATCGCCATTATGAAGGACGTGTGGATGGAGGAGCACACGGGAGGGGCTTATGAGGAGGATTTCGTGGTTGTGGTAACCATAGAGGAGGAAGAAGTGAGTTCCCATGTGGGACGTGTTATAATTATGGGTCTATAGAGAATTATAAGCATGAGTGTCTTGATCTATTGTAATGCTCGTGGTGCGGAAAGAAACATAAGTACGAGGAGTGCCCTGAGTTGTTTGAGCACATGAGCCAACAACACCAAAAAGACAAAGGCGTTGGGATGGTAAGCATAAAGAAGGTTGACTCATAGTGGATGTTAGGACTAGAACTCAGTCTTTGGTGGACGACGCGAGTGTCACGCCGTGGAGATGCAAAGACAAAGAACACTAGTTACAAGGGAAGAAATGGTACATGGAAAGTATCTGGACCACTGCTCATCGGGAGGAGGTATATCAAGAAACCATGGATGTGATTCAGAGTCTACAAGGAGAGATTCAAAGTCGAAGGAGCAATCAAGGCGATCGAGAGCAAAGGAAAAGAGGCTCCACAAAAGCATCTAGATGAGGTTAGGGAAGTATGCAAGATGTTAAGGCAAGATAATATCATTCCCTTGTTAGGATAGAGGTTGCATGAAAAGGAACCACGCGTTGGAGGAGAGCGCGGGAGGCAGGTTTTGCATGCTAACCTTCCTCCCCACAACCTTGACTATGACAAAGAGATAACTTTGAATGTTGTTGTAGATGGATGGCTTCTAAGCAATATTCTGATCAATACGGGTGCGGAAGTCAATGTTCTCACCTTAGATGCGTGATATCAAATGGGAGGCCCTCGTTATAGCCATCTTCAAATGTGTTGTATATGGCGAGCAAGACAAAGGTAATGTGCATTAGTGTCTTAAAGGATGTGGTTATCACTATTCAAGGGGCCAAGTTCACTGGAGACTTTGAAGTCTTGGCGCTAGCCGAGGCGAATAACTTTCTAGCATTGCTTGGGTGCCCTTGGTATTACAAAAACAATGTTGACCTACGGTTTAACAAGGGGTATATCATTTTCGAGAACAAGGAAGAATGGGTTATCATCCCTTTAACAGATGGGAAGTCAGTACCCTATATTGAGCCCTTGGGAGAGGAAGTCCTTGACAGAATCTATGTGCACTCTATCAAGGACCTTGAAGTAATTCATCCTATGGAAGGGGTTATTCAGTTTGAAGACACTCAGTCTATGAGTGATACAACCAACATAGCATGTGACAATTGGGCACACGAGACTTATGAGTTAATTGGGTGACAGTTAAGAGGCTATGTGACAAGGGTGACAAAGGCGCACTCAGTCAAGTTCCTGGGGGGGAAGAAGCTGCCAAGTTACTCTAGAGGAGGCAACCTTGATGATTTCTTGCGGGAGATGGAGGCTCAGTGGAGAAATGAGGATGAAAGGAGAGGTATGCTCAGTTATAACCTACCCGGGATTGTAGCACGTCGGTGGGAAACACATCGTGATAGCCTTCTAGAGTGGCGCGAGGTGAGAGTTAGGTTATCTGTTAGTTTCTCTAGAAGCAACACACCCACTATCATATAAGACTACCATGGCAAAGGACCCGCCTCATTTCACGTCCTAGCATGTGAGAAGGCTTGGATGGAAGGTGTGGAAGCTTTGCCACCTTCTTTATGGGTGCATAAGTTGTATTCCACCCTACAAGGTTGTGTGCGCGCATGGTATATACACTCCGAGATGCGCCATAAGACAGAAATTAGCAAAGACCTAACCATTGACCTTCTTCAAGATTTTGAATATCGGAGCACCAAACCGTCGATGGATAGAGCATTGCGGGGTTGTTAAACACCTAACGATGGGAGATAATGTCATGGTAGAAGATAGGATATTAGAGTTATTGGGTGAACTGGTCTAGAACCACGCCTTGATGAGGAAGAATCAGAGGAGATATAGCTTGAGCGCGCGTGTAGGAAAAAGAAAAAGGAAAGTTGGTCTACATAATAGATGGCGAAGAGATGGAGAGTTTGGATTTTAACCATACTAAAGGTACGCATGAAATCATGGATAGTGTTGATGAGTGAGCGTGCGCTTACCATGAGCCCTTGAAAACAAAGAAGGTTAACATTGGTTCAGAGGCAGAACCTAAGGAAGCTATCGTTGGAGATTATTGGTCAGAGAAAGAGATTTCTAAGATCATTGACCTTTTGTGCAAATTTCAGGAATTGTTCCCACGCGGGTACCATGAACTTAAAGGCGTTCACCACTCCTTGGGGGAAATGAGGATCAAGTTGAAGGAAGGTGTGTGCCCAATCCAGAAAATGTCATATCGGATGAATCCAAATTTGTGTGTACGGGTCAAAGAAGAGATAGACAAGATGATCACTTCAGGCATCATTGAAGATGTGGAGGAATCGAATGGGTAAGTCCAATGGTCATAAGCATTAAGAAGGATAGAAGGATAAGGAAATGTCTTGATTATAGGGACACGAATGCGGTATGTGTCATTCACCCTTTTCCAACCCCCTTCACCAAGAGATCCCGAGGGAGTAGTTGGGTGCGAGGTCTATTCCTTCACGGAGGGGTTCTTAGGGTATCACCAAGTTAGGATTGCAAAAGGAAGACCAGAAGAAGATGACTTTCACCATTGAATGGGGAAGTTTTGCCTACACAGTCATGCCTTTTGGATTGAAGAATGTGTCTTCGTGTTCTCGCGCATTGTGGTACAAGCATTTCAGGACTTCATTCATAAGTTTATGCAAGTCTACCTAGGATGACTGGACTGTGTATGGACTAGTAAAAGATCATTGTGACAATTCAAGACCGATGTTTAAGAGATGTAGGCGGTTGAGGATATCCTCAACATTAAGAAGTGTGTTTTTCTACTCCATTTGGAACCTTATTGGGGCATATTATATGTAAGGAAGGTTTGCTTATGAATCCCACCAAAGTTGCGGTTATTGTGGGATTAGGGAGATTACCAATCGAGCGCGCAGTCGCGGATTCCTTGGACATACGGGATACTATATGAAATTTATTAAGGGATATACCAAGATCGCCACACCATTGGAAAAATTGCTAAAACACAAGAGTACCTTTTCTTTGGAGAGGCGCAACAGGTTGGCATTTGACACTTCGAGGGATAGAATTGTCACTGCGCCCATATTACGGTTTCCCTCTTGGGATAAGCCTTTCCACGTGCATGTTGATTCCTTAAGGACAACCACTGGAGCAGTTTTAGCACAACTTGGTGATGGGATTGTTGACCACCCCCTTTGTTTTGCAAGTAAGAAGATGACACCAAAGAGCAAATCTACCCTACTACTGAGCACGAAGCACTTTTGATGATCTACGTGTTGCATAAGTTCAAACAATATTTATTGGCAATACCCTTCATATTTTACATAGATCACATGGCCTTAAAGTACTTGGTGAACAAGCTCGTTTTGCAAGGGTACATATGTCGTTAGGTCCTATTATTTCAAGAATTTGAGTTTTTAGTGTGGTAAAACTAGGAAAGAGTAATTCAGGACTTGATCATTTATCAAGAATTGACTCAGGGGAGGATGCACAGAGCATTAAGGATACCATGCTAGATGCACAACTATTTAGGTTGCAGGTGCGCCCTCGACTTAGATGATATTGCAATATTTCTTAAAACGTGTGTGGCGTCGAAAGGAATGAAGCCTTTGGAGAGAAAGTAGTTCGCTAGGCCAAGATGAGGTTCTGCCCAATGCGTATTAGACCATGAGCGCGTTGCAATTATGGAAGAAGCACATGGTGGGATTACAGGAGGACATCAGTGCAAGAAATTGAACCCCGTGGAGGATTCTACTTTCCAAACTTTGGTGGGAGAGTATCTACCAGGATAGTATTGAGTTTTGCAAGGCCTATGACCATTTTCACCACCTTGGAAAACCTGGGAGGAGGGATGAGATGCCCCTAAGACCAATAGCTAGCGCAAAACCATTTTAAAAATGGGCAATTGAATTTATAGTACCTATTTAACCTACCACGTGAAGGACTAACTCATATTACATCATCACTTGAACTGACTACTTGACAAGATGGGCAGAGGCAACACCTACAAAGCATTACACTACAATGACAACAGCTAGATTTTTATGGGGGAACATAATCAACATGTATGGATGTCCTTTAAGCCTGACCAATGACAGGGGTACACATTTTCTGAATGAAATGTTCGGGATTCTGTTGGCAAAATTTATGGTGGCCCATCACAAGACCACCCCTTACCATCCCCAAGTGAATGGAACCGATGAGGCATTTAACAAAATACTAAGTCCAACATTAACCAAAATTTGTGACGTTAGAAGACAAGATTGGGATGACAAGGTATCAGTTGTTCTATGGGCATACAAAACAACCTATAAGAGATTAAACAAGGCCACACTATTTCAATTGGTATTTGGCATGGAGGCTGTTCTACCAGTTGAATTTATGTTACCATCGCTGCGTATAACGCACATAGGAGGATTGGATGATGAACAAGCGCTTGAAGAGAGGATTGATAAATTAATGCAGCTAGATGAAAGGTGATCACTTGCTAGATGGAGTCAAAAGATAGAGAAGACAAGACAAAAAGTATGGCATGATCGTCATATCAAAAACAAACAATTTGAGGTAGGGCAGATGGTTTTGTTATATGACTCTAATTTTTGTGCCATCCTGGGAAGTTGAAAGTCCATTGGTTGGGACCATACATCATCTCGTACATCCTTGATTCAAGCACTTTCCAGTTATAAGTGTTGGATGGGACGAGACTACCAAGTCATTTTAATGGGAGTAGGCTGAAGCCCTACTATAAATAAGTCTTGTGTTTGTAAATAAGGTAGTTTTTCCAGTTAGCCTAAGATTTCCCTTAATGCATTTTTTTCTTGTGTTTCCCTTTCTTGTCACTTGTTCCTTTCATTGTGTTTTTTTTGCACACCTTGTGTGCCGATAACCACATTACTTTCAAAGGTTTTGTATGCACAGAGGGCCACGCATATGTTTTAGTGTGGGGTGGAGTAGAGCAAAGTGAAATAGAGGTTGGAAATGAAAGTAGTGTTTTAATGGCCCGGGTTAAAATCTCAAAAGCATGTAAGGTAAGAGAGCGTGTGTGGGTGGACGAGAAATTTTGGTGTCAGGATAAGGCTTTATGAGGACCACGTACAGAGGATGAGAAGTGTAGAAACAACATGAGGTAGGCAAGGGAAAAAATTAGGTCAAGGACAAAAGAAGTGCCTTTGGCGTAGCAAGCGCGCGTATAAGAAGTCTTTGGTCATTAAGGATTTTTATGCGCCAGAAGGTTGTAAGGATTTTTGCGCAGGATTGGGTGCATGGGCAAGAGCGCTTAAGATCGAATTTAGTGGAAAAAGCCACATTTAATGCTAAGTACATTGGTAGGTGGCGTAACATTTATTATGGGGGAATGAAAAAAATCTATAAGTAAAGGGTCATGCACATCATTATTTACCTTGTTATTATGAGATTGAATAGCTCTTGTGAACTAGGGCATCTGCGAAGAAAGATTTGTGTGAAGAAATTGTTAGGAATTAGTATTTACATTGTGTAGATAATAATTATATTTGGTAATTATTATTATATTAGTAATTTGTTATTTAGTTGTTATATAAAACAACTAATAACAAATGTGTGTTGAGTTGTTTGGTTCTTACAAACAACTCACGTGATTAGTATTTGTTAGTAGAATAGTTTCCTAATTTATAGGAAACTATGTGCCTATATATTTGTAATTGCATCTTATGTAAATCATACGGAATGAATTGAAAGATATATCATTATTCAAAGGTGCATTTTATTCTGCAAATATAGTCCAGTTCTTACGAAATAAGAGTGAAAATATGAAGTGTGTGACTATGGTGATCTATGAACCAGAGTGGAAGGAGTACATGGGCGTAGGGAAGAAGGTTTCAATGGAATATGTCGTCTTGTGGAAGGGTTTTCTAGGGTAGGGTTCTATAACTAGGGCACATGAATAAAATATTTTTCACGAAGTTGAGCCACAAATTTGAGAATAGTAAGGAAAGAGGAGAAAGGAAAAGTTGTTTTTAACCTGAGAAGAAAATGGCTCCAAAGAAGGCAACCGTTTCACCTAAGAAAGGAAAGGGCAAAGGAAAATAGACTGCCACCACCAGTTTCAATGAGGAGTGGTATGCATAGATGCAATACCCAGATGGAGTGTTACTTGGGAAATAATGGGTATCCCATGTAAGGAAGATGGCATGAGCAACTACAACCATCACAAAAGTACCACAGAGAAGGAAATGGTGTTAGAGCTGGTTCGTCTAATAGATAAGAGGACACCAGAAGGGATGCTAATCTACAATGATGAGGTGAAGGTAAAATTGGAGAAGGCCAGGTTGCTTTACAAGTTGCCCTATTTTGGCAAGCCCGAGCGGCTATACCAATGGTTGATGTCACGCATGTATGAGGACCACTTCTACTTTACGGTCCACGAGATGTGCATAACTCCAAAACTCATCTCTAAGGTTACTTGGCACAGTCTCAGTGCAAAGAAGATTTGTTAGATGATGACTTGGAGGATAAAGAGGCTATTAAGAAGACTGTGGAAGAGTATGACTATAAGAAGGGGTCTCGCTACTTCGACATCTCTGATATCTCCGACCCAATTATGAGGATGGTCGTGCACCTAGTAACCAAGATAAATGGATAAGAGAGGTGGACTCGAGTAAACAAGACATGGTTTGATGCATGTCAGAAAATTTTAGAAGGAACCATCTATAACCTGTCCGCCTACATTGCAGAAGAGATCATCAATGCCACGCAAGAAGGAGATAAGATTATGTTTGGAAATGTTCTTCTCACCATCGTCTTCTTAGAAATTAGAGTTCTGATGGGCTAGATAATTTTGTATGGGAGTATCTAGATGAAGACCCCTCCCCTGTGAAGAGGTTTGAAAAATACACATGCGACACCATGACAACCGCCCACAAGGTGCGCCTGGAGAAATGGTACAAGCGAATGCGCGACGCATTCGGGCTGAGTGGAGGATACCTAAATAGTTGTCAACCTTGGTAAATGGAGAAGTTGAGTTTGTTGTCTATCAACACTTTTGCATTGCGAGTTCACTCACGTCGATGGGACCAAGAGCCCATGGTGTAATTCTCTTTCACTACGCAAAGATTTTCCAAGTAGGGGTCAACCGCTTCAAGGAAGCTAAAAGACTGAGGTTCGACCTTAGCGAGGTGGATCAGGACCACTGTGACTTGCGAAGAAATCTTGTGTACCCCAAGAAGCATGCTTATGTGGAAAATTATGTCTCCCGTGAGGTGCGCATGACAAAACCCATGACATTGTCAATTCTTTGGAAGAACTGCAAAGAAGAGTATAATTGTGCATTAGTCCCAAGTATGAAAAGGGCGCTTACTTGGATAATGATGTCTCCATCCTAGAGGATCCCAATGGTAGGAAGAAGGTTGAGCCAAGAAAGAGGGAGAGGGAAGAGAGACTAGAGAAGAAAGCACCAAGTGTGCAGACAACACAATCTATGGGCACGCTGGAGGTAGGTGCCAAGCGAGCACATACGTGCGTAGAAAGAAGTCTCCCATCAAGGAGAAGGAAAAGACACTTGAGGAAGAGGTGTTAGAGCAGAAGAGTTACCAAGGAAGGAATCACCTACTAGAGAGGAAGAGGAAGAAGAATCCCCAGTTAAGAAGAAGCAGAAGGTAGTGGGGAAGGCAGACTCGAAGAGACGGAGAGCTTGGAGGCCTACAAGGGTGAAAGAGACGACGGTGAGGATGAAGAAGTTTAGGATCATCCCGTGTATGATGTACACGACTCGGAGGAAGAAAGGAGTGAAGAAAAGGGTGAAGAAGAGGAAGGTGATCAAGGAAAAGGGGGAGTGAAGAAGTAAATACTAAGGATCAGAGGACCCCCAGCCTCACCAAGGAGAAGATAGAAGAGGCTGCAAAGAGAGAAGTAGCGGGCATAATAGAGAAGTTAGTAGAGTAAGAAGTGGAGTGAAGCGCGATGAGATACTCAAGGAGATAGAAGAAGAGAGCATAGGAAAGGAGTATTACGAAGCATGGGTGGAGATCTCGGCTTAGCAGTGAGCTTTCCAAAGGCAACGCTCATAGGAGGAAAGAGCGTGGTAGTAGTGCACGGACAATGATTGGGAATGGGTTATATCCATGATCCAAACAAGGTATTGTGCGCCTGCTCTAAAACACCGTGCTTACTGAGACCAATTCTTGGAAATATCTTCATTCGAAGAAGAAGGTGCATACCCATGAATCAGGAAAATGCTATCTTGGGCGTTTGAGTCCCATGTCGACGAGCCTGAGTTCAAAGTTAACCAGGGGGCGCTGATGAAGGTGCTGAGAGACCAAAGGAATAAACTCACTTGTAAATGCTCAACAATTGTCCGATGAGCAGGTATGCAATGAACTCAACAATGTATCGGTTGAGGTGGAGGCAAGACGTTTTATGAGGAATGACAGGTGAGATTCTGGAAGAAGAATGGGAGAAGAAAAGGAGGAGCTCATTGAAAAGAGCAAGGATCTGAAGCAAGAAGAGTTGATCAACACACAGTTAAGGTGCGAGCTGAGGGAGGAAAAGGAAAAGGTGCGCGAGGTATATAAGAAAATTGAGATGATTACAGATGTTATTGTCTTGAAGCATCTAGACCTAGCACCGCCCAAGCGAAATACGAATCGACCTTGCAATGCTTGGAATATTTGACTCACATCCTTATGATGGAAAGGCAACCACTTGCCTTTGAATCGAAGCAGAGAGCACTAGCGCGCCATGCGAAAGAGGAAAAGCAGAAGGTTGTGGAGATAGTCACTCAATACACTAAGCTTCTTGCCACTATAAAGGTCATTGTACAGATAGTCAAGTGGCTTATGAAAATTGCGTTGTGAGGATATAGTAGGAATCATTCTAGTTGTTACACATGAGGCATATTTCAAGGAGTTTCATGATAAAAATAAGGAAACAGTAGGAAATGGGATAAAATCCTAGCCGAGGTAGAGAAGAAGTTAGAATCCATTGAGACCTTACGGGGCTTGATAAAAAATCAGCTTAAGGAATTATATCCCCATATCACCCACATGATGGATGTGTTGGACGACCTCGGCAAACAGTTAGAAGATATTGTGAGTACGTTGAATGTTAAGGATGATGAACTAAGTTTTGATGAGGTAAGCACTCTAGTAGGTGACCTCTGTCAATAGGCGCAGGGTGAAGTGGATGCCTAGGAAAAGATTGAGGCAAATATAAGGAAGGATTTCCCACTCATCCTTCAACAATGAACATATTCTTCTTCATTCCTCCATTATTTATTTTTTCCATTTCTCATTCTTCATTCCTTCATTCTTTATTCCAACCATTCAAGGTCTTGCCATTATTTATTCTTTGGAGAGAGGATATTTCTGAGGATGGAGAATAAGCTTAGTGTGGGGTGATGTTGGGCCTCAAAATATTGGCTAAGTACCAAAGGGCATGTGCACGCGGGTCCAGTCGAAAGAAGGGCGTGCGGGAAGAAAACACACAGAAAAGGGTTTTATAAGGGCTTAAAGAAACCACGGCGCGCGTGTAAGGTAGAATAAAAAGGATCTCAAGACTTAGCCATATTTGGCTCTCCAAGAAGCACTTGAGGAAAAATGTAACCCGATTATGCGTGCTGAGTGGATAAGGTGCTAGCCTGGTGACAACTTGGTGGTCAAGGAAATAATATTCCATGCGTAGAACATTCCCAAAAGACATCAGTGTAGAAATTGGAGAGCTCGGATTAGAAGAAGCATGCCCCATTGGAGGACCACATAGACACTTGGCAAACAATTTGCTCCTAGAGGAAGGCATGGTGGTGGGTGCTAAACCTATTTATAGAGATGCTCTAGAGCGAGGAAGACAAACAGACACACCTAAATGGAGAGAGGTTGATAAGGGGAAGCTTCAAAATCATCTCAGAGAAGATGAAAGGCAAAGCCCTGTAGAAAAGAGTAGGAGGTTCTAAGGGCTAGGGTTACCATTAAAAGGTTGTAGGAATAATACCATATCTAGAGGGATGAGTTTGTGAAAATTTATGCAATATGGGAAGCATAGCTAGGGTCTCTGATACATGAGTCATGTTTGTCTTGATACATTTGGTTTGTTATGACCCCCTTGGATGTAATGTGATTACTGGAACTATGACCATTATAAATATGTGTTTTAAATATATTGTTCATGGGTGCAAACCCTAGTATCTTTTCTTTATGTCATAACTCAAATCTGCTCTTTGTATGATGTTTCTCTTATCTAAATGGGTATATTGATATAATAACTCATCCTATGCCTTCAGAATGTATGCATGATCATTTACTTTTCTACATTTAATATGTTATCAATGGCATCTTCTCACAATGCTCACATAAAGGAGGGGCTCGACGCCCACGCATGCCTCGGTTGGCGCCTAGCGCTTTATCGGTGATAGGACGATGCACATGGGATTAAAGTGTTGTTCTAAGAGCACATAAAAAGGACTACATACATTCAGTTTTTTCGAGATATTTGCAAATATTAAATCATATTTTAATTAAAATGCAAATTTAATCAAGACAATTTTTACGGGAAATCGATAAAATCGGGTAAAATGGAAATTAGATTGGTTTGAATGTACAACTGATATGAATGAATTTTTTTCAATTCATTTGAATCGGATTTTGGATCAAATTTTAATTAAGTTTCAATTTTAAAGAAAGGTAGAATCTGATAAGTTTTAAGGATCTTTTTGTAAACATTTAAAATAGTAGGGGTTCCTACATATTTATAGATCACCCTAATACACCTAGGTGCATATTATGAACACTCTCTAACACACTATGACTAAAAATGTGTAGTTTCCCTCTATAATCCTAAACCGTGATTGTACATTATTGATCTATCATTAGAAAATCTATTAACAAATATAAAAGTAACATATTTTAGGATTGTTTTCCTTAATTTCGAATATTATCATTGTATATTTTATCGAATTAGACTGTCTCAAACCCTAATTCATTATCATACTATGGCTATGAATAATAAATTAATATGAATGAGAGGTTAATACTATTAGTTGATCCAAATCATTATTTGTCATGAACTTTTGTCTATCAATCGAAAGGGGATTTTTACATTTAATGCATATACATATGCAAACAATAAATAAAAATATTTTATCATTAATCCCCATGGTTTGAACATACATACACATTTTTTTAAACTACCATAAAGTGATAACAAAATCAAAGCACATGAACAAAGATACGGAATACAATAAGTGTAATTTTCTAATATATATAAATTTGAAGGGCACGCACAAAGTAGGTTCACCAAAATGTAGTATACCATAAATAAATTACTTGTAATTATAAAATATTAATCATATCTCAAATACAATAAAACACATACTTTGAAAATATCTAATTTTTTTTGCTTATATTACTTAGGGACAGGGCCCTAGCCCGCAAAAAAAGTGCATGAAGTTTTCAAAGATAGCATCACTCATCTTTTGGTGGTCTATAGTAAACGTGTTATTGCGAAAAAGGTGGGAGAATCCGCAATGAGACATTGCCCATTTGGCCAACCTAATACATCAAAACACAACCAAGTTGTATACATAATCAAGATACAAACAATACTACATAATCTAAAAATTATGGCGATTGTCATCACCCACGCCCTCTCCATTGCTTTGACCTAGGTAGACCACATCATAATCTACATACATAGCTTGGTCTAATTCACTTGAGGTGCCTTCAGGGGAAAATTCACAGTCACCTCGGGAGGAAGCTCTAGACCAGTGCTTTTTGCAATGGCCTTCTCGTCCGACAACCAAGGATTTCAAAGGTGCCTGAGGATTGCATGTGCATGAAAATTAGCTTTAGCTCCCATCTTTTCCCCTACTTTCTCAAGCTTAATGTGATCTAGGTGTAATGAAAACCGACTAGAGGCATTGGACAATATATTTTCACCGCAAGTTCCCTCCACTACATTAAAGATGTTTCTCCTCCCAATTATTTGCTTAGGGTCAAACATTAAACCACGTAGATGGTTTTTATCTTGTCCACTTCACAACCATCAACTTACGGAGAAATCGTCCAAATTTGCGAGAGCCAACGACACATTGCAAGGTTTTGAATCTTCCCATCTAGCCAAACTTCAAATGACACCTCTCCATCAACGCTACGAAAGGAAGAATGGTGGAAGCTCCGAGTTGCCCTAGGATAGTCCCGACTTTCATTGATGGTGTGTTTCCCTCGACTCCCACTACTCGCCATCGCAGGATAAAGAGCTCTAAAAGAGAATTGTAATCCAACTAGCATGTCGAATGATTCTTGAGCCACGCCTTTTAAAGACAGCGAGGAAATCCTACACGAGTCATTCTAAAAACATTCAATGTTATCCTCATTGTCTCATCCTCCACATGCGCGAAGAATGTCATACCTAAGACATGCTCGAAATACAATGACCCCTATTAATGATTTAGATCATAGATTAATGCCTTTTATAAGGCATATGGAAAATTATTAGTCCATTTCTTTTGAAAAATCCCTTCTTTGTTCAACAAGCCAACCCCCATATTGGCTAAATGGTCTCGTAGAAGAATTCCCAAACTTGGAAATATGAGAAAAAGCGAACCTCCTCGAACCCAGACAATCTTTGAAGGATTTCCAAAATAATCTGATTTAAAATCCAATCCTTAGAGGAGCGAGAGGAGAGTGCATCAATGATGATTTTAGAATCACCTTTGATCCAGATCCTTTTCCATTAAAAGGAACCAATTTCCACGAGACCACCGTAGAAGAGCCATACCTTTAGTAAGGTTGTTGGAATCTTGGATGTTCCGCCACAATCTAGAGTCAACATAAATATTGGTTGACCCTGAGAGTCTCGAACAATGTAACCTCTACTAACAGGCCATGGGTTACCTTTTGAGGCCCCATCAAAATTTAGCTTTAGCCATCCCTCGGTGCCATTACCATCGATTTTCTGATTTCAAGCAAGTCTCGAGCCCCATTAACAGGGAGTTTGAAAATATCTAATTAATATCCAAAATAACTAATAAATTAAATACATAAGATTAGGAGGCATATCTTGAATAAGACGTAGAAAACATATGCTTGATTTTAAACATGGAAATGTAAAACTTTAATGACAATGTGGCCTCAACCCAAAAATATAGATTTATTCAAGATCTAATGTTAGTGGCGCCCCAACACTCATGGCGAGATGATTTTTAGCTTGAATTCGAACTAGGATTGTATTTGCGTGCTTGTGTTATTTCACTTACTCACTCATGTTTTCATGTGTTATGGCCAACCATATCTAAACATGGATAAGGAAAGTTTTAAGATTGAAGTTAGTGTTAATTTGACTAGTGTTTGTCATATATTTTTGAGACCCCATAATGATAAAAAAGATACCAATTGTGAAAAAGGACATATATAATATAAATAAGCCCGACATAGAATCATTGTATGCTCATATGTTGTTTAATAGATTGCTAGATATATATTAAATGAATAACCTCACTTGTCTTTATATAGAATATTGAACTCAAATTAAGACCTTATGGGTGTATACACTAACCTCAATGATTAAAAGAAACATATAAATGAGAATAAAGGGGAATGAGAGGGTTCAATCTAAGAGGCACCTTAAAGGGGTTCTTAATTGTTTGAGATGCTCTTGTTAGTGTCAAGAATGCCCCTTGCACGAGATTACTCAAGCATATTGAGATCAAGAGAAGTAAATGGAGAAGCAAAACATGACAAGGAAACCATTGAGAATCAACTATGCATATCAATAACACATAATTTCAACTAATATTAAATAATAATTATACAAAAAAACATTAAAAAAATAACCACAACCATTTTCAAGTGTTAAAAATTTACTACTATTCAAATTTATGAAGTAAACATACAAATAAACAACCCTTTTACACGATCTTGAAAATGAGTTCACTTTCTTTAGTATTATAACATTTCGTATGATTATTAAAATATTAAAAATAAGAGTTTATAATATATTATTATATTGTTGAAGATGACTAAATTATCCATAATAAAATAATATTTATATGGACTCGTTAGTTTACAAAAATTAAATAAGGGACACAATTATTTTGAACATGGAATTTGAGGCCAAATGATGGACTACAACATTTACAACTCCCATTGCCCTTGCCATCTAAAATATATTTAAAAGTGATGTTTGTAATATTTAAAATTATTATTATTCCAAGAGGCGTTCTACAACATGGCGGTAAGGCCGCAATGGAGTGCGTTGTTAATTTTATTCTTGACATTAAATTTGACATTCATTTGACTGTCATGTGATAGTTCATTCATAAATTTTACCCCTATTGAATTGTCGCTTAAATAATTTTATTTTTGTTTTTGAAAAAGTCAAAAAAATATCTACCATAACTCAACAAGTGCTTGAAATTGATATCTCTAACATTAAATTATATTAATATTTAATATGAAAAATTAACATATACTATTAGAATAATTAATAAACAATATATTGTTAATATTTAATAAATAAAATATATATTATTTAACCTTAACAAAATTGAATTTTAAGTGTGATTAAAACTAACTTATGTAAAAGTGAATTGCATTTTTACAATTTAATTTATCTTTGTTATGAAGAGTAGTGCAAACTTCAATCTCACAAATTTTAGAAGGACTACACCTAAAGATAAAGATAAGTACTTTCTTTTTATTCGTAATTAATTCATGAAGAAAAGATTATTTCATTTCTTATTATTAGACTCTTTACTCAAGAGGGATTAAGCCTTAGGTAAACTAGGCAACCGCTAGGTCGCCAAAGAATCGGGGGCGCCTAAATATAAATATTTTTATTATTTTTGGTTATTATTAGAACTTAACATTACCATTTTTTAGATGAATTCAATATTAATTGACCCTTTTATTGATATTATTATAAAGTAACATAAATTTCATGCATACACATAAAAGGTAAACTATTTTTGTAAATAAAAATAAATATACGATTTTCTTGGTATTTTTACCCATTCTCTAATGTAGCTCTAGATAATTTAGGTATGTTATTTTTCTTAGAAAAGGTTCATGTACTTTTTATAATTTCACTGTTATAACTAGTAGAGGTAAGTATAATTAAAGGAAATAATTATTTAATTCTTTATTCCTAATGTTTTATGGGAAATTTCTTTTTTTTATGGATGAATTAGTAGCTTTGGTACAAATACCACTCTTAACAAAACCATGTGAGCTACCTAAGAATTTTTATTGATTTGTGAAAAATGGTACTTTGTTCAGTTTTGAGTTCCATCACCTACTTGATATTGGTAAATAAGATAACCAACCTTGTATAAAATATTGTATTTGTTGCATTCTGAGCACCTCTTGTGATAATTCTCTCCATCCATGGATTATTACTTGTCCTTATTTGAAAATTTTATAGGATATTTTAATTTCTTTTGTATACCAATTTATCTAAATTAGTGATTTATTATGATTCTTATATAAAATTTAAAATATGATAATGTATGTAGCTTTTATTTTATTTGATGTGAAAATTTATTGACTAAAATTATAAGAAGGGCGTCCAATTCACTTATTGCCTAGGGCGCTCATAACCTTTAATTCGATTATATATCTTTACTAAAATTTGGGAAAAAGCACAAAACAAAGTAAAGTTTATTGTTGCCCATTATATTAAAGTTAAGTTTACCTTCACTTCTTTTTATTACATTTTTGCTCATAAAATTTAAAAAGAGTACATTATTATATTTTTCTTATTTTGTATATTGAAATTTGAAGAGTTTTTATGCACGTCTTATAATGGCAGATAAGGTTGCAATGGAGTGTATTGTTCACTTTTATTCTCAATATTAAATCGACATTCACTTGATTGTCATGTGACAGTTCATTGATAAATTTGACTTCTATTGGACTGTCATTTAAATAATTTTGTTTCATTTTTCTCAGAGAAGTCAATCAAAAATAGTAATATCTTGGCCATGTAGTAATGTTTGGGTTGTTTTCCTTGAATAGATATTTTTGAAACTCGACATAATTGCATAGCTAAATGATTCTATTTGCCACAAATCAACGGAAAATTGATAGAGAATTTAATGAAATTGTTGATTAAAGAGGTATGTAAAAAATCAAACCTAAGAACCTTGAAATTGATATTTATTGGTATATTTCATATATATATATATATATATATATATATATATATATATATATATATATTATATATATTTTGTTATAATATACTTATTATGTTATATTTAATTTTAATTGATATATTTCATATAGATACATTTTTTTGGAAAAGGGTAAAGTGGGGGTTTTGATAGGACCCACAACCTATTACAAAGGCCCCAACGACAAGATATAACAATGAAGCATAAAAGTGAAGAAGCCCAAAGGCAAAGTGAACAAAGGACCAAGATGGCCCAAAACCAAGAAGAAGAAAAGTGAAGGAGAAACATAAGAAGACAAGAGGAGCAAAATGCAGCCTCAAAGAAGAAGAAGAAAAACAAGCGAATGAAGCCACCTGGAAGCAACCACGAGAAGAAAAGGAGAAGAGGGAGATGCAACCTGAAAAGGCTACGAGACCAAAAAGGAAAAAGAGAAGCAAGAAAATAATGAGAGAAGGAAAGAGATAGGGTTAGTGCCTACCCTTCTTTCCTTTCTTTGACTGCACTAATTGCCATTGCTCCCGCAGCATATTCTTGATATATAGTGGATTGACCGCATCAATTCCAAGGGTGAAGATCACTCAAGAGGATGGGCACCCTCCTTATCTGAGTCGAAGTGATCAGATTCATGGGGTCTTTTAAGTGCCTGAGAAGGACCTTCCAAAGCGGGAGTAATAACCATTGGCTGCCCACCCTCTTTGGGAGGGTTGAATCAGGAGGAGCTAAAGCTAAAATTAGAGGGATAAAAGCTATAGTAGTTGGAACAAGGGCTGAAACCGAAGGTGCTATGTCAACAATCGTATGAGTTTTAATGTCAGCATCGTCATCTTCATCTAGATCTAGTGGCTCCAATATTTGGGCAAGGATCCCTTTTCCGAGGAGCCTGAGTTTTCTTCTGAGGGCAAGCAATATAGAGGTGACTAGGTACCCTATAATTTCTACACAGGAAAGCTATATTTTCATAATCAATAACTTGAGAATAGAGTGTAAGCAGACCGCTCTTCATCCTTTGTCTGTCTGTTTTGAATAATCTCCCTAGAAGGTTTCCAATTTCTTCCACTGCAAAGGCAAAGTGAAGAGGAAGATTGGGCAGGCGTATCCAAACTGGAACCCTCGTGATGGAGAGGGTATTCGGGTCGAAGTTTGGAAACCATGGGGTAGTGAAGAGTCTCGTCGAACCCCAGAACCAAGGGCCCTCCTCAATAGCTTTATGATAATCCTTAAGGTCATTGAAAAGGACTATGAAGAAACCTCGAGCACAAAAGAGAATTTTATAATCTTCTCATTCATGAAGTATGAATCCAATGTACAACTACGTTAGATGATGGCCAAACGCCGTTAAATCGCATATCACATATAGATACATTTATTATAATATACTTATTATATTATATTTATTTTTAATTATTATTTTTGGTATACTTATACTACACTTGTATAGTTAGATAAGTACCTCTCGCGTATTTTAGATAGATGTATTTAAAATATCTATACTAGTTTAAGTTGTTGGGATTGACTCACTTAATCTTAACCTTCACTTGAAACTCAATATCAAATCCCAAGAATAATATATACTACTCCAAATAAAATTGATTGATAACACTCCTTGTATATTAAAGTTTTGCCCCTTCAAATTATTAGATTTTTTTTTGAAAGAGTTTTCTATTCCCATTCTAAGATGTCGTTTTATTAAAAAAATAAAATTGTCAATCCTTCATAACGGTTATTTACTCAAATTTGAAATTTGACGCTCTCCTAGGTAAAAAAAGAAAGACTTAACTTTCCTCTGCCTCCCCTCAAATATATGTGAAGTTCGAAAAACACCATCTTAGTTGTAACTAAAACCGACGGCTCCGATCAACGCCGTGCACATTTTATTTCGTGAAGCTCGATCTTGGCCGCATATCCGATGAAGGTAACGGCCCGTGGAACATTCTCATTTCACCGTCATCAGCCGGTGGACTCCCGCTCTCTCTGTGTTTTCAAAATTCGAGCTAAACCAAAACAGGAAAAACCCTAGGGAAAATTTCGATCGATCTGGAGCGAGAGAAAGAGAGAGTGAGAGGGCCTCTGAATAATCAATCTTCCCTGGCATTCCGTCCATGGCCGAACGCTTCATTTCTTTGTGCTATTGAATTCCTTTTTTCTGTGTTTTACGCCTTTCAATTTGATCCCCGAATCGTCCAGTTAAGCTAACATTTAATTTCCTGCACAGTTTTGAGCGGGTTTTGACTCAAATCAAAGCCCCCGATAGCTAGCCATTGAATTTAAGGAAGGAAAAATTGGATAAAGGGGGCTTTGCTTTAGCGGACTGGTTTTTGCCAATTTTACCGTCAGGTTTGGAGCAGACGTCGTCCCTGTGGAACCCGCGAAAGTACTGATTTTTTTAATCTGGCTACATTGAAGATTTCCAGTGTTGGGGTTTTGAAGTACCGCGTATTTGGCTTCCAGAAACAGTGAGTAACAGAATGCTAGTGCCTTTGAAGAAGTTAGGAACCAGCTGAAGGATATAGGGTTTTAGGAGGATCTAAAGGAATGATGAAGTCGGGAGTTTACAGTACACGGAGCCGCACCGATTCCTGCCGTGAATCTGTGAGTAAAATTTGTCATGTTCTATCCTACATAAAATCAAAGAGTCATATATGAAATGCAAAATTTTGATAGTATGCTTGTGCTAGCTTTTCCTTTTTTCAGACATTTAAAAGATCATATATGTCAACAAAAATGATGCGCGGCATGCTTGCGCCAGCTTTAGCTCTAGGCAGTTTATTTCTTTGAATTCTTCAAAAACATTTAACTTTTAGAACGGAGATATTCACTCGAAGATATAACCCGCTTTAAAGTTTTTGGACAGAAACCGCTATGCAGATTAAATTTTAAATTGCCCTCTTAGGAAATCAGAGAGTTGTTGTTTAGACGACCAGAATTTATTCTTTTTATCTCTTCAGGCTTTTAGATTTGTAAGCTTATTTCGACAATTCCTCAATTTCAAAACATATCTGGAAACTACGGTACCCTATCCATCTTTTCTTAAGGGTTTTGTTTCCAAAGATATTTTAATTCAATGAAATTAAAAAAATCTTAATTCCTCAAGGTGACCATGAAACAAGTCTTTTTTTAACAGAAAAACAAAGGATCATGCATGGAAAACAAAAGTGGCTAAAGAAATTAAGGAATCATATATGAAAAATAAAAATATATGCACACAATCTATGTCAAGGTATGCCAAATTTTATGGAAAATGTTCGAACTTTACCGAACTTTATCCTGATCAAACATGCACTCAAAATTTATCCATTATTTTTACATGGGAAGTTTTTGACATGCTTTTGCACTATTTTACAGTTGTGTATATACATATATCAAGTGAAAGTAGAGAGCGGAAAGTAATCTCTAATCTATTGCTTTTAATATAATTTTGCATTTTTTAGAAAATAAAATGATAAGAAAATTCTTTTCTTCAAACTTAAAGACATTTTTTTCAAACTTACTCCATTGGTGAACTTGAACTGAACTTTATCCGTATCAAACATGAACTCAAACTTGAACCTCGTGACTTAGCTTACAATTAAAGAATTGTACAGGAAAAAAAGCTAGCTAATATGCTTGTTCTAACTTTGACTTTATTTTCCAGTAAATTACAAGATTATCCATGCAAAAATATCAATACATAATATGCTTATGCTAGCTTTGCCTCTATTTATTAAGAAATTGAGAGAATCATAAAAAGTTGAATGTATATCTAGCTTTTCCTTTTGTGTGTAGAAAATATGTTTCCTCAGTTTGTTAATGTGATTCCCCTGTCAATTGTTTGCAATAATAGCACCGCTTTCATGTAAGAGAAACACATTTTGCTTGTCTCCCTTGATTCCAAATAAAAATCACCGAGTAAATGATTGCTTTTGCTAGCTTTTCCTTTCGTGTGTAGAAAATGTGTTTCCTTCATTTGTTAATGTGATTCCCCTGTCAATTGTTTGCAATAACAGCACCATTTTCATGTAAGATTTTTTTTTTTTGGCTGTTTCCCTCAAATCCAAATAAAAATCACTGAATAAATGATATGAACCGAAGGGCTCATAGATATTTTAGAATTATGTTAATTTTCATGAGAAATGATCAAAACCTACTGAAGGGATCATGAATATTTTAGAATTATGTTAATTTTCTAAAGAAATGGTTGAAACCTACAGCTGTTGAATTGGCGTTCATAAGAAAATCTGATTTATATGTTTTTTAAACTTGTTTGCAGAACTATTATTAACAGCTGCCAGAACAAAAATAACATGCCAGAAAATTATAGGGTCATTGAGGAAAAATACAAATTGATCCATAAAATGCTTGGCTTATCTCTGCCTGCTGTGTATATCCGGGAAATGTGTTTTGCGGGTTTTAAATGTCGTTCCTGTAAATCGTTTGATTTTATGCGAGAAAAAGACAGCTTGCTTGTTTGGACTCATGGTCTTGCAATTCACTCATACTTTTGCATCTATTATCCCGCCCCTCAGGTGATGATATTTCTGTGCCAAACAGAAGAAGTAAGACATGGTGTGGAACTATGAACATTTTGCTTTCCCACAAAAAATATAATTGCACAGGAAGTGAAAATCATGCTAGGATCGCCTCTGATAAACGTATAAGAGATGTTTGAATTTCATGGCGAGGAGATGTTTTTGAATGGTTTTTCTTTGAATCATTTGCAAGAATAATGCTGTTTTTATGCTGTAAAACGCATGTTGCCTGCTTCCCTAAAAGTTTAGTGTCAAGGGTTTCTGATTTCAATGCTGAACTCATTAGTGTTTATGAGAAATAGTGTTGAACAAGAATTGTTAAACTTGCTTGGATGGAAAAATATGACCGCACAAGAAATGCAAACACCTTGTGGTTATTATATTCCCTGCTGGTAAAAATGTTCAGGGCGGCGCGGGGGTGACGAGTGCAAACTATTTTTCACAGCTGGCAGGAAAACATTTCAGAAATACACAGGATTGTAGATGAAACATCGAAATCTTGATGCAAAGAATTTAAAAAGCTTTTTGAGCTTTGGCTGTTGTGTATAGCCATAATAATTAATAGTTGAATTCCATGGCCGCGGGGGGATGAGTGCAAACTATTTTTCACAGCTGGCAGGAAAACATTTCAGAAATACACAGGATTGTAGATGAAACATCGAAATCTTGATGCAAAGAATTTAAAAAAGCTTTTTTGAGCTTTGGCTGTTGTGTATAGCCATAATAATTAATAGTTGAATTCCATGGCCACAAAACACATTTTTCTGCTTTGTAAATGTGATTCCTTTTGCAACAATACTGATTTTATGTGAGGAAAACACATTTTGCTTGTTTACACCAGGACGTCGCAATCTTATTCAAAATTTTGGGCTTTGGGAATGGTGCAGATTTTATGAGAAATGGTGTAAAAACTGACTTTACAATTAGACTTTCCCCACATACAAAAATATTACTTTACAGGAACTGCAAATGTCTTGTAGCTATTGCATTGTTTGCTGTTTAAAAATGCAAAGGGCAGGGTTCCATGAAGAGGAATACTACTCAGCTTTTATGTGGCAGGTTGTCCATTAAATGTGAGGATTTTATAAACTGAAAAATTTGGAATCCGTGCCAGAAAACTTGGGGTTGATGCTGTTCTGGAGGAAGATTTTCAGAGGCTACTGGAGAGCATAGCTTAAAGGTTGCAGCACTGTCAAAGAGATTTATTTCCAAAAGGAACCTGGAGTTTGGTATATATTTTCGGATAACTTTTCACCAAAATACTATCCGAAGCTTTTTGTGTGGCCTAAATTTGGGGATTACTTCTCACTGAAATGCTAAGTGGTAAGTTTAAATGGAAACTCTTAAAAACCTATAGCTGAGCTGTACCAAAAGATTGCAGCAACCACTCATCTGATATAATTCCAGGTGGTAGATTGTATTAGTTCTACATTTTCAGATTATTCCTCACCAAAATATTTAATAACAACTTTATATAGAAAATCCTAAAAAGCTGTAGAGCTGAGCTGAAAATTTCATTTCAATGGGACTGTTGATTTTTAAAAGGTTTCCAAAGCCCTCTTCCAATTTGACCACTGGATCATAGACGTGATGTAATTTTGAATGGTTTTAGTTATGATTTTAAAATGGATGTAATGCAAAACACAAGAAATGGTTTGTTTTTGGTGAGTACTTCAAGAACAATAAGGTGATTATCATTTTATCTATTGTTTGTGTCTTCTAGAAGGAGAACATGACTTTGGGTCCGCCAGAGAAGAAAAGGAAGTTGCAACAAAGAGATGATAATCCAAAACAAATGTCGGCACTTAAAATCAATGGCCGTGATACATTATCTGTCATTTCCACAAAGCAGACGGTGGAGGAATCAGTTCAGTCAGTTCAAACTGTAAGTGTAAATGGACCAGAAGAAGGTGAAGAGATTACAATGACTGCAAGTGAAGTAGAGGCATTACTGAACATGAAGATGCAAGGAAAAGCAAA
The DNA here is from genome assembly GCA_018340775.1 of Taxus wallichiana var. yunnanensis. NCBI lineage: Eukaryota > Viridiplantae > Streptophyta > Pinopsida > Cupressales > Taxaceae > Taxus > Taxus wallichiana. The sequence goes on from CM031238.1 coordinate 716,798,396, forward strand.
GCATGATTCAAAGGTACTGCTATATTCACGTACAAATGTTTTTGACTTATCTTGGCTTTTTAGAACATTGTTCTCTATCAAAGGTTGATCCAGTAGAATAATTGTTAGAGATTGGTGCTAAACAGGGTAGAATGGAGCAAATGATGGAGTACATAAAGAAGCTTCGAGCTTGTGGTTGGCAGCTTCTACAAAAGGAGGCTGTATATATTCTTCAGAAAGAACAGCTAATGTATCAGATGGATGAATATAGAAAAAAACAAGAGGAAAGTGGTAAGCTGTTTATGTCTTGTGTGTTTAATATGGAAGTAACTTCTCAAGTTGAAGCAAAAATATGTAATGGCAGTAGTCAATTTTGTTTCTAATATCTGCAAAACTATTTCTTGTAGCCTTATTGAACAAACATATGCATAATATGTAAGTGAAAGCTATTGAATAAAGATGTGCTCAACGTTGAAATAGCCTTTGCCAATTACCTAGAGCATGCCATTTTATTTGCATTAGTAACGAGAGCAACATGCATTCTGTTCTTGTGTGAGCTATTGATGGCTGTCTTTTTGAGAGTTAGACATTTGCAGCTCCCCAAAGTTACTATTGCAGTAATAATCTGGTATTGACATCTCAATGTTTTCCTTCCGTTGGACAGAGTCAGCTATGAAGCTTGAGAAGGAAAAGCTCCAGAATGAGCTTGCACAGTTAAAGCAAAGGTGCTCCTCTCTAGAAGGAGAGATTGCAACAAGTAATGAAGAAAACAAGGTTGTTTACTTTGTTAGATTGGATATTCTTCGGATTATGAAATAATGTTCATTTTAAGCGTACAATTTCTTGAGTTAGGCGTCCCTCCATAGAAGGCTAGATGGAAATTTTCTTCAGTCCAGGTAGATACTTAGCTCAAACACTCCTCTGTTCAGGAACTTCTTAAGGCCCATGACAAGGATTTGGAGGCACTGCAAATTGCTGGGGAAGAACGAACAAAGCTTTCTAATGAGATCGACAAACTTAAGAATGAAGTTTCAGTTTCAAATGATCAAGTGTGAAAACTATTCAATGCTGTCTTTCATCTTTCTGTTCTCTTGATAATGCTCATTCTAAGGAATTTCTTCTGTTACCATTGTAAATTGAACCCTCTTGAAATCCATCCTGACTCATTTCTGGATCTTATTTCCAGATAAAGTCTTTAAACGATATCAACAAACGGTTGACAGAGTATAACACAAGTCTACAGGTGTACAATAGCAAGCTGCAAGATGATGCTGCTACTGCTACAGAAGAGAATTTGAAGACAAAGCAAGAAAAAGCTGCTATTGTAGAAACCCTCAGTTCTGTGCGGGGTAGTGCTGCTGCTCTGCAGACCCAGCTAGACAGTTGTAAGGTGAGTGCATCGTGGTTTAATAATTTATTGTAAAAGAGCAGTTATACTCTCTCTCTCTCTCTATATATATATATATATATTTATATATGTTTTTCTGCGTGTCTATATGTATTCATTGCTGTGTTTAGACAATGAACAAGTTTTAGTGCTTGGTGTGAATTCAAAGTTAAGTGGTTGCTCTGCAATGGAAGGTACTGCTGCTCTCCTATCTAGTTATTAACTTATTTTATAAGAATTGCAATTTATGTTTAGTCATTCTTACAGGAAACCATATTTGAAGGATCAAAACAAAGAAATGCATTACATGAAGAACTAGAGAGGGTTCATGGAGAACTTCAGCATATGATAGAAGAAAGGGACCAATGCTTGAGCCAAATCCAGTCTCTGAATGAGGAAAATGCAAGGTTCAGAGAATTTACAGGAAAATCAGATTATGAACTTCAGATCCTTACTACCAAGGCTACTGCCCTCGAGGTAAGTGTGAGAACTATCAAGGTATTTTTAAAAATCTTGAACCGTGCTTTTGCAGGGTCTTGATAGCATTTTGTAATTGAATTTTGACATTATGTTTTTCTCTGTATTTATTTTGAAGTGATTCATTCCTGAAAGCTCTGGTTGGTTGGGGTAATGTTTATAGGATAGCTTTATGTCTCAAGGAGAGCAAATGAAGGGCCTCCGCCAGCAACTTGATGTGGCAAATCAGAAATTGAAGGTTTGGGCTCAATTTACTATTTCATAGAGAAAGCAGTTAGCTTTGTTTCCCATACCTCTCTGTAGTTTGAAGAGATATTTTACGTTCCATTGTGTTGTTTTATTTTCTGCTTTCTTTAGCTTTGTTTCTCATACCTCTTTGCAATTTGAAGAGTTATTCAATGTTCCATTGTGTTGTTTCTTCTTCTGATTATTTTTCTTTATTTTTTCATGGACATTAGGCTTGTCCACTAGGATGTTTTTAATTTTCTTTAATCTTGGTGTGGCATCCTAAATTGGTCTTCTTAATTGCAGATGGCACATGATTCTCTTGCAGAACAGAAGCGAGAAGGATCTGGCTATGTGTCAAAGCTCGAGGATTTGCAGGCAAGGCTTGCAGAAGCAGAGCATCAATTGCGTGAAGGGGATCTCCTTCGACGCAAGCTGCATAATACTATTCAGGTAGTTATAAATGCTAATATTGTAAATGCAAATGCACATTTACTTGTTTTAAATTCAAGCTGTGATTTCGATGAACCCCAACTCTTGTAAATTAAATGTTGCTTTTAGAAGCATTTTTGAATTTGAGGAAAGGATGAAGAGCTTATAAGCTTTGATGGGTTTACCAGTGTGTAAATAATACTGTCTCAATCAATTTGGAAGGTTCCAAATGCTGGTCTATTTTTTCTTCTTTATAATCAAAAGAAACTTTATATTATTATATGATAATATCTATATGAAAGAAATCTGTTACTGATTCATTTATATAATATATTCAAGGGTAATTGTTATATCGTCTGTTGGGAAATTACTGACAACTCCATGAAATTTGCTCTATAGCTTTGAAACAATTATCCAGATTTTGCTGATTAGATTTTGAATGAAATTCCTTCATAATGTCATCTAATGCATCAACGCACTTTCCAAGGGAACTGCTAGATGATAGTTGGAATTGGAACAAGCTTTTGCCACAACATGTATGTTTAACTCTAGTCGTGATTGCAAGGGCCTATGATTATTAAGGGATAGAAGATGGTCTACAGTGAGGAGGGTTAAGTTTCCATGGTTGTGGAGTCGATTAGAAGTTGCTCCATCTGGTCTCCTCCATAGTTATTTGAAACTGCAGAGTAAAGCTTGAGGATGATGTTTTCTGGCATGGGCTGTTGTTAGGAAATACAGGCGATTCTTGTTTCCATGTTTCCTTCAGTAATGCCTACTATGCTGTTGGGTGATGGACATGTTTAACAGGTAAGTCTAGAATACTGTAGTAATCGGAACTAGACTGCCTGGAAATATCAAGTACCCCCGTACCAGGCCTGATATGTACCTAATACGGGTATGGGTATGGTTCAGGTACGCTGTGGGTATTTCCGTACCCGGACGTACCTGGGGCCTGTGGGTACATACCCACAGTGTACCCACGGGTTTTTTTAAAGGTGCAAAAAAATAAATAAAACTTGAGGGCTTTGACTGGAATTGAACCTTGGAAAGTTCGTGTGAGATTCAATATTGCCAATAGGCTCCAAAGGGTCAAGAGAGATGAAAAGGATTTCATTTGGTTGACTTACTATTTGGGGGCTTTCTTGTTGCTCCTCATGGGTCCTTTATTCTTTAGTCAATTTGGAAGGCATGGGAACAAGTGAAGCACTTGGTGGATTGGCAGCCTGTCTTCTCTTCCTTTGACACTAGGTGTGAAGCTTACAAATTGATTTCGTCGAATTTGAAATATAATGACAAGATCCTTGCCTTGACAAGAGGCTGCTCTTCCCTCCTTTGGTTTGAGAAATGAATTAAAATACTTCAAGACTTGTACAGATTTGAGAAGTGGATGAAATGGACAGACCTTAAAGCTTTCTATAAGCTTCCTCAATCTCGATTCGAGAATGTATACAATGCGCATAAATGCTTTCACAGCTCCCTCTACTGGACTAATTATGGAGGATGAGAATGACTTTTGGGCTACTATGAGGTGGCTCAAAGGGCCCCCTCTCCAAGAGGCTACCTCCAAACAACTCTATGAAAAGATTGCCTTCTCCCCAACCTTTCCCCGGGCTTTAACAAAAAAGTGGAATGTTTGTGAGCCCATTAGTAGTCTAAAATTTTATAGGTTGGTGAGACCATAAGCTTGTTGTTTTCTTTATATATATATATATATAAGGTATACAATATATATGTACCTTTTTAAAATATATATTGTATGAATGTGCCCACCGTGTGTTAGGAAATAAAAGATAAAATATGAGGAATAATCCCTCACGAGATCGCAATGAGAAACTAATATGCAGAAATTATTACATATCTGAAATAAAATTGCGAGAATAAAATAACGCAACACAAAGAGACAATATTTAATGTGGTTCACTCAATTTGGGCTACGTCCACCAAGAATCACTTGCTCGATTTTATTACAAGCCTCCACTCTCTCAATACAATACCCGGATCCGTTTGGAGCTATCTTTGAACAAACTTTGTAGAATTCACAACCGAATTCAAAGCACATTTGCAATACATTTGCTTGTATTTCTATCATATGCATAAGACCATATAAATAGACAACTGCTTCAGCAATTTTACAAAACCATGGGTATCAAACAATGGGCAAAAACAAAATCGTCCCATAAACCTATGGGTAGCCGAAGAGGCGGTTTTACAAAACAATGGGTACCGAAAAAACCATGGGCCCAAAAACAGCCCATAACGGTTACCCATTACCCATGGGTTAATAATACTTGAGTGTAACACATAGGTGTACTACACTCTAACATGAAAATAGGCTTCACAAACATAACAATCTCCCACTGAGACTGATTTCCACTGAGCAAGCTTCTCAACCCTTCACTGTCATCCGCGAAGGCCAACCAAAGTTGAACATAGCTTTAGTTTATCCCTTGTGACCACCTTGGTCATCATGTCTGCAGGATTTTGACTGGTATGAATCTTCACCAACTTCAACTTATCTTCCTCCAAAGTTGTCCTGATGAAGTGATATCTCAACTGTATATGCTTCGTCTTGGAGTGGAAAGCGAGTTCTTAGTTAGGTGTATAGCACTCGACTATCACTATGCAGCTTACATTCCTCCCGCTTATGCCCCACTCCTCAAGCAATTGTTGTAACCAAATCATCTCTTTGCTTGCTTACGTGGCGTAAGAACATACTCGGCCTCCATTGTTGACAAAGCCACCACTTCCGTAGTCGTGAAATCCAACTCACTTTGTTGTCCCACCTACGGTATAAATATATCTGTCGTGCTCCTCTCTCCGCTGCACATCTCCGGCCATGTCCGAATCTACATAACCACGTAAAGTGGCGTCGATCCACTGTAGCACAAAACTGTCCCCATGGTTTCTTTCAAATACCGAAGGATCCACTTTCTTGCTTGCTAATGCTCTTTACGTGGATCACTCATAAATCTACTTACGGCTCCCACCGCATGGGCAATATTAGGCCTAATGCACACCATAGCATACATCAAACCGCCAACCGATGAGTAAGGTACCTTGGACATCTGGTTTCTTTTACTCGCTTCTCTGTCTTGGGACACTTTGCTCCTTTGATAACTTAAAATGGCACCGCGAAAGGAGTCCCAACCGGTTTAGCATCCCGCATGTTAAACCTATCCAATACCTTCTTAATGTACTTTTCTTGAGATAAAGTCGACTTCCGTTCCTTCTTATCCCGAGTTATCCTCATACCACGGATTTGTCTCTGGCTGCCCCAAATCCTTCATATCAAAGGATTCATTTAGTCATTTTTCTTGAGTACTTTTACTTCTGCATGTTTTTACCGCAACCAACATGTCATCAACATACAAACACAGGATAATATAACTTCCATCCTCATATTTCTTTGTATACACGCAATGGTCGAATGACATCTAATATAACCTTGCTCCATCATGAAGCTATCAAACTTCTTATACCATTGGCGTGGAGCTTGTTTGAAGCCATTTAAGCTCTTCTTTAGTTTACACACCATCTGCTCTTTACCTTTGACCTCATAGCCCTCTCGGTTGTTGCATATATAGTTCTTCCTCCAAATCACCATGGAGAAATGCGGTCTTTACATCTAACTGTTCTAAGTGCAAGTCTTCTCTTCTACTATTCCAAGTACAGCTTCTAATAGAAGTCATTTTTATTACGGGAGAAAAGATCTCATCAAAATCTATACCTTGTTTCGTGCAAACCCCTTGACCACCAACCGGGCCTTATGTCTTTTCTTTCCTCCTTCATCTTTAATTTTGTACACCCACTTGTTCTGCAATGCTCTTTTGCCTTTCGGTAGTTTCACCAAATCCCAAGTCGGGTTCTCCATGAGAGACTTATGCTCTTCATCCATGGCTTGCTCCCACGTTTTATGGCATCTACCCGTATTGCTTCACCAAAGCTCTCTGGCTCTCCACTATCGGTGAGTAATAAATAATAAAGAGAAGGAAAAAAAAAGCGTTCGAGTTCTTTTCTTACCCTAGAAGACCTCCTCACTTTGTAGGAGTTTGGGGTTCTTGTTGAGTTGGTTCTGAACCGATTCATGGGTCACTTTGTCCCATCCGGAAGATCCTCTACCACCGCATATTCTTTCTTGGATTCTTCCTGTTTTCCCCGCAATCTTGCTTATACATGATTTTCTCATTAAAGACCACATCCCTAGACCGAATGATTTTCTTGTCCTTAATACTCCAACATTTAAATCCAAAGTCATCACCACCATAACCAATGAAAGTATATTTTTCTGATTTAGCCTCTAACTTGGTCCTATCATCCTTGTCTATATGAACAAACACCTCACATCCAAAGACTCTAAGAAATGAATAATCAACTTTCTTACCATACCAAGCCTCCCTCGGTATGCCTCCATCCAAGGCACTTGAGGGTCCTTTGTTTATCAAGTACACACCGTGTGCTCACACGCTTCGCCCAAAAAGAAAGAGGCAGTCCCGCATGTAACCTCATGCTCCTAAAGACGCTTCCATTATTGTTCTGTTCATCCTTTTTGATACCCCATTCTCCCGCAGAGTTCCTGAACTGTCTTTTGCTTGCAGATTCCATTTTAGAACAATAATCATTAAATTCATTACTGCAATACTCCCCTCCATTATCCGACTCAAACATTTTAGCTTAAGACTGTTTTATTTTCTACAAAGGCTTTCCATTTAACAAAAGTGTCAAATACATCGATTTGTTTCTAATACAATAAACCCAAACTTTCCTTGTTGCATCATCAATAAAAGTAACATAATAGCTTGAACCCCAAGAGATGATACCCGAGTGGCCCCCACACATCGAATGCACCAGCCTCTAACTTACTCTCTTTCTTTGTAGGTCCACCTTGAGAAACCTTACTCGCTTCTCGTTTCCCATATATGCGAGTCCTCATAGAACTCAAAACCTGTTTTTTTTGTATATCCGAGCAAATTCTTCTTTATGATGTCCATGCCCTTATGGCTCATATGACCGAGCCTATAGTGCCATAATGTTGTATCTACATCTGAAGCCACAATATTACAATCATTAGTACTATCAGTGGATAAATACAAGGTTCCAACCTTCTTACCTCTTGCCACCACAAGAGCACCTTTAGTAACCTTCCAAGAGTCAGGTGTAAATATCACAGTACAACCATCACTTCCCAATTGCCCCGCCGATATCAAATTTCTCCTTAATGTAGGCACATGTCGACATCCTTCAATAGCCATGTATTCCTATTTTGCATCTTAACACTCCGAATGAACCTTTTCCAACTATACTTTATGAGGCTCATCATCACCAAGAAAAACATGCCCAAAATTCCCTTGAACGTAATCAACAAAATAATGCCTATGTGGAGTAGCATGAAAAGGAGCCTCTGAATCTAAAACCCAAGATTCAGTAATATTATGTAAAGAAAGAATCAAAGCATCCTGACATACATTACCCGATGCCACATTTGCCTCCTTGTTTTCTTCCTGTTGTTTCTTCTTGTCCCGAAGCTCCCAACAGTCCTTCTTTGCATGCCCAGACTTTCCACAGTTCCAACATACAATCTTGCTCTTGGATTTTGACCTTGCCCGATCTTTTGATTTTCCACGGTTTCCTCTATTCTTCTATCTCCCTCTAGTTTCCACTGTTAAAGCATTCCTTGAAGTAGAAGATTCCCCAGAGCTTTTTCTTCGCATTTCCTCGCTTAGAATCACCCCTACAACATCCTCAAACTTCAACTTCGAGTTAGCTGAACCGAGTTGCTTGCCGCCATTACTGTGCTATTCCAACTTTCGAGGTAAAGAGCATAGAATTAATAAAGCCCTAACTTCTTCATCAAATTCTATCAGAATCGAAGTTAGCATATTCACAATCAGTATTGAAATCATTTAAATGATCTGCTACTTGAACTATTCTCGACATCTTCATATTAAACAACTTTTTCATTAAAAATATCTTATTAGAGGCAGAGGGTTTTTCATACAACTTCCTAATGCATCCATTAGTTCTTTTGTAGTCTTTTCCTTTGAAACATTAAATAATACCGAAGATGCAAGATGCATGGGATCGCTCCAAGTGCTTTCCGATCCAACAAATCTCATTCCGCATCTGTCATACTCGAGGGTTTGTTCACCTTCTTAGACAACAGAGTATAAAGATCCTTCTGATAAAGGTAATCTTCCATCTGCATCTTCTAAAGATCAAATTCCGCTCGTTGAATTTATCAACCCTAGATCTTCCATCATCTCGCCATAGCTCCCACTCAAGATAAAACTTTCCTGCGATTCAACACTTCAAAGAAACCAAACCAGGCTCGATACCAATTGTTAGGAAATAAGAGATAAAATATGCGGAATAAAACTTCACGAGAATCGCAATAAGAGAAATTAATATGCGTAAATTATTACAGATCTGAAATAAAATTGCGAAATAAAATAACACAACACAAAGAGACAATATTTAATGTGGTTCACTCAATTTGGGCTACGTCCACCAAGAATCACTTGCTCGTATTTTATTACAAGCCTCCACTCTCTCAATACAATACCCAGATCCGTTTGGAGCTATCTTTGAACAAACTTTGCGAATTCACACCCGAATTCAAAGCATATCTGCAATACATTTGCTTGTATTTCTATCATATGCATAAGACCATATAAATAGACAACTACTTAAGCAGTTTTACAAAACCATGGGTATCAAACAATGGGCAAAAACAAAACCGTCCCATAAACCTATGGGTAGTGAAGAGGCGGTTTTACAAAACAATGGGTACCGAAAAAACCATGGGCCCAAAAACAGCCTGCTAACGGTTACCCATTACTCATGGGTTAATAATACTTGAGTGTAACACATAGAAGGTGTACCACACTCTAACATGAAAATATGCTCCACAAACATAACACTGTGTATCGTACTTAGGTTTTTAAAAATTTGCCGTTTCATTAGTCACTGTACACTGTACTAAAACAGGTTGAGAATCGGAACATTCAACCTTAGCACAATTGTGCAAATTCTTTAGCATTCACTTTTTGGCGCCCAATACTCTAGATTTGAGCACGAACCCACATTCTTGCCATGGATCTCTTGCATGGAATGCATAAATTCAATCCTCGGTGTCTTGAAATTTGGTTGACATGATTATAACGAGGGCCTAGACCTAAGGTGTACTAGAATTTTTATCCCATATACCCTCTCTTTGTATTGCTTGGGAGACATGTTTTAAGAGTGCCTTTAGCTCTTATTGAGACACATATCCTATCGGTGCATCCCTCCTCTACTACTCATATATTGTAGGTTGTGATAGGAGTTTAGGACAAGCTCTTTGACAAATTTCAGTTTGGATCGTCAAGCTCAAAGATAAGGGCCATATCTTCTATTTACTATTGGATCTCATACATGATTTGCTTTGTTGCTTAGTATTCTTTTGTAAGGTGTGACAAGAGAGCAGTCTAAGGAAACACTATTATTATAAGATTTCGTGAAAAGATGATATCCACACATTACATTATTATATGTTCCATAGTTCGCATACTGCGTACTCGTGAAAACTTGGCGACCAAAATTTTTGAGTTGGCAAAAACTCGGCAAGACTTGGTGAATACTCGGGATCATAGTTACAGTTTCGGAAATCCGATTAAATTCGGAAGGGCAAAAAAATCCGAAAATTCGGAGTTCTCGAAAAAATCCGAAAAATACGGAAAAATCCGGTTCGGAATATATATACTTGTATTATTATAAATTTATATTATTGTATACTTATATCATTATATATAGACAAATCATACAAAAAAGCATCCATCTACCATAATCATCATCATCATAATGATTCTTTCAAAAGATTGCAAGAAGTTGCTTGGTCCAAAAAGGTACAAAATGGATTTTATGAAAATAACAAAAATATTGCCATCAATGCGTAGAGCTCAAGAAAATATATACTTTTAGAGAAGACAACACCTAAAACGGAGCCACAGAATGAAAGTTATGGCACATGCAAGTTTTTGCTGCTACATCTTCCCGGACCCTTTCCAAAAATGGCAATTTTTTTCCATTCTTACGATTTTTCACCAAAAAAAAAAATGCCAAAAAAGGAATTTTTTTTTCCTGCAAAAACAAGGCCGAACCGAACCGGATTTATTTGGTTGCTTCAAAAAATACGGTTCGAACCGGATTTCATACAAATCCGGCCGAACTTGGTAACTATGCTCGGGATTACTCGGCAACTTAAAAAATACACAAATTCCTTTAAAAACATAAATTTTAAGCAAAATATAGCTACAAAATGTATCAAATGAGTCCATAATTGAATACAAATACAATACAAAATCGCATCATCATGCGAATACAACAGCCGGCTGATAACTTTTACCCACATTGTTATAGTATCAGGGAGGTAGTTTCTAAATTACGAGCTTTTGTTTTTTGTATGAACGATTTTGATGACTCCAACAGACTTGCTTTTACTATTGCATACAGGAAATTTCAACATAACTCAATGGATCTCACCTCGGGTTTTCAAATATCGTGCTTTACCACATGGGAAAGTCAACCACTTACGAGATCATTACATTCTATATAGGCACTGCATTAGAGAAGGCAATAGATTCCACAAAAACACACTTATAAATTTCCATAAGATTTAGAGAATCCCACAAGACTAGCTAGGAAAGAGCTTTGGCCTAGGATTCAATACAAAGATTTGTAACATAATAATAGCACTGAAAGGAGGATACTAACTGCAATAATCTTGGACGAATGGTGAAGCATTAATTCAATCCTAAGAGATAAACTCAAGCCAAAGGAAAATTCAAGCCTCGGGTTGAAAGAAAACATTGTTGCAAGCAGTGTCATCTTTCATTTTGTTGGCAATTGTATTGTAATAGGGGCAATTTTATTACTTGTAAAATATCACTACCAATTAATATGAATTTACTCGCCAAAACTCGCCAAAACTCGGCGAGTCCTTTTTGGCGAGTTTTTTCAGCGAGTATTCGTTTGTAGTTTTCTTTGGCGAGTACTCACTGAGTCTTCTAACTATGATATGTTCTACAGATGCTCATCGTCTTGAAGGTTAAGAGGGGGTTCATTAATGTGGCTGCGTGGGTTTCCTTGAAGTATATTTCCTTATGGGATTTTGATAAAGGTGTTTTCACTTGAGGTATATGCTCTTGTGGGGTTCTGTACAGTCTGCAGCCTCTCGTGATTGGCTGGCCAGCTTATGGGAGTTTGAGAAAGGTGTCTTACTCATGATCAAGATCAAAGATTTTAATGGTGTATTGAGCACTGTTTTGATATTATAGGTTGATAATCTTGAGGGGAATCATCTTTTATTCAATGCAGTACAGACTCCAGAGTATTACTTGATATCCACTGGACTTTTCTGCGTGTTTTTAATACAGGCCTCTTAGTTGTGACACATAGCCTTCGAGTGCACGGATCCTTTACTACTCATCTATTGTAGTCTGTGCTAGGATGAGCCCTTTGACAAATTCCAGTTTGGATCATAAGGTTGAAGGTAAAATCCAGCTCCTGTATTTAATGTTGGATCTCATGCATGATTTATTGTTGCCAGGAATTCCTTGTAAGGTTTGATAAGGGGGCAGTCTAAGGAACACCATTATTGTCAGGTTTTGTGGAGATGTTATTCAAGATATCGAATGAAATGTTCTGCAGATGCTTATTGTTTTGGAGTTTAGGAGGGGTTTGATAATGTAGCTGTGTGGGCTTCTTTGAATTACTTTCCCTTCATTTATACATTCTATGGTCTCTCTTAATGGTTTGTTGGCCAGCTTACGGGAGTTGGAGAAAGTTGTTTAGCTTATGATAAGATCAGTGGTTGTCATGTGGCAAATGATGTAGTGAAAACTGTTTTGATATTATAGGCTGATAGTCTTGAAAATAATTATCAATTGTTGTTTGTAAAACAAAGGATTGCATTATGATATATTTTGGATTTGTCTCTAATTTTTTTACGATTTTTCTACTGTTTTTGGAAGCTTTAGCAACTTCTCCTGTAATTATAGGGTGGACTTTTTATTTTTATTTTGTGATTGTATCAAATTTGTCAATATACACATTTAAATTCTTTGGCACTAAGCAGCGGAAAGGCTATTTCTAAGCACAAATATGTCTCTTTGATGCTCATATACTAAATAGTAAAAGGTGAGGTTAATGTTTTTTGAGCTAAATAGGCTTTGTTGTATACGCATTTTGTTTGCTTTTAAATGAAGGAATTATTTACTTTAGCATGTTATTTAGTGACGCGTCTTACTTCAAATCTAGAAAAACAGAGATTTTATGTGTGTGCCAGTACAGGAGTGAGTTGCTGAAGATGAATAATTTCTTTATCATGCAGGAATTAAAAGGCAACATTAGAGTTTTCTGTAGAGTGCGACCGATTCTTCCTGATGACGATGAATATGGTTCAGAGATTCCTGTTGTTGAATATCCTAACTCAATGGAACTTCAGGGCCGTGGTGTTGAACTTCTTCAACCACAACAAGGTTTTTAAAAACTCATGTCTCTGTCATTTTGAAGTATGGGACTGGTCACTGAGATTGAGGACTAAACATTTCTATTTGATGTTCTTTTCAGGGCAAAAGTATGCATTCTCATTTGATAAAGTATTCGGTCCTGAGGTTACCCAAGAAGATGTATTTGTTGATATATCTCAACTTGTACAAAGTGCATTAGATGGGTACAAGGTGAATTTTTTCTCTTTCTCACCTTCACAGGAAAATAAAATTATCTTTAATGCATTCTAGCTCAACGTTTTCAAGGGCAGGGGTTGGGTTTTCAACTTTATAGTTGTGAAAATTGTATGAGAATGTGAGGAGACTCCTGGAAACTCACCTTAGAAGTAAAAATGTGTTAAGAGTGCTTTCTGTACTCTTAAAATTGTTTGTAAATCAGGATTGTATTGAAAATAGAGCCTGTTTGGCATGGATTTAGTGGTGTCAGATGTTTTTCTTTTTTTTTTCTGTCTTTTTTTTTTTGAAATATTCCGAGGATGCTCATTTCCACAATCATTGAATTCACCCCCACAAAAAAATGCGGCATGGATCCTGAAAATATCTTATGTTGATTTTTGCTGATGAGCAGGACTTAATAGTTTCAACCCTAGTTGTCTTTTGAAATTCTCTCCGTTTGCTTGACTGTTGCCATATGAAAGTTTCATTCATTCCATTCATCAAGTTATTAGGTATAAAGCTTGGTATTATGAGGACAGGGCATATGTAGTTTTTATTTTATTCATCATAATCAGTTACCCCAAAGTATGCCAACAGCACTGTTTTTGCTTTATTGGCTGCTCCATCATTCGGTAATGTAGTGGCAACACTTGGGATCCTACCATTCTTCAATGTCCCAAAGATTGAGCTGTTATCTGTCCTTTACTCATAGTCCTTGACAAGCATTTGCAGCTGTGCCAGGTTTCCCTTGCTCTTCTCAATTATTTTATACTAGGTCTCTTTGAGTTCTTAGCTCTGATGTTAATAGCCTTCAGGTATCCATTGTTTGGGGTTCGCTCTTATGATGCTATTATTGTCATGATGCTTTACTCACTTGACTCTTTTTAGCTGAATTCAATTAGTAATTTCAAGATGCATATCTGGATTGTTCTAGTGTGATTTGGCTTTGCAGGTTGTATTGCAATCACACTGTTTGTAATATTTTTATTTTGAGTCCTTTGGGTTTCTGGCTGGGGTAAGGTAAGTCTACTACGGTGGTTTATATTTTGTTTGCATAATATTGTATTCTAGTTTTGATTGAATAGAAATAGTAAGCTTTCATTATAGCATGTTGATATTCAGGATGAGCAGTTTGTATATTTTGTATTCAAGATCCACTTGCTGTGAAGCATGGAAATGCTCCCCCATCCATACCCCCAGAAATGTTTTTGGTATGGAAACCGGGGGAGGGGGGGGGACGTCCCCAAACGGGTGCACAGATCGGGTACGTCCTGGAAACCATAGCCTTATCTGGGGCATTTCCGAGCTATACCTGTGGCATAGGCTGAGTAAAAAAAACTAATTTTTTAGCATTTATTGTGTCTAACCCTAATCTACCCACCCAACCTTCCTAAAGACACTTCCTTAAACCTATATATTGACATCTTTGGTCCATTCTAAATCACACTCATTTCTTTCTCTTGCTGAATTCAGTTTTCATTAAACTAACATTCAGCATTGTGAAGCGCAAAGAGACATCAAGGAGCAGCTTGAAGGAAGAGTTTCAGAAGTGTTACTTAGAGCTAAGAGCATCAAGGAGGAGTTCAGAAGTAGATTTGGAAGGAGAGATCAATGGTTGTATGGGTGTACAAATGATAAAAATTGAGTTGAGGGCCCCGCCCTTGAACCCCCGGGCAAGGGGGTGCTTAGGCGGCCCCCTTGCAATCCACCTGGTTGTGCCGGGCACATGCCGACGTGGGATTGCCATAGGCCACACCACAATGCCGAAGATCTAAATATCAACTTCATCTTCTAACAGCACCTTCATGGCGAACTTGGTGATTAGAAACAAAAAAAGATGCATAGGATGTAGTTTTATTTATTCATGGAGATGACTATGAGAAAAATCTAGATTATATATTCTAGAATCTGGATTATAATCATGTATATATGAAACATTGAAATTGCAACCATGTTGAATCTTTTGAACTTCAATGAATACAAAATATTTTGAGTAGTTTAAGTTTATCTCTTATGGACTAAAATTTTGAAAATGAGTACTATATATATATTTTATAATATATTGTACAGACATTTTCATAACGTTTCATACCCAAGGTTTTTTTGAAAATTGGCGTTTCCACGTTTCGGACCCGTACCCATTTCTGGGCAACATAGTCCACTTGTAAGTGGCCTAATTTTTCATTAGACAAGATTTGAAATCCAAAAGCTTTGCCGTGTTTTTGTGGTTGCAGTATCCTTTCTCACCCTGCTGGAAATTATTTAGAAGGTAGATGGAAATCTTTTTGGTTAGAGTTCATAAGGTAGCAGTGCAGTTAAGGATTTAATCAATTGATTCATTCCTTGTAAATCCCAACTTCTGTACAAAGCCTTTTTGGAAAAGAGGTTGGATTTGGAGAAAGCTGACAACCTTACCTCAAAACTTTCAAAAACTTTGAACCAAGTGAGATGGAAATTCTTTGGTTCGAAGTTAAAACTACAAAATTTGGATGTGCAATGCATGGCTCTATCCAATTGATCATTGCTTAGACAACTGAAACATTAACCAACAAATGCAATTCTCACTGTCCATTGTGATGTTAAAGTTGTTCTCCCTTTATCCATTACTATTTGGACTGCTTATTGAGCTTATGTGATTTTTGTTCACCATCTGCTTATACCATTGAATTTAAGAAACACAGGTTAACTACATTCTTTACCGGCATGACTTTTGGTGGATGCAACAATGTTTTACCAAAAGTGATTGAAGGCATTCATGTTTCTGTTTCCAAGTATCAGGGTGGGAAGTTGCATTAAATGCCACTAGGATGCAATCACAGCTGAATGGCACTGGTTGTAGTAGACCATCCTTTAATTGGGAACCTTATTTGATATAAGTCTTCCCAGACCACTATAGAGCACATATATTTTACCTTTTTTTAATATTTAAGGTTTTCAAGTAAAGTTCCTCATGTATTTTTGGTACTAATTAGTTCTTCTATCTAGCATATATATCTCCTCTTTTTATATCTTTTCTACTCCCAATCAGGATCTATTATTAGTAATTAACACTCCCACTGCACCCAATAGTCAAATATTGCTGATTGGGAACATGCATTGCATGGTCACTATCTGCCACTTGGCAGCCTACTGCAAAATAACCAATCAATTCTGAAGTTAAAACCATTTTAGATTAAGGAAGTAAAAGGATATGGGATTGAACTATAAATGGTTGTATTAGCATGCGATTGATTAGGGCTTAATTGAGCATGATGTTTACTAATATGGTAATATTATTCAAAGACACTTTTCTGTATACTGGATAATTGATTACAGTTTTTTTAGAAACTTCTGAATATATTCCATATGCTTATGGATAGTTTTTTTGGTTGGAGGAATAATTTCTCATTCTAAGATGATATACGTGCTGACTCACTGATATATGTGATTGGCTTATCTTTGAGAAGGTTCTCGAGGAGCCTTCTTGAGGCTTGTCTGAGTTCCAACTAAATTGTGTAGAACTATATAAAATTGGCATAGGAGAAAGTTAAAAGTTAAAAACTTAAAATCATTTTTTTCGACAAAGTTAGGAGAAACGTCTTATTACATGGAAAACCACAAGACCATCAAAATGCATTAGTAGAGAAAAATACAATAGTTTATTTTCCACGAAAAATAAAGTATCATGTTACTCTTATTAACATTAGATAATTGCATTGTTTTTATCTACACTAAATCTGGATTTCCGTAGCATTTGTGGTTTTCTTAAAAAAGGATTCCAGCCTCTGGCTCTTTGTGAGATATATGAATGTTAGTGGGGTTAAAATAGTTTTCTGATTGTTAATATAGATGCCTTTAAACATTCAATGCTAATTTGGGCATTGTGTTAAAATATATATCATGTGAACAGTTTTCATTTGCTTACATGTCAGGGTATTATGTGAAGGTTTACATTTGGAGGATGAATATTTGACGACAAAGCAAAGTTTTGTTAATCTGTTTTTGTATCTTTTATTCGTTTGCAGGTCTGTATTTTTGCATATGGGCAGACAGGTTCAGGGAAAACTTATACCATGCTTGGTCGCCCGGATGAGAATTATCATAAGGGCATTATACCAAGGTCCCTGGAACAGATATTCAAGTCAAGTCAAGCTCTTCGTTGTCAAGGATGGAATTTTAAGATGCAGGTTGGTAATAATTATGTTCTGTTGTGCCAACAATTTTGCCAACGAGCCTATAATGAGTAGCTTATAACATATTCTTTAAATAATTAAGGAGCACGAATATAAGCTTACTTTATCTTTGAAAGAATCCTCGATCTCTGTCAATGCAAGTGAAATATTAAATTTACAGGCATCCATGTTGGAAATTTACAATGAGACTATACGTGATCTTACTCGAACCAACTACCATGATGCTGGAAAGCAGCATGTCGTGAAACATGATGCCAATGGGAATACCTTTGTCTCAGATCTTACCGTAATTGAAGTCACCACATGGGAAGAGGTTTCTACACTACTGAATCAGGCAGCACAAAGCAGGTATGTTTATAGATAAATTATGTGACGATTCTGTGTTTTTGAGACATGAAGTTTTGGGATTATGGTATTAAGGTAATCCTTTGATTAACCTTATTGTTTCCTGAACATAATTTTGATGGTTTTCTGATTCCTCGTGTTCTGCCGTTCATTTTCTTGCATTGGTTACAGGACAGTAGGAAAGACTGCAATGAACGAGCAATCATCCCGTAGTCACTGCGTTTTCACTCTTCGAATCGCTGGTTCAAATGAGGTACATGTAGTTTCAATAGCTGTTATGTATATTGTCCGGTATAAATGATTGGAAATGTTTGTTTAGTTCTTGCAACAATTTAGCATGTCCCACGTAAAAATTTCACGAATTGTGGTGGCAGAATACTGAACAACAAGTTCATGGAGTTTTGAACCTTGTTGATTTAGCCGGGAGTGAACGACTATCTAGGAGTGGAGCAACAGGAGAACGCTTAAAGGAAACACAGGTTTTCTGGGATTTCATTTTTCATCTTGAATAACCTTTTTGAAGTTTTCTAGTGGAATTCTGGATTCTGTGATTATTAAATTAAGTCCCATGGAATTTCATATTAATGTGTCACTAACTATTGTCTGAAATGTGCAATCCAGGCCATTAACAAAAGCTTGTCTAGTTTAGGGATGTAATTTTGGCCATAGCTAACAAAGAGCAACATGTACCTTACAGGAATTCAAAGCTAACGTATTTACTTCAGGTAATACTGCCTCAATACATTCTTTTGTAATGGAATCATGATGCTGTGTATTTAATGCTTCTTGTTTACATTACCATTTTAAATGAAACTTTTTTACTGTGCAGCCATGTCTTGGAGGCGATTCCAAGACTTTAATGTTTGTTAACATTTCACCAGACCCTAAGTCGTTTAATGAGTCATTGTGTAGCTTGAGGTTTGCTGCCAAGGTCAATGCATGTGAAATAGGAGTACCCAGGCGGCAAACAAACAGTAGAATCAGCGATACTCATAGTCGAATGAGTAACAGCTAAATTCATTAAATATGTTATGATTTGGTATCTATGGTTCAATTTAGTTTTGTTTGACCCTTACTGCAGTGCGGGAACGGCAGGTATTTCATTTTGATATTGGTATCTGCTTCTCCGCATAAACATGACGTGTGGCTGGCCTCGTTGGGCATTTCAGACCCGAAATGACAATGCTTTATGCAGGGCTTTGATTTCTTGTGTAATTTGCCCTCAGTTCATTCAATACTGGGTTTAGTTCTCTCCTGGTGCATTATACAGGTTTTCTGACACGAGCGTATAACTTCCAATGATATTGTAATGTTGTACACTACCGATTCTTGGTCCAAACAATTTCTACTAATTATTCAGATATATTTGTGTGGCAGTCTGCATTGAAGAGTTTGAGAAAGGTCCTCATGTTTATGGTAGCAGGGCTTTTTTGTCTTTTAAATTTGTACTGCAAAAGGATTATAGATTTATGTGGCATGCCTGAAAAATTAACTATATTCATGATTCTTTCAGCTTTCTGAATTTAACAAATGATTCTCACCAACAAATTTGTTTATATTTGAAGAATTGCAGTTGTCTTGGTTGTCACCATCTGGCATTAAGTTTGTTTTTATTTATGTAGAAATATGAAGTTGCAATAAACTAAATTTTTAATTATGCAGTGAAATTCATCCTTGAAGATTGGTATATGGCAACTACAATCTAAGGGAACCAAAATCATGCTGTGATGTAAAAAAATCAGTATGTTTATGGAATGTGGTTGTATCGCATATGGAATGTTAGACTTTGCTTGCCAAACTTCTCCAGGTTCTGAATTCTTTGTAATTTTTATTGTGTCACCTCTTAGGGTTTTCCAAGTGAGCCTTAACCCATTTAGATTTTTGTTTTTGTGTTTGTGTTCACACTAGGTTGGTAGACACTTTTTCCTAACCAGCACGGTTTTGGCTTTGTTTGCACTCGCATAAGGGTTACACTTGAATTAAGGAGATGGTTGTTGAGTGAGAAATGCATAGATCATTTTGTTAGTGCATATTTAGCCACTCCATATATTAGTTTGTTCACAACTAATTTTTGTTGTGAAACAAACTTTTCCTATTATTTAGGTTGAACTCTATTGTATTTTATTTGACACAGATGTAATAGAAGACATGTGGTAGTTGTGCATGTGTTTTAGTTCTCTTGTTGTGTGTGTGCACGGCTTAGTTAATTGTTGTTTTGGTTTGTTGAAGGGATTTTAGAAAAGTGAGTAGTTTTCACTTTTTGATATAGTATCAGAGTTTGATTCAAGTAGTTTTAGCCCCAGTTAAAAGGCATGAAAATTTTCAAATACCCTTTTTCAGCCATTTCCCACCACACAACAATGATTTTTTTTTTTTAATTGGCCTTTAATCTGAGTTGTACAACATATCAAGTTTCACTTATACGTCATCAGACTCTTCAGATCTTTGGTTGGTGTTTGTATGTAGCGTCTTTGAAGATTGTTTCTTCTTGGTGATAGTATCTTGTTGCTCCCTTGGTGCTGGCCCTTGTGCATTTGGCATCAACTTTGCCATTGTATGATTAATTTGAAGCACTGAAGGTGTGTTTTGAAACCACCAATACCTTGACCTGCGCTTCACTGAAATAGTTGCCACCTCAAGTGCTACTCAGACTTTCCCAACCGATATGTGCTTTACTGAAATGGATTTCTGGGGTGAAAATCTAAGCAATGGAAGCATGGATTGTTATTCTATTTTCATTCACCTCTTGATGCAAACTGCCTAGTCGAGCTGCATGTCATATCATTGTGGAGTTCCAATGTACCTTGAGTGGTGTTGCTCACATGCTACCTTTTACTCAGTCTTGACAATAGGCATGGATGCTGTTTTGATTGAAGTGTTTTTTTGACATTCACATATCTAGTTCAGTCTTTTGAATGACTTGTGTGTGTTTTGCTCCATTGGAGGCTACATTTACTAAGCCCCATGACATTACATATACTTTCCACAGATTTTCCAGTAGCTCCACAAGTCTTCAGCCAGTAGCAACATTTGCAGATTGACACACCTGAATGTCAAACCTCGGGCAACTCTCTTCTTATCGGCTAGCAGTGCTCGTGGCCCTTCTAGCACTATATTTTCATTTTATTGTCTCTTTGCCCACTAAAATCTAAACACTTGTCGAAAGAGCTTTTTTTTTGCCCATTGGCCATCTAAATGCTTGTCAAAGAGTTTTCTGAAATATGTATTTTTAATGTGGCCATCTTCTCTAGTCACCACACTTGAACAATCAATACCGACACCACTTCACATGGCTTTCACACATCTTGACATTAGATAGGCATTGTAAGATTATAATTGAAGCAATGGAAATACATAATGTTATGACAATGGAAGTTCTACAACACTATCCTAGGTTAGTGGCGGGGTGTAATGGAATGAATGTGTTCACTTTGAATTTCAATGTTAAATTTGACATGCATTTGATTGTCACTTAGAAGTCTTCCTTTTAAAGAATGTCAATCAAAAATTCATATTTTGTGAAATGGTGGATTTTGGAGCCTTTTATTTGTTACACATATTTTTTCAAGCCTTACACATTGACAACTCTTGTAACTACTTGTGGAAAATATGCCATAAAGGAAATGAAGTTGTTAATAATCACAGCTTGTGAAAAATTCAAAATAAATGCTTTGTGATTGATATCTCTCGTCTTTTCTTAGATATATATTTTAAAGATATATGTACTAATTATTCAATAATGTCTACCACTTGAGTGTTGCAATCTTGACCTCTAGCAAACCTTTGACACTTCACACCTTGGGAGCCTTCTCGACAATTCACATCTCGGCATTGCCTTGGTACCTACACAATTCACATCTTGGCATTGCCTTGGTACCTTGTGTTATGGACAATTCACATTGGCCATAACACAACTCTTTATAGACTGCCAATAAAAACCTTTCACATGCTTGTTTGTCTTCTACACATATGTTTTTGGGTTGAAGTGGTAAAGATTGCGATTTACATCATAAACCGGAGTCCTATAATGGCAATGAAAGACAAGACACCTTATGAGGCAAGGTATGGATCAAAACCGGTTGCAGCTCATTTAAAGGTATTTGATTGTTTAGTTTTTGTTTTTGTTCCTGATCAAAAGAGGAAAAACTTGGATCCTAAGAGTGTAGTTCATATTTTCATTGGTTATAGTGATGAAAGCAAAACATACAAGTTGTATAATCCTATTAATAAACCAAAGTTGTTTTAAGAGATCATTAATTTTTAAGAATGCTAAGTATGCTGATTTTGATCATGTAGCTAAGAGGGTCATAAGTGAAGGGAGCAATTTTGAGGTCTTACAAAGTCCTACAGGTTTCTAATGCTACATGAAACAATACTAGCTCTTTACAAGAGACTAGTCATCATTTTGCAACAATTCTAAGTAAGCACAAAAGGTTGTTGAATCTAGATTCAATAGATCAAATGTTGGATCAAAATTATGAGAGAAGGATTATAAGGCTGCAACTCAATAAAATTTATTTGATGATGCATATGACTAAAACACTATATTTGCATTGTCTTTTATGGCTAGTGAACCTAGAAGTTTGCAAAAGCTAGTCAAAAGAAAGAGTAGGTTGTGTTATCAGCCAATTTTGACTTCGCAAAATTAAAAAAATTAAAATAAAAAAATGGAAATGTTGAAATTTTCAAAAGTGTTACTTTGTGTGGTTTATCACCCTCATGACGACCGTCTCCTTTTTGTGATCGTTTCGGTCTTCGTTTCGTCCTTTTCGGGCGAGAACTCCTCTCGCCAGGCTTTAAATTGCATTAAAATACATTAAAATTAATTAATTAATAGTTAATTAATTATTTGCTCTCTATTTGATAAAGTTAATTTTTAAATAACTTGGGTGAGTGGCTTTGCTTTGGTACCCTGTGGAAACTTCCTAAGTACATCAATGACAGATGGGCATTAATGGAGCTGGCGCGACAATTATTCCAAGTTCACTGCCTTCTTAGTGACAAGCACCGTTCAGGAATTCATTTCCCAATTCAAATCGGGAATACCAATGTCCAAATCTTTTCAGTGCACAACTCATGGAAAAAGAGTTCGCTCTCATAACCATCCATCCATATGTGAAGAGAGCCCAGTTTGATATCAATGGATATATGCAAAAGATTCTGGGAGCAAAGTACCAACATAATCCTACCATGGAAGATTTTTGGGCTGCTTGTTCGGATGAACATGAGGTAAGAAGACGGGAGTACTCTCGCCTAACACTTGCTCAGATTAAGGCCTTCCGCATCAAGAGCCCTCCCGATTCATTCATAAATGATGATGAGGATGTCATTGATCCCTCATATGATGCAGTTGCTTTTACCCCATTGCCTCGAATCGACTAGACCAAAAGAGATGAATTTTCTCTTGATAGCAAGAATCAACCAATTATTGAAAGAAGCATATCTTGGTATGACAGAGAACTTGCCAAATTGCAATCAATTCCAGATCATGTTTCGGATCACAAAAATTGCCAATACGAGGGGGCCTCCATTTGACCAAAGTCTCTTCTCGATCAACCTCATTACCATCTAATCATACACAACAAGCAAGAAAGGAGTGGTTGCCAAAATCCACTTCGCCAAGTAACGTGTCACAAGGAGAAAGATCTAAAGATCCTAACCCCGAAGAAGGAAGAGAGCGTGTGTCCGGATTTTCTACCTCGAGTAGAGATTCTTCTACCCACATCGTTAATAGTGCTCAGAAGCTAGTAGCAAATGATCCTCAGCCATGCTTCAAACAAACATCCACTCAGGTGTAGGTAATTCAAATATCAAACACTTCGGAGCATGTAGTTCATGAAGGGATTTCCCAAAATCTCCCGAATAATCAGGAAGTGGATATTGAGGTTGTTTCTCCTCAAATCGAGGTCGTAGGTAGGATTCAAGTAGGATCTCATGATGTCGAGAATAATGAGAATATTGATTCGAGCTCCAGGATTTTGTATGCTGAAATAGTGAATGATACTCCTTCCTGGGTTGATTCTGAAGTAAAGAAAAGGAAGAGAGTTGTCAAGCCAATTGACATTGATTTTGATGCCCTTTTCAAACTTTCGAATGACATCATTCCTAAGAAGCCTAAGGTGCTTTCTCAAATAATGGTGGATAATGATGGAAACAAATTTGCAGACCTTGCCATTCCACAAGTGGATAAAGAGCGCGATGCTATGACACCTGCCGACTATGAAGTTTCCAGACTTGGACTTGGAAGATCTACATTAGAAAGTGACATGGCGATGGCTCGAGATTCAATTGATATCGTGCTAAAGAGACTTGAGAAATACAAGTCTCAAAACTCTCAGCTCAAGGCCGAAAAGAATCAATTGGTGGAATATGTTCAACATTTGATAAATCCCATATCATCCACCTTCCCAGTACCTGATGCAGTGGCTGCCCCAGATGAAGATACTCTCAATTTGTCAAAGGAAATAAACACATTGGGCCATGTCACTAAAACTTGGCTTTCAGAGATTCTCGTTTTAGGCCAGGGGACGATCAAGACCGCGGTTAAGCTTCATGAAGATGTCAGTGCGTATCTTGATCCAATTCTTTCTTTCAAAGAAACTTTTGTTTCTACTATATCAAATTTGGATGAGATATTGCCCAGTTTACAGGAGATGACAAGTATGGAATCTTTAGTTTTAGCTATTGAAGGAATTCTCGAATTTGAACATCGAGGGACACATTTTCTTTGGTGTCTGCATCTCAAATCAAGAAAAATGCTTCTCGAGGATTCTATGATCCATTATGAAAGCATGTGCAATGAAGCCTTCACTTCACTCTCCTTGATTCAAGAATTCATGGCTGAGATTCCTTATAACCTCGTAAATGAGCATAATCAAAGGTGTTCATTGGAGCAGGTGGAAGAGCAATTTTCACAATTATTTAAGGACATGTACACTCCCGCCAACAATTTCTCGTTAGTTTCAATGGAGCGGTGCATCAAATTAAAGAACTTATTTGAGAACGCTCAATCCAAAATTGTTAATTTAAATGATATGCCAAGTAGAATTCTTGAAATGCAGGTATTTTGTGAGGCTATTCTTTGACCAAGTGAACCTCCAGAAAAAGAAAAGATGTTTGAAACTTTGGGAAGGTTTAGATCCTTTCAACTGGAAAAAGCGGCAGATCCTAATTTCACCGGCGGTTTAGGGAGTTGATTTTCCTGGTATCTAACGAAGTGGGAGAGTCCATTTCTCATACACTTGAGATAGGCATACCCCATTTCAATGGATAAGGCACTGGTTGTTATTGTATATTTTAAAAGGTGTTGTTATATGTTTTCGGGAAACTATGGATATTTTAAGTAATTTCTATTTTTGAGTTGTCTTTCATAAAGTTGTTGAAAAAGTGAAAGGTCACTTAAGTGCATTATTTAATGATCATGTAAAACCCTAACTACTTTGTAACCAACTTTTGGGTTATAAAAGGAAGTGAGGGGCTCATTTGTAAAGGGTGACTTTGAGAGAGGAGAAGAAATACTTTTGTGTGCAAGCTTTATTTCAGGAAGAAACTTTGTACTCTTTTGTGAATTTTTTTTGGAGTTAATGAAATACGAACTTTGTGTCTCATTCATTGTCTCTTGTAACATTTGATGTTCTTATGTCCATTAGATGTTAGGTGTTTGAATCTTGCATGCAAATATTATCTTTGATCTTATTGTCAACATTATTAATCAGTTGTTCTAGTTCACAGTGATCAAGCTTTGATTATCTACTTGCTCATGTGTGTTCCCTTTTACACGTTCTTGTTTGGCTAACTCAAACTCTGTTTTATTTGTGTTGGTTATTCATCTTTCCTCTTCATGCAATATTAGGCTCTGTTTTTACCTAACTCTTGCATGTTCTTTCAGTTCATTCCATTCCACTCCTATCCTTCATTCCATTCCATCTTCCTCATTCACTTTTCTTTCCATTAGTGTTCCAAAACACCCCCACATACAAGTTTGAATGTACAGATGTAAATACGCTTTTGTTTTCAATAAAGGCACCTCACCTTCATTGAGGAGGGACTTCGCTCCCACACTCATGTTGCATGTCATTTGCATGCGTGCAAATCCATATGCTAATAGGTTGATGTAATGAAATTTGAGATGGATTCCATTGAGGGGAATGATACTTCGATATTTATTTAGCCTCCCACCGATAATAAACAAATGATAATACAATTGATAAGCTAAAAGTTAGGCTTATTGCATGAAAGCTTTGCACGAACTTTTGGTGTTGATTACGAGGAGCTTATGCTCTTGTTGCAAGACAAGATATGATAAGAATAATGCTTTCAGCTATTGCTTTTAAAGGTTGGAAAATCAAATGGATATGAAGATCAACCACCGATAACATCGGTGCAATGCAATTGTCCAAGAGTTGAATTTTCCATGCTAAAACCAAACACATTGAGCTCAAACATCACCATTTTAGAGACTTAGTCAATGTAAAATATCTTGTCATTGAATATGTGAGAAGATACGATCAAATTGCTAATATTATCACCAAGGGATTGTTGAAGCACACACATAGAAGACTCAAGCAGATGATTGAAATTTATGTCCTTCACATTAAAGAGGATAATGTTGAGAATGATGTCGATTTTGACATTTGAAATTATGCTAAATTTAGATGATTTCTATTTTTCAACTACTCTAAAGTAGACTTTTAGGATGTTTTAGGACTTATTTGTTTCAATCATATTTTTGTTTAGTCAAATAGGATAAAATAAGTGATTTTAAGTTATTTCCTAAAAACGATTAAGAAAACTAAAATAAATCACAAACTATATGTTTCTAGATAAGTACAAATTCTTGTGTAGTTATCTCCAAAAGCTAGGAAACAATTTTAAAGTTAAGATAATTGAAAATACACTTCTTTCATGTCCATCCCTATATTTTAGGGACGTTGAGGCACATTCTTTATAAGAGAGCCATAATTAGGCTTTGAATGCATGCTTAACTTGCATGATTCTATCCGGGGAAAAGATTCTCGCATGTTGACTTTGTCTATGGATTGCATGAGTCTATTTTTGAATTAATTGGAAGTAAAAAATTAGCTTAAGAGTATTTAAATATTATTAGAGGTTTTATTTTGAGTTTAAGTTGCTTGCAAGTTGAGCTATAAGTAGCAAATTTAGCCTTTTGTGTTAATAAAAGGATGGTCCAAGGCACGATGTTATAGTACTCCATTATTGCAATTTGTGTAAATATTTTTACTATTTAATTACAAGTATTAAGATTTAATAGCCAACAAACTTAAAAAGCTTATTTTTAAGTTTAACGGTGTATACAATGAACTGTTTGATCATCAAGTACACGAGCAATTACAAGAATTTAATTATTAGTTTTCTTGGGTCTTGTTTGGATGATATAACATTTATTTTTGAGTTATTATGCATATTATATCAGAGGTTGATCAACACTTCAAGTTGGCTATTTGGTTCTTCTTATATAGCTATTCCACTCTCATTTGGTATTAGAGTCGTTATACAAGCAATGCCTTTCGTCAATTTTGCTTCTATGAATATCCTTATTTTCAAAGGAAATAAATTTGAGTATTGGAGGGATTAATTGAAGATAATTCTTGTTTGGAAGGGAGTTTGAGACAATAGTGTCAATGAATTTCAACCACTTACTCGACCGGAATGTTCTCTCTCAAGATATGAAGAGAGTAAAAGGGATGAAGATAAGGTAAGTTATCAAACATTTCTACTCTCCTAGAATTTTATTATATCCTTGAGCTAATTATAGTTACTCATCCAAACATCTAAAACAAAGTTAAAATGAACACCTAAAAACTCAACTACCAAAAGGATAAGAGATTCACACCAAAAATGGACAAGATGGAAGATGATTCGACGGGCAAATGCTTCACCAATTTATACATTTGAGAACCATCCAATTATGGAAATGAAGGGAATTTAGCGCCGACGAGGACCAATGAGAGAGAAGAAATGAGCATGCACATATCACCCATGGATCACATGACAATTGGAAAAAATTACAATCTTAAAAGATTTAATGGCTCTAACTGAGTTCTCTGAGCAACATACAACAATTGAGGATCACTTGAGTGGCCTCACCCACAACTAAGAGAGAAAAAATTGGATAAATGAGATAATACATGACGGTAAAGGCTCAAAAATATTTTAAAAAATCTATAATCAAAATAGAATCAATGTGTATCCTTTTGAAATAGCTTTTAATGATACTAGCCATATGTGAAACTGAGGTCTTTATGAAAATTTATAAGCAAAAACTAGTCCTTTGTCTGTCACTATTTGTTAAGATCTTGATGTCCATAAGCTCACTTGTGCCCTAATCTTAAACCATCAAATTTAATCCCATGACATGCCTTTACTCAACCATTTAACACCATGTATGCTTCTTGAAACCTTAGCTCTTGCTGATTTAAGATAAGTGGCCTCAATAAAATTCATTGCTCATTGCATAGTCTTGAGGCTTGGATTATTTTCTTTAATACGTTTGTGCCACCGATGAACAAAATTTGTCCATTGGTGTCACCGATCACCGCAAACCTTTGAAACCTCGGTTCGTGTGTCTCCCACCTCGCCGATCTTTGAAACTTGTCTACCATCAACTTTTCCTTCATTTTCTCGGGATTTATTTGGTGATTCGATGGGTGATGCTTGCCACCCATTGGTATACAATAGTCTCATTGGATTTTGGAACTTTTGGGTTCACTCTAAAATTTTTTGTGTGCCGATTGATGACACATGTCCATGAGGGATAATTGTTGTGAATTGATGCATTGATAAACCTTACCACAAAGTTTAACCTTTCGACTTAAAGTTGATGGTATTTTTAACAAAGGAAATGAACAAGTTAATCACCATCCGAACATCTTGTGGCCAAAAACTCCTCAAATCTTATGTGTCTTTTAGATTTGTCTTATATAGATGTAGAACAAGGAAGGAATTTTTTTGACGAGTTATAAACATAGGGGTGCCTCAAAATGCATGAAATAAATCCATCAAAATATTTCAAGTTCCAAAATTTTAATCACAAGGCCCAAAATGAAGTGGAACCATTTTAGTTTATAATATTGGCTTTGTATGTGGGATGTGTACCCTTGTGGGTGGCCAAAGATCGCAGAAAAATATTGTAAGTAGAACAATGCCTCTAAAAGATAACTTAATCAACCCCAAGCTATAAAGACACCAAAAAAACTTTTCAATTTCGGAAAACCATTCAACAATACCAATTTGATTCAAACATTTGCAAAATTCCACCACCTTAGCTATGCAAGGCAATTATTCAAAAGAAAAAGACTATAAAAATATTCACAAAATGTAAATGGTAGAAGAAAAATCCAATCCTTACTCAATAAACCCATTCATGGGAATGGAAAAGCATGATATTTTCCTCAACAGATTGGAGTGTCCTTTAAGAAAATTGCAACAAAAGATCACCAAAACATTCCAAGAAAAAGTCAAAAATGGTTCACTCAATATGAAGTCCAAAAAATGAATACCAATGAAAATGAGGCTCTTGCTCGAAGCAACACTAATATGCCCATTCCCAAATCTCTACACCAAGCTAAAACTTAAGTGAACAATTTACACCATGGTACAAACAAGAAGGATCAATTCACACATTGTTAGTAGATTCAAAATCCATGCGAGGGTGTATGTGATTAACTAAAAATAGAAATAGGTGACTAATTATGAATAGTTAATCTAAGTTGAAACTAAATGCTATATGGGAATGAAAAAATTTGATTTTTATATTTGAAATATATATCAAAGTAAAAAGGAAATAAAAGGGTATGTTGCTAACCTGTAAATAACTTACCTCACTATGTACTTGATTGTAGCAGATTGGTATGCGAACTAGGCAGTCAGTGATCAAATGACCTTAGGAAGGACAAGATGACTGCTACTGCATACTAAGGTGCCTTGAGTGATACTTGGGGTGCCCAGGGTGCCCTAGTTTGTGTTTTGGGCGCTACGTACTATAAAGATACTCAAAACCCAAAACTAGTAGTGTCGCAAAGATCTCCGTATTAACTTCGCTTCACACATGAGTGTCGCAATAATGTCGCCTATGTCGCTATAACGGTTGTATGAAGATCTACCAACAAAACTCTATCCAAAGCATCAATCCATAAAAATAAAAATGCATATGAATAGGTCGACTGATCTCAACCGCCAAACTAGAGGTCCTACGACTGAGCGCCGCACTACATTTCGCACTCCAATATAGTTGTGTGTGTGTGTGTGTGCACGTGCAATTTTATGCCTAAGATGCCCTAGCACCAATGACGTGGTAGTAGGGGGCAATAACTAGATGTAAAATGCAAAATGGTGGATGGAATGGAAAGAATACAACCCTTTCCCCCTATGCTTATGTGATGCAGATGTAGAAGAAGCCCAAATGCAGTCCCTTGCCTTAGTAGATAGCTGCCCTTGATAGTGAGATGTCTACCCATAATGTAGTGAGTATGCTTTGTTTATATAGGGATCTCTTGTTCAAATTTCAACACTAGTGACCCGAAACTACCGACTATGACCTAGGGGAATACACGGGTAACCGTTAGGAACGACCTTGAATAAAGAAATTAAGGCCAAAAATCATGATGACACTGAATCCTAAAATCACAGACATCGGGCACCCCAAGACAACCCAGTGCCCTGAGTAGACCTAAAGACAAAAAATGAGCAACTTACGACACCTGAGACACCCTGAAAGATACCCAAAATTGCAGAGACAAATGACGATTGAGTAACAAACAACAATGATGCCCGACAAACTGAAAACAAGACCTAGAAATGGGTCACTAGTGAATAATTTTATTACGCAAGATCCATATATAAATTAACATACTAGGTGGTAGAAATGTAATAATAAGTGCGTGATTTTGTGACTACAATATGCGGTGATTAGGTGAATGAAGAAGACTTGATTCATGATCATAAAAAAACTTTCATAGCTAACTTCATTAAAAAGAGTAGTAAAAGAGGGAGGGTGGGAACATTGAGAAAATGAAAAGAAACTTCGTCATAATGCATGTATTCACTAGATCGTCTCCTTAACTTTTCAAAACTCATTGATCTTATCACATAAATCCAATGCACATACAAGAAGCTTTTGAGCATGCAAATTCTCTTCTTCTACTTCTCTAATAAGGTCATAACATGTATCCATCATTAAATCATTTAACTTTCCATCATTTTTTCATTTTTAGTAAAGGAGGAACATTCATCCTCAACGGTATCAATGAGAATCAAATTGGTATCATCATTTGAATGTAAAAGGATACAAACAGAGAACCCTTTCACTTTGTGTTTACAAGAATAATTAGAGAAAAGGTGGGATAAATAATTGAATGCATTATTCTATAAAACATTTGGACAATGAGATGTTGTTAAATGCACATATCACCCAATGTATTTGCAATCTAATAATCAATGGACTAAAAGTATTCCTTTGCAACAAAATCATTGCTCTAATCAACAAACCTACCATCAACATCACTCACTATAGAATCATTAGGTGTTATATATTTTGATAAAAATGGAATAGAGCAAGCAACACAATGAAATGTTTGAACATGTTCTTCTTTAGCCTCATGAACATGAATGACTTCACTAGATTCATCAATTTCACCAAGGATCTCACCATCATATGCTAATACAAAGTCGATTCATTAAAAATTTCACAAAGTACATCATTATGTAAAGGGAAATTTTTTTAGGCTTTGTTTGATCATATTTCTTAGTTTATACTTCTCAAACTTTTAAATTATTATGCATGATGTGTTTCTACATATGTAACTCAAGTTCTTGTATAATATCTCTTCCGATTTCTTATGACTCAAAAAAGCATCCAAGGCAAGTGGATTACCATTCACAAAATCATTAACCATCTAAAGTAAACAATAAAATGCCTCATTCTCTTCCATGTTAACATTTCCAGGACCTAAAAGGGTAGACAAGTCAGCAAGGGATTCTCCTACAAAGTGACCACCGGATTAAAATTATTTTTTCTCTTTTACATATGTAGTAGAGTCCTCAAATTCAACACAAACATTCTCAACACTTACAATCATACTAAGAGAAACTAGAACATTACTTTCAAACTTCTTAAGAGGTCATTTGTCATTATGTTTACTAACATTATAATCAAATGTAATAAAATCTTTGTGAGACAATGTGTCAACATTAACATAAAAATCCCAATTCACTATCCTTGGAAGGTAGGTTTATTCATCGTCCCCGCCAAGCACCTTGTCTTTTTAAACCACTTTCGTAGGAATAGGTTGGTTTGCTTCCCTCACTATCTCGCAAACTCTCTTGAGCGCTCCATTTTGGAGTTCCGCATACCCGGCAGCAGTTCCTCGCATCAAGGGCTTATTTTGCTTATTCACAAGCACTTGCCTTGTTAAATTCCCGGTCTCCTTCCTCTCCCAGCCCCGGCTCCCCTTTGATGGGCTCCACGCCGCTGCCCCTGTCTCCCCTGCTGCCCTCGCTTCGCCGCTGCCCCATCGGTGCCGCTACTCCCCATGCCGGCCTGCTCATGCTTCTCCTTCTATTCCTCCTCCTGCCGCCTCGCCACCCACCTTGCCTCTACCTCTAAACGAGTCACCAGGGCTTCTGGAGACTCAACCTTGAGACTACCGCCGAGGGGGATGAACCTTTGGAGCTTGACATTGCTCGTGATCTCGCCGAACATTAGTAGTGCCACCCCGGGTGACACCCATGGATAACCCTTCTATGAGATTGAGGCCTTAGAGGCGAGCTTAAATTGTTTGAAGGATGAGGTCAAAACCTTGCTAAGCAAAAAGGCAAAAAAAGCATCAAGGGGAAGGGAGCATTGCACAGCGATTGATGATATATACAAAAATCGACCTCCTTAGACTCCCGCCTTGGGAAGGTGAAGACTAGGCATGATTACAATATCGCGCCTTCAGGGCCATCGAGGAGTTCATCGAGGGTCATGCCAAGAGTGTTTCAAATCTAAGCGGTGTCCCGCAAAGCACTTTGGGGCAATGATAAAGAGAGCAAAAGAACCAGAGAGGAGCTCGATAAGACGGATGCTTTCGCCGATGATGTCATGGGCATGTTTCATGCTTGGAAAAAGTGAAGATCAAGATTGATCAAGCGGCCAAGAAGTAGTCCCGATACTTCTGCTTCTTTATTGTTTTTTTGCCATCAAGCTTGTCGGTCGTTGCTTTGTCATTGCTTTTTTGCCGTTGTTTTGTCGTTAAGTCTTGTTTGTGTAGTCAAGCTTTTAAGCTACGTTGTTTTTTTGTCAGAATTTTGAGCTTTGCATGCACATTCTACTCGCTCCTCTCTCTTATTCCGGCTTTTAGGCCTTATTTTGTATTCAAGGGTATAGTCCCTTTCAAAAACTATTTGCCAATATTAAAAAAACATTAACATAAAAATCCCAATTCACTATGAAGAGAGATGCAAACTTTATTAGAAAATTCAAACTACAAAGTAGGAGTATAATTAGGTGATGTAATATTAGTATTAAATCCATGTCATTTCATGTAAATCAAATTAATTATATCTTATTTTCAAGGTAATTATTGTTCCTATTGGTATACAAATGATAATATACAACAAGACACAAGCAATAAGCAAACAATAATGTGAAACCCTAAGCAAGTATGAGAGATCAAGAGACTTTTCTCCTTTTCGAGTGAATAGGAAATGATCTAGGCACATGAAATACTAAAACAAATTGAGAAGAGTGTCACAGAGGCTAGATAAATATTTTGAGATCTAAAACTATGCCATACAAGAGCGCCCATGGGAGGGCAAGATTTCCCAGTGCTAGCATCCGAATTTGGGCATTGGTGTCTTTGTAGGTGCTCTAGATATGGTCCTTTCTATGTGAAAAGAGGTTCGCTATTTGTCACACTGGTTTCACTCCTTGATCACCGAGTACACCCGTAACTCGGCAGGAAATAAATTCACCTGCACATACCCACAAACCCCATCAAACCTAAAAAGGAAAATATAGAATGGGGAGTCGGACTAACCCCAACGGTCACCCGAAGAGTGAAATTACAACCGAGTGTTGCACTACATATCAGATTCCACGTAGTTCTTGTGTGTGTGTGTGTGTGTGTGTGTGTGTGTGTGTGTGTGTGTGTGTGTGTAGAAATGATGCCCTAGGATGCCCTTGTACAAGTTACACAATGATAACATGCTAGATCTAGAATGTAGAAGATGTATAGTATGTGTGGATAGAATATGATAGACTTTCCTTCCTATGTCAGTATGCACAAGTATGCAACCCTTTCCTTGAATGGGTTCTAGATGGATTCCTTTGATGCTCTTGTGCCTTTTTAATGTAAAATTAGATGGTAGTGTGTAATGCTTAGCGCTTAGTCACTTATTTTGAAAACATAACTATGTGTTTATATGATTCTCTTGTTTAAATTTCATAATTAACTACTACAAGGCCAAACCAAAATGATTAAAAGTAATTAAGAAGCGAAAGAGGTCAAAAAGTGTAATAAAGAGGTAAAGAGGGACATGAGCTCCCAGAGAGAACATGAGCGCTTGTTGCTAATGTATTGATTGGGCACTAGTGTTTGAGGACTTAGAAAGATAAAACAATCCAATGTTGGACAAAGTGCAAGATGTATAAATCCAATAAAAGTGCATAAGACAAAGTAAAAGGCTAAAGGGAGTTTTCAATTACTAGTTTTCTTACTTAGGAATCATGTAAATGCTAGCATGATTTTAGGACCTAGAAATGTACCCAAGTGCATAGATTTTGTGACTACATTTCCCCCCCACTTTATGCTATTGAATGAATACTCGATAGCATAAATTATTTAGAAGATGCGTACTCATATGATTTTGTAGGGATTGCAGCAAATAGTGTGCCGAGTGGACAAGTGAAGCATGAAGTGATCGTAAAGTGAAGCATGGAGACTAGGAAAAGGGAAGTGGACCCTAGGGGTGAAGCATATACGTAGATTGCATTTATTTTTGTGCTTGTATTTGATGATGTAGGTTGCTTCTTATTGCATATTAAGGCCGAACTCCGTAAAAGAAGAGCGAATGATTAGTCAAATTCCTATATATGAAAAATCTGAATAAAGTATGTGAAAGCGTGAAAGTATGTAAAAGGAAAGTGTGCACCTGATGTATAAGAGTGTAAAGGATAGAAATATGTCCTAAAATGTTGTGAAGGGTGAGGTTTTTGGGTGATATCATGCCAAAATTTATTTTTTTGGGTGATCTCATGCCAAATGTGAGATTTTTGGGTGATCTCACGCTAAATATGATTTTTTTGGGTGATCTCATGCCATGGGAGAAGAGTGTCGGGAGATAGGTCTATTTTTACTTTCCTATCATGATCGTGCTTCCTAATGAGCACCACTACAAATGGTACATCCCGTATTGTTCAAGATTGTAACTTATTATAGAAGATAGAATACATGATACATTTATAGGAAAACACATGCTATTGGAAAATTGCACTAAAGACTACAACATATTGTGCTATACTAAGAAATTTCATGTTTCTCTCCCCAAAAATTATCACCCAGTGGAGGAAAAGAGTGTCTAGGCATTAGTGTGTGGGTTTGGGAGCTAGTGTCTCAGACTTATGTTTGAAGTCCAAGTCTAGTTCTCGGAATGTTCCGTGAATGTATGCTTGTGATACTTCTATACTTGTGCTAATTTGAACTATAAATATGAGCTAATGTATGGGTGATTTTTTCACCCAATGTATGCCCCCTTGTTTGGGGTGTATACGAAAACCGTAGGATAATGTGGCCTAAAGGAGAGGACCTGAAGCTGATATGAAACAAATACCTACAGGGGGTAGGGGACGTGCATAGTAGTAACTAAGACATGAAAACAAAGTAGGCTAGTAGCAAGTGCTAGTAGTTAAATTAGCTAGTAATGTAATATAAAACAATGTAATAATCAAGTGTACAAACAATATGGACTATGAAAAGCGGGTTTCATACACGAGATATCGATCACAATGTCACAAGACAATAAGGGAAAATGTGGCCAAAAGCATACAATGATCACACATGACATAGGGCATAACCCATAAACAATAGCATATAATAACAAATAATAACAAGAAAAATATATTAGATATCCATGGTTGTATATAGTTTTGCAATGAAAATGCTACACATGAAGCACCCATTAACATGTGTGTGTATACATTAGTGAAAAATAAAGTAACTATAATGAGAATTAGTGAATAATGTAGCAATAGAACCAATGAATGTGTAGAATGTGAGAGTAGTAAAAGTAGATGCCCCCAGTGATCCTCGCCGGACTGGCAAAGGATTTAGTGTCGACATCATGCATTGTGTAAGGAGCTGTAAAAGATCTATATTTACTTCCAGAGACCCAGTGAATGTGCATGCATATATGATAAAGATAATGCCATACTCGAGTATCTATCTAATATAGTAAGCAAAGTGCAACATATAATTAGTATAAGGAAACGAGAGTAAATACAACCAAGATATGTAAATGTGATGATGGTGTGATGGTATGATATGCAAGAGGTGAAAATGGAAGGAGCTGCATTGCCCCTAGTGGATGTGCATGAAATGAGGCTCATTTATAAATTCCCCCTCATTAGTTAAGAATGAACTATAAAACAAGAGTGCGCCATCGAGAAATAGGTCTCATGTGCGTAAGTAGAAGATGCTAGAAAATATATGTCATGAAGCACAAAGCGTGAAGTGTGTAAGGTGAGGTTTAAGGATGTAGTGTGCCCTCAATAGTTAAGTGTGAGCCGTAGCAAAAGAGTGCGCTATAGGGTAATGATGATATAATGCATGTACCCGTGAAGTAAGTATGCGTATAAATACTATACATAAAGTGCGGAACATATAGTGTTGTAATGAATGTTAGAGATCACTTATAGTGTTAGAAGGGGGATAAAACATGATGCCCCAAGCTTGCAAGGAGTGTAGAATTCCAATGATAGTGAATGGCGGGTGCCATCCACCCGATAAGCAAGGAGACAAAGGTGTGCGAAAATGAGCTAATGTCGGTGATGTAGGAGAGTAGCTATGTGCATGTAAATGATAACAATGTGAACAAGGAGGTAGAGAACATTTGTGTGAAAGAGATTCTGAGTAGAGGATTTAGGATGACAAGGTTGCAATGTAGGTCGGTAAAGTGCGAATAGGAGAACTAGGTGTAGAATAAGATTTGAACTTAGGAGGCACATGAGGCCGCATACGAATATGAGAGGTAGGGGTAGACCAAGATGTGGGTCATGTAAGCAGCACGAAAGGTATTAGATGATGCAAAAATATCATTAAGATTAGGTTGAGGAAATGGTGTGTGAGGTGCAATACATTTGATAATAAAAACTTGTTTGTTATGGAGGAACTTGAGACATAAGTGATACATGGAAGGGATAACCTGTGTGGTGCAGAGCCAAGGAAGACCTAAGAGTATGTCACAATCATCAATTTCAGAGGTAACAATGAATGGTGCAAAGATGTAAGAGGCCCAATTGCAATGGGAAAATGACAAACCATAAGAATGAGGACCTGGAAATGTAATCAACGATGTTGGAAATATAATAGCTACAAGAAGTGCAATGAAGCATGCATTGGTGGAATCTGATGGATAGAATATAGTATTATTGATATCATATGTGCCAACAAAATCATTTATGTGTAATGGATCGAAAGAAAATGTAAAGTGATAATTACAATCTGAAAATGTGATGAGTGGTGGTGGCACATCGGGCGGAAGCAACAAGGAAATCAAGAGGCCCCGATGAAGGGGAGGGGCAACACAATAAGTATGATTTGTAGAGGAATTTTTAGGATGCTTGTCACAATTTGATAAAGGATCTTTAAAGATTTTAAGTTTTTTATTATCATTGACCGGATTAGAAGGATATGGCACATGAAGCTCGTTGGATTTGTTGTAAAAAATATCTTGAATTAGATGTATAAGTTTGAAGAAACGATTAGTGGGATGCATGATGCATTGATGGTAATCACAACATGTATTTTCATCATAGTTGTGGCCATGTGGGTGAGAAGGATCTAGATTGAGTGGTGGTGGAAGAGTAATAAGATTGCTTTTGATAAGTTGTGGTAGTAGGAATTGAGGAGCGTAAGGTAACTTAGTAAATGTACAACATGGAGCTTGCACTTGAAGTGTGGTAGATGGATAAACAACATTGACAATGGCTTTAGCTTCAGTAGGCTTAGAGGATGGCTTGAATACA
Organism: Taxus wallichiana var. yunnanensis; assembly: GCA_018340775.1. Classification (NCBI taxonomy): domain Eukaryota; kingdom Viridiplantae; phylum Streptophyta; class Pinopsida; order Cupressales; family Taxaceae; genus Taxus; species Taxus wallichiana. Next base: position 716,836,355 of record CM031238.1, read on the forward strand.
AATTTAGCTTGAAATCTATTAGAAGAGGATGAAGTAGTATCTTAATATTTTTTTTTCACAGAGATAGAATTTTTATTTCGCGCATCTCGTGTGTATGAAATAATTGATCAAATGATGGAGAGGTCTCAAAGATGACACTTTCTTGAAGTGGAGGTAAGAGACTTTGATAAAAATATCTTGCAATTCTGAATCAACTAGTACATTAGTCATCTTGACAAGGTTGTTCTTATATCATAAAACATAGTATGCTAGATGCTCATTAGATCCTTATTTGATTCGATAAAGTTGTGCATCGAGATATTTGGGTGTCAATATTGATAGAAAAGTGAGTAAGGAAATAATTGACCGAGTGTGTAAAAGAAGTTATTGAATGAACATGTAGATTGGAGAACCAACGCATACCATAGTCTTGCAAACTTCTAGTAAATAAATTAGCTAAAAAGGCATGGTCATCCACATAGTCAAGACATGCCACATGGAAAGATAAAAGATTCTCATGAGGGTTGCCATAGCCATTAAATGTGGGAAACTTAGGTGTAACTAAGTTAGGATGAATTGGATAAGCAGATATGATAGGTGTAAAAGGTGAGTGAAGGAGTAATGAGGAATCAAAAGATGGAGAATACCGTGAAGTGGCGATCAGTAATTGAAGGAATTAAATTTGTAGCTCCTAATATAAAGAAGATAGATCATGGGTGCTCAAGAAGAACCAAGTTGTATATGGGAGGCATTCAAAGAAATGAGGGGAGCAAAGAGTTGTAACTATGGAAGTATGAATGTTAAGGGGTTATGTGGAGGCCATGACAGCCATGGAGGAACACACAAGAGGGTGAGAGACAACATCTCGAGCATGTTTGGCATCAAGTAAAGCATTTAGGAAATGGGGAATGTGCATGGGGTGGTCGCGTAAAGTAGAAAAAAAATTAGTAAGATTTTCTAGATGTTCTTGATCAACATTAGTGTAGAAATAAAATCACACACTTGGGTACATTTCTAGGTCTTAAAAATACTTTTCATTTACATGATTCCTAAGCGAGAAAACTTGTAATTGACATCTATCTTTGGCATCTTTTCTTTGTTTCTTGTCTTTTACACCCTACAACTTAGTTGAAACTTTATTTTCTTATATTTTATGACTTCGGACACCAGCGCCCAGCCAAGACACCAATGCCCACATTCCCTTGTCCCCTCCGGGTGCCCCCGACCCTTTTCTATCATACCCACTTCTTTTGGGTGTCTTTTCTCTTGCAGCATATTAATTTCTTATGGGCTGACCTTCCAGTTGTCAATTACAAAATTCAACCAAGGGAATCATATAAATACAAAGCTATGTGACCAAAATAAAGGACTAAGCTCTAAGAATCTATTATCATCACCTAAGGTTGCATCCAAAGGCACCTAATAGCATCAAAGAGATTCATATAGCATCCATACAAGGGTCAAGGGACTATATTTTCTCGCATACACTTCATAGAAGGGGATGTTAATTTTTCCATCGATACATCTATTTACATTTCTACATCTAGCTATCGATTGCTATCAAGTGCACTTGCACAAGAGTATCCTAGGGCATGATTATATCACACATGCACAAGACCTACATATATTCTCGAGATGTAGTGCAATGCTCGATCGTATGTTCACTTAGTTAGGTGATCGCCGGCTAGTCTAAATCCCCATATTACATCTTTATTTTTGGGATTTGATGTAGTTTGAGGGTTTTGTAGGTGGAAATTTCCTTACACGTTATGTGCATATTCAAAGATCATATTTCCACATATAGGTGACCAACAATGAATATCAAAAACTCTTGTACTATACCAAAAATGAGCTTTCGACCACTTTCACAAATACACATGCACCGAAAAGTGGAATTTGACACCCAAGTGCCCTTGATCCAATCCATTTGTCCTAGTCTTGCTCTGTCTGAAAAATATAGATTTTACAGTGTAAAGTTGTGACAATGATCCCTTTCCTTTTCATTAGTTTTCCAATCCATATCGGCTTCCAGAAAAGTACGAAATCAACTAAGTCCTCTATTCTCTCTCTTGTACTTAGGGTTTCATATTTATTAGCTTATTTGCTTGTGTCAAATTTGTAGTTTAGAATTTATTTTTCATACGTGAATCTGAAATTAGGATTTAACATCAAATTCTATTTTTGTTAAATCATTTGGTGAACCTCGCATTCAAATACTCTAGGATCCTCTCACCATGGATATTTCCATCTATGCCTTTTTGCAAGCTAATCCTGAATGTAAGGCTAAAATCAACTCTCTTCTGGCTAATACTTACATTCCTTCTAATACTCCTCCGATCATGTATATCAGTTATTCATAGATGTGTTTTCTCAACACCTTACTTTCCCATCTGATGTAGCTTCCGCTCTTTCTATTTATGATAATGATCCTCCTCTTTATATTCAGGCTTGCATCTATAACATAGGCATTAGGCAAGTACTAGTTGATAATGGATCCGAGCTCAATATTTGTAATCTCACATTTATTCAACAACTTGGCCTTTCCTCGGCACTTATGTCGGTCCAATATCCATTTATATCTACAAGCTATGATTCTTCTATGTGCCCGTGCATGGCACTATCACCTTACCTCTCACAACTAGGCCTAAAACCTTTCCTATAATATTCTTTGTTATCGATGCCAAACTCCAATACAATTTCTTACTTGATAGGCCATGACTTCACGCTTTACAAGATATACCTTCTACATTTCATCGGTGCATTAAATTCCTACATGATGGCTATGCATATAAGATTCTTGCTAACCGTGACCTATTCAAATATTGCAACTTTGACCCACTCACTACTCTTTCCTACAATATTCTTTGTTATCAATGCCAAAATCCAATACAATTGCTTACTTGGTAGGCTATGGATTCACACTATACAGTGCAATACCTTCTACATTTCATCGGTGCATTAAATTCCTATGATGGATATGCATATAACATTTTCACGATCGTGACCCATTCAAATATTACAACTTTGACCCACTCACTACTCTCCCTACTCCATTTCTCTATCACAATGTCGGTCATCCCCATAATCCTCCTACATACCTCAATGATGAATATCAACTCACGAAACCTCCTGCCCCTACCATCAACATGCTTCATCTCCAAGGATATATTTGTGCATTGGATATCATGCATCCACTTCATTTATCCATGAATCCTTTATGTTGGCATCTCCTCCATTTACATGCACTCTTTTTGTACATAACTCTTATTGGTATCATATTTTATTCAATCCTAATTTATTTGAATCTATTTACACAGTATGATGGCTTAGCCTGACTTGGATTCACACTTGATGATCTTTTCCCACCACCTCATTCTCCTCATATTTATCATGGATGTGTCTTTGTTACTACTACTTATGGCCTTTGGGTCTTCCATTTATTAGTATTCCTTACATGTACTCCTCGTTCCTCTCCACTTACACTTGGGAAATCTTGGCTTGACTACATTGGTGGCACTTTAGATCCTAATCACACTAGTATCACATTCCCATGCCTTTCAGCTATGTTTCTATTTGCAATGATTCATTTCTCAGCTATAATCAAAATCTCAAACACCGGTATACACACGATTTTTTGCAACCACTTTTAAATAATGAAGAGTACACAATGGGCTCATGCAATTTGCATCGTAATGGCTCTTTATACGATCAACCTTATATACTATTGTTTACTAAGTCTTCGATCCAGTCCAATTGATTATGATATTGACAATGATGATATTTTAGATGATGTTAATAGATTCTTATACACATCATATACTTGGGGGGAATCAAGCTTACTTCTCTCCTCCTAACATCATAAGATGTCTATTATTTCTATTATTACACTATGTGATTCATACTTCATAACATCATTACACGTATTGATATACACATCAGTATTGTCACTACCCTATGCCACACTCTTGTGCTAAGGTTCACTCTTGATTGTTGAGGGCCAACTACATTTTTGAACCTCACACACTACACATTTCATGCTCCATGCTTCACGATACACCTTTCTATCATTCAATTCTCACACATCATACTACCCTATGACACTCTCTTGTGTTAAAGTTCACACTTGATTGCTGAGGGTACAAATCTGAAATGAACATCACCATCACTCAAACTTTACACTCTATGCTTCATTTATCTATCTTTCTAGCACACATTTTCAAACCATTTCCCGATGACACACTCTTGTTATATGGTTCATTCTTGATTGTTGAGGGGTATTTTATAAATTAACCTCATCACACACACATCTCATACACGCTCATTGGGGTCATGCTGCCCCTATCACATCATATTGCATACCATTCCATCTCACTCATACACAACATACTGCATATCTTGGTTGCACTTAATCTTGCTTTCTTATGCTTACATGTACACTTTGCTTCCTATGTTAGATGAATATCCAATATGTCATTATATTTTCTATATACACATGTGCATTCACTTGGTATTTAGTTGTGAATGTAAAATTCACATAGATATTTACATGCAAAAATTATGCTTGGCACTATATCTCTTACTAGTCCCACTAAGGCTCTGGGCATCTACATTCCTACTCTTACATACTACATGTGCTATTGTTTCATTTTATACTATTTCCTATTCTTACTAGCACACTACTTGTTCCATTGGTACATGCACATCTTGACATAATTTTTATATTTATAACATGTTAATGGGTGCTTCATGTGTAGCATTTTCCTCATGGGAACTATGGTTGTCTCAGTATATACTTTGCTTGACATTGTTTATTATTGTATGCTATTTTTTGTAGGCTATACCCTTTTTCTTGTATGCACACTGTATGCTTTTGGACGCTTTGGCCTTGATTGTCTTGTTACATTGTGAATGATGTCCCATGTCTAAAACCCACTTTTGTGGTCTATCATGTCTTCTTACTTACTTGATTACAATTTTTCTTCTATTTTCATATTAGCTTTGATTTCCTAGCAGATATATATCTAGCCACTTTGTTTGCACATGCCTTGTTTTCTACCATGTAAATCCCCTTCCCCCTTACATGGATACACATTTTAGATCAGCTTCTTTTCCTCTCCTTTGGGCCGTATTCTCCTAGTGACGTCACATGCACCCCAACCAAGGGGGCATACACTAGGTGAATCACCACCCCATACAACATCTCAAAGCTACAATTTATATATTCACACGTAATACAATTTTAGAAATGACCTAGAATCGACTTGGTTCCTTAGCTAAACATAGACTCTAATAGCTAGATACGCACTAGCGCCTAAGTGCTACCGACCTCTCCTAGGTGCTTATGTCCCGGGGCTAGATACATTTAATTTCTTATATTAGTGATGCAACCTAGAATTTACCGGATAACACCCTAGTCGCCTGGCACATCACTCACCTCGATCGATCACTCACCTGAAGCACGCAAAGGTATCAGGTTCCTCTTTATGGTTGTTGTAGTAGGATGTTAGCGTGATGAAGAAAGAAACATATAGATCCATAACTAATCCATCATTCTACAATACATACCATATTTAGACTTATAAAAGAATAAGCTTTAGACAGTAATCATGATTGAATCAATAACAAGCACTACTCAATTACACACATGAATGACACTTAGATTCAGTCAATATCTTCCATTTATAAATAAACACAGAAGCTCCTTACAATAATGTCAATATATACCAATGCGCATATGGATATGATACATTAATTTAGTCATATGCATATCTCTCTCTCTCTCATATATATATATATATATATATATATGTATGTATATAGTTCTTTACTATGTGCTTCACATCATATATATAGGGTGGGGACTTGCCCTTCACCGCTTATCTATTCTAGAAATAGGCCGCATGCTATTAATAGCCACACGCCATTTACAGGCATAACCACACATGCAAGTGTGCTATATATAGACCTTCTATAGTTAACTTGACACAATCCTATTCTTAGCTTGTCTCCATGCAAAATGCCTCGATATGATCCTCCAAAGATAGACAATGCATGGCGCACATGTCTCTGCATCGTTGGTGTGTTCCACACGCCATCTTCTAAAAATAGGTTGTCATGCTCAAAATTGGATAAGTCCCGAATGTTGAACTTGCCCTCTCGCATGCGATTTCTTCTTGTCCCTCAAAGACCTCTTGATCCTGGCCTTCTCTCTCGCATAGACTTCTTGTGTGATCTCTGACAAGTATTCTCTGATCAACATTACCCCACACTAATCTCATTGTCATCTTGACAATGGGTATTTCCAAAAATTGAAGTAACGAAAAGAATAATGGAAAGAATAAGAATGAAAGAATGTAGATAGATAAAGAAGTTTTCTGAGGCTATAAGGCAACCTCCTCTCAGTATCGGTTTGAAGTATTAATTTTAGATACTCCTTTATTTCGGCCCCCAAAACCTTCCATTCAGTGAGTGCTTGTTCTAATTTTTCTAGGATGTCTACAACAATGGATTCTAACTCATCCCTCACAATCTTTCCTTTTTCATTCTATAGAACCAACACAAAACTAGACATTGAGGTCATTATTCCTTCTAAGATCCATCTTCTGTAATTTTCTTCCCAAGCTCTTCTAGCCACGTCTTATGCAGCTTTTGTGTTGCTGCTGGGCCTCGCGCTTCTACTTAACCATTGAAAATATTTCTGTGTGACCCAATGTCTCATCCTTCATTGCTTTCTAAACCTCATTAGTTTCTTCTAGGGTCTTTATGTTGATAAGCACCTCTGAGCTGTGCATATGTTTAAAGCCCGGTCCGCTTTCTTTAATACTTCCTATAATGCTCACAAAGAACCCTTCATAAGACACAATATTTCGCATCACTAATGCTTTCTCTCATTCTCGCATCTTACTCTAAGCTCCTTGGTACTGCATGCGCAGAGGTTCATCTTCAAGTACCAAGTCCATCAACTTTCCTACATAGTGTACCGCCAAGGAAACGTCAGTGGTACCTTGGCCTCCAAGTGTGGCCTTTCTTTGATGAGATTGTCCTCAATCTCCTCTACGATGCTGATAAATACTTTGTTTTTATTCTACGCGAATTCCCTCTTATGTTATGTGTGCTATCTCTGCATCCTTTGTCTTTAGCTCCTCGCGCAACACTCGATTGTTGCATGATTTGTCCATGTTTCTTCTATCCACTTCAACAGAAACCTTCACTAATGCATTGTTGACCTCCTCATCCGACATGACAAAGAGGCTTTATTGTCATGTGTCTAGCTTGGGGTACCTTCTTCAGCCGTCTCGAAACGCATGACTCCTCACATAAATCAAAGTCAGGCTCATCCATGTGGGTGTGCATTAACCATGGTAGTTGCTTTTGATTGTGCACAGTTGCCATATCCTCATCCATTAACTCCCAGCTAAATAAATCCTTCTATGCTATCGTGCTCTAGAAGCAGGTGTAGATAATTTTTCCTACATCCTCTGCATGCCCCATGGCTAGTGGAATGTGCTCTCCACTTATTATTCTAGACCGTTGCTGCTTAGGGACTTTAGCTTCCAAATTTGGGACTTGTGTCCCCATGTCTTGAACATTCTCTATAGCTATTTCCTCTAGTCCCTTCTCATCCTCTTCTCTTTCCTTGTATTCCTCACCCTGTTCTTCTATGTTCTCTGGAAGTGTAGGAGAATTAGGTGAACTTTCCTCTAACTCTTCCACCTCCTCGCCAACTTTAGTTTCCTCCTTTACATGGTCAGCCTCCTTCTATGGAGAGAGTCTTGGTGATTTGTGCACCGGGGTGGGAGTAACACCTTGGGTCCTTGTTCTCCTAAATACCCTCTTAAATCTATGCTCCCCTTGGACTGCATTCAAGTCCTCATCATCCCCCTCTTGTGGCTGAGGTGGTGTAATGGTGCGCTCAGCTTCACCCTTATTTGTAGGATGTCTCCTACCTCTATTCTCCAAACCACCACCGTCTTCGTGCTCCTCCTCCTCCTCCTCCACTTCAATTGGCTCTTTGGGCTTAGGTGTTGGAACGTTATCCATTGTATGCTTTCCTTTGGTGGTCCCGAAGTGTGAAATCACCTTCCACATACTTGTTATTCTCCATCTTTGGCTTCACCAAGATACACCAATGCTGCCCCTACATCTGCTACATAAACTAGACTTATTGGCTTGATATTCAAAACCTTCGAAATGATACTTTATAGGAACTTCTTCCCGGATACACATACTTCTTTCTCAATGTGTGGTAGTCACAGTCTACCTTATCTACATTGAATACTAGTTGGCGTGTCTCAGTAAATATGTGAATAGATTCTTGGAAATTCATTGCGTTGAATTCGTAAGGCAATTTACACCAAGGGCTCTAGACTCCATCTCTCAATGGGAAGCGTGTGATGCAAAAATGCTGGTATATAAAAACTAGACTTGTTTCCATACTACTAATGGTAGATCCTTTGGGATGCGCCACTCTTCTTCAAATGCCGTATGGAGCCTCGGCTGTACCATTTCTCCACCCTTTGCTTTACATCGTCTCATGGCCCCTTTACATAAGTACTTGTTGAACATTTCAGCTAGTGACTTGTTCTCCATGGGGTATTCCCATAATTTTTCCTTTTGCCTCTAGTACTCCAATTTCCATGAATACTAGTGATAGTAGAACAGCCCCAAAGTTGATCTTCCTCTCTGTGTGTGCTTCCTCGACTATTTGTTATGAAATATAGCCTACAATTTTGTAGATTTTCCTTCTAACATCTTACGTGCAACATGTAACCGGATATTATTCACTTGTGACCACCACTCCTAATAATTTAACTTTGTAACAAGGTGTGTTGCTGCTTGCAGAACCAGACAGTTCTTCAATTTATCTATATCCATACCGCACGGACCCTTCAGGTACCCCAACTCCTGTCTGGTCTTTAAGATCATGGATTTATCTATGAGATCATTCTTTATGTCCTCTCCTATGGTCTTCAAACATGTAACTGATGAGATAAGCACAAATGAGATTCTAACTCTGCGTCATGCAAAGTAGAAGAAGTCCTCGTGCACTCTGCACATGAGAAACTGATACAAGGGCTCATACTTCCCAAAATATGGAAGCTCATATAATTGGTAGGCCCCAATTCTCTTCAGAAGCTTCTCACCTACATCATCATAAACCAACATGTCATCCACCGTATGCTTATTCATTCTCACAGTGAACAAGGAATCAAGCTCCTTCTTATTCTCCGCAGATTTGATTGTATTCACTCACCTTGATCTTTCTAACAGTGAATCCCATTCCTAGTTGATGATGACTCCTTCCTCGATATTAAATTTTTGTAAAATTACTTTCGGGTGGCATCTCTTTCTCCTCAACAACCACCTTCTTCTTTCCTTTTGTTGCTGCTGCGTGCAGATGCCTTCTTAGGTGCCATTTTACCTTACCAACATCTCCTCTTTAACTTTGCAACTTGTGAATCAAACCCTAGCTCAATTCAATCGCTCTCTAGGTGGAAAATTCATGCCCTACCTCCTCTCTGCCTCCCCGCTCTCGGTCAAACCCTTCACCACCGGGGATGCAAGCTTATTTTCACATAGATCTGGTTGTCATGCTTGGTTTCACACCCTTCGCACCTTAACCCAATCACTCGGCTCTTTGCACTTGGCTCTTTCCTCAAATAATCTTAGTCACAATGGTAAAAATGAATATGCATCCCATCCTTATATAGATTTTTCAAATTTTGATGCATTTATTGATCCTTCACCTACTAAATATCCTCTCATTCATTGACCAAATTCGCTTCATTCCATGCAGGTACATCTTCACGCCCCCAGCCTATAACCTTCTAGCGTGCCTTCCTACCCTCTCGGTCATAGAATTCTCTTCAAGCAGTGCACCCTTGTGCCGAGTACCTCGTCATCAGTACCTTCTCCTAGTAGTTATCATGGCCTCCACTTACCTCGTGTTATACTCGTCCCTTATTTCATCTCCATCCTTGGTCACCTTTCGAAGCAATCTTCTTTTGACTTAAAACACACCCATAGCAGATTATTCTTTTCACCTTCCAATTCCCACAATATTTTACTTGGATAATTACAACCACCCCACACTAAAGATATGTGTAATCCTCTATGCATAAACATTCTTTACATAGTAAATTAGCTTCATGCACGCAAACACACTTGTTACACAAAAACAACAACTAAATTGACAAAGCATAGTGACAATGAAGGAAATACATTAAGGAAATACAAAATTGAAAACCTAATCTAAATGGAAATAGCGACTTATTACAAACACCAAGAAGACTTATTTATAGTAGGGCTTCACCTTACTCCAAAGAAAGTAATCGGGTAGCCGTGTTCCATCAAGTGCTTATAACCGGCAAGCACTGATTTAAGTATGTAAGTGATGACATACGGCCCCAACCAAAGGTACCTTGAGCTTGCCTAGATGGTGCAAGAACTTAGAGTCATAAAGGAGTACCATTTTTCCAATCTCAAACTTCTTATCTCTTATGTTTCTATCATGCCATGCCTTCGCCCGCCTTTTCTTGCTTCGACTCCATTTGCTATGACTCGTAGCTCATCCAAATTGAATCATCTTGTCGATACAATTTTCTAAATCCTATTCATCACCTAGACCTCCTACATGTGTAATGCACAAAGAAGGTAACCTAAATTCAATAGGAGAATGGATTCCATGCCAAACACCATCCAAACGGTGTGGATTTGTCCAATCTCTTGTAAGTTGTTCTATATGCCCAAAGAACAATCGACACTTTGTCATCCCAATCCTTTCTTTCAACATCACAAATTTTTGTCAAAGTCTAGTTCAAAATTTTGTTGAAAGCCTCAAAGCCCATTGGCCTGAGGATGATAGGGTGTAGTTTTATGGTGTAGTTTTGTTTCTTTTCTAATGCCTTCATTCCTTCTAGTGCCACACCAATCTGTAGAAAGACAACAATGTATTATAATTCCATGGGCACGCGTTGTAAGAACCTATATAACTATGCATCCGCATTGTTTTTCAATTGTCTATGCTTCCTCCTCTGAGTTGATTCTAGATAAATAGTCCGGTCCAAAATTGATTTTCCTTGGCTTCACCACAACCGTGAAGTCAAAATATTGAAATAGGAGCACCCATATGCATATGCACCCCCGTAAGATGGGATTGTTTACCAATTAATTCAATGCCATGTGATCCGTACAAAACAAAAATGGTGTTGCTAACAAATACTGTCGAAACTTGTGTAATGCATAGATCATTGACAAAGCTTCGCGCTCTGTAGTTGTATAATTATATTTAGTAGGAGTCAACTTCCTACTAGGAAAATAGATTGGATGGTTTACAATACCTTCGCCAAGTTGAGCTAACACAACGCCAATGACCATTCCGGAAGCATCCACATGCACATGAAATGGTTTATCCTATGAGGAAAAACGTAGAATGGGCACGGTGTTAAGTTTCTCTTTAATAGCTCAAATGCATGTCATGCGGTTCTTCCCAATAAATTTACCTTTCCCTTCAGTAAATCTTCCAAGGGTACAAAAATTTTGGCATACCATTTGATAAATTTTCTATAATATCTTGTATGACCATATATCCATGCACCTCAGTTTGACTGGTAGGTACTTCCAGGCCTAGAATAACTGCAACCTTAGCTGGACCAACCATCAAACCTTCCCCGCAGATTATATCTCTTAACAAAGATCCCAAATGGTGTAGAAAATATGCACTTCTTGATGTTCAAAGAGATACTCAATTTTCTGCACTCTTCAAACACTAAGCACAAGTTATCATAATGATATTTCACAAGCCCATATACTATCCAATCGTCTAGGTAGAATTGTAAGAATTTGTGAATAAAATCTTTGAATGCTTGAACAACTATGCACGAGAATACAACAGTGCGTGTTTTTTTAATCCAAAAGGTATCATAGTATAGGTAATACTTCCCCATTCAAGAGTAAAAGTGTTCTTTTCTTGATCCTCTTGAGCAATCCTAACTCCGATGATACCCGAAAAAACCATATGTGAAAGAGTATATTACACACCCCGTAACTCCTAGTATTTCCTCAGTAAATGGCATAGGGAATGGATCTGTGATGCATGTAATGTTCAGCTCCCTATAGTCCACACATATTCTAATTCGTCCATCCTTTTGATACTGATCACCATTGGGCTAACCCATTCCGACTCATCAAGGGGTTTGATAATTCTAGATTTCAACATTTTATCAATTTCTTCTTTTACCTTTTCACGTAAATTAGGATTCATTCTCTAAGGCTTCTTTCTAACCGGGTGTGCACCGTCCTTAAGCTTTATCTTCATTTCCCCAAGTGATTTATGCACACCTTTAAGTTCATGATACCCTCTAGGGAATAAATCCTGATAATCTCTTAAGAACTCAATGATCTTTGCTACCTCCGAATCTGACCAAAGTAGTCTCCAATGATGGCCTCCTTAGGCTCGATTCGAATATATATTCACCTTCTTTGTCTTCATGGGTTTGTGATAGGTGTGCGCATCCTTTCTCAGATCTTGTCCCAAGACCTCGCACACCCCGTGAATGTCAATATCCGTGTTCTCAACTTCCTCATAATCCACGATGTAAAACATCTTTCCTTTCTTTCTCAAGGCAAGCGCATTCAAGTAGTATGGAGTCCATGTATTCTTCCTTTTCAAAACGTGCTTGACTTTGCCTCACCAAATAACTTCTAAATATGCTCTTATGCTTTTTCACTATCTCCCATAGTTAAGCGCTTGATAAATTTTAATGCCTCTTCGAGTAGAGGTTGGGAAGAAAAGTAGTCAAAGGTCTGGATCATTCCTGTGATAAAATTTTTCCAGCTTCCTACTCTCGATGTAGTTCTCGCATATACATACTAGATGCGTGTGCATCCTTGTAGCGTAGAGAAAAATATATGCACACAAATCGAAGGTGGTAATGCTTCTTGTCCCGTTGTCCGCAGTCTCTCACACTCGCCGAATGTGATGTCAAATAGGTTGATCGCCATGATAAGTGTAAATATGCATAGGTGCATTATTCCTTACAAACCTAATAGATAGGGCGATTCCAATCTCTTCCCATTCTATAAGATTATCTCTATGGACTACCCACTAGCGTGATGCTGTCCCACGCAAGGTATATACTAACATAGCTCTTCTCTTAATTTGATCTGTTCACCATGTTTCCATGGATTTTAAAAATATAGGAAGATCTTTCTCGCTCATACCAAGGTACTGTCGCCTATCCGTCGAACAGAGTGAAGTCCATTCTTGCGTGTAACCACACTTTTCACCTCATGCCCTACTAGTTTAGATGTTCCATGAGCCCAATTGTCGCAAGCAATACTCGTAGTATTACTAATAGAATGAGAATCCTCCCACTGTAGGATGCCTTCTTTTGATGGCTCATTGATCTCTGGATCCTGAATAGCACGTACATAAATTCTATTTAAGTCCTCTTTACTTAGAGGCTTAACATATGGTGTAGACTTCCCATATATTAAATCTCAATTCAACATTGTTTGCATAACACCAAGGGCGTCCCAAGCAAGGATGGAAAATTGTCTTCTTCTACAAGTACTAATACCTCAAAATCCCCAGTGAACTTGGCCCTCAGTATAGTTATAGATGCATCTTTCAAATCCTATGGGAGTGGCCTTAGTCTGGTTTGCCATAAATAACACATTAGATGATGGCTACATGGAGGCCTTCCCATTTGTACCCATGCATCTAATGTAAGCACATTTTCTTCTACACCTGTATCAATCAATATGTTGCTTAAGCACCATCCACCCACAACATCATTCATTCAGAGTAATTTCCTTGTCATAATCAATGCTATCGGGGGAAGATTTGATGTAGGATTTTCCGTCCGGTCTCAAGACTTGCACGTGGAGTGTTCCCCTTTAACCAACTTCCTAATAGTGGGATAATATTATCTTGACTCAACATTTTGCATACTTCTTTCGTATCATTGATATTAGTTTGACCTGCCTCTCGATGCTTTCTTCTACTTCTTTAAATACTCAGTATCTCACCCCGAATATTCCTTAGTACTTCCATGGTATCATGGTAAACTTCCTTCCGATGAGAAGGATCCGGGTATCTTACATTCAAAACCTCCTCCTTGGTGATCGTAGGCATCCGGTGCAATGCCTCTCTTGTGCGTGCCGCTTTAGCGTGTGTAGTAGTCTTCACAAATCAATGCCCCAGTCCTTCGCTATCTTGGGCATCCAATGATCTTCTACCGCACACCGGGATTCTAACCATCCCGACGCCTTTGTTTTCTTGCTTATGCTACTTACTCGAGATGCTTTTACAAGTTCGAGCACTCTTCATAGCTATGGTTCTTTCCACATAAATAATATGCAATGTTTTGAGGACATTCGTGCTTATAGTGTTCGTGAGATTCGCACGTATAACATGTTCCATGAGGGAACTTACCCCTTCCTCCACCACGGCCTCATCCTCTATATCCACCATGATATCCATGTCCCTTTCCACGATCTCCTTCAAAATTCCCCTCATTCTTTTTATAGTGCATTTAATTATGATCTCGATCTTGGTGCTCATTCTTACCCTTAGAATTATCTCACACTTGTTTGTTGTACCCCAATGTCTATAAAGATCCTGGATCTCACCAATCAGCTAAAAATCCTCGATATCATGGGTCGTGGACTCTGTAAATTTTGTAAAATCAAGATATATTATTCCTTATCACACGCTGTAATAAAGGGAAATGACTAACATCATGATTCAAATGATAGATCTCACAGTCCAACAATAATGAGCATACAGATCTGTGAGGGAAACTATCCTTGGTGTGACTTTCCACTTCATAATCTATACACCAAATTCCTGAGTGCGTTTCATGGGCTGAATTTGCTGATAGCTTCTCTAACTACTTTATCATAGCTGCAATATGTGCCTCTAAGAATGGACTAATGCCAATGTCAATGCTCCCAACTGCCTCAACATGCAAAGTTGCTTCCAAAGCTTTTTACGCCGATCGATTGTATGTCTTATGTGACAATGCCCTTCTAAATGGTGTAATCAATCCACCAACAAACCATTGTGCATGATGGCTAGCATGAATATCATAAGATAGCTTAGATAGAAGTGTCTTAAAGTGAGCATCATAATGATGTAAACTCTCAAGAGTGCCCTACTTGATATCCTTTGAGCGCTACTGATACTTTTTCCGCTCAAACTCGGGATATGAAACTCTTTCAATAAATCATCCTTCAATGCTGCATAATCCACACAAGTTTGATTAGGGTCAAACTTCCTATACCAAATTGTGCACATCCCCGTAATGTAGTAGAAAATTAACTTTCCTTATGCTCAAGCCATTATCCCTTTAGCGCTACAAGATTTCACACATATGCACATGTTTGGCAAAAGATCCTCTATACCTCTATATTCCAAGAGATGAAGAGACATCTCCATATAGATATTCTGTGGTTGCTGCGGACCTTGACCACCCGACCTAGAACCTCATGTGTTCCTCTCGCCTCCAAGTACCACCAGATCCACCTAACTAGAACCACCTATACCTCCTAAGCCTCCACCTATAGCTAGAATAGGATTTGTAGATGTACTCCCCGTGCTCCGATAGTAGTACTATACTAAACCTCTACAAACTGTGAGGTAGTTTCTCTTCCGTCAGGTGAATCCAACATTCTACGTGCTCACATTCTATGCGAGATGATGTGCCTAAGAATGTTCCTTCAAATATCATTAAAGCCGTCTGTCTTGCCATTGATGTAGTTACTCGTTGACTTACTCCTGCTCTCCTACTTCCCAAGTTAGCTTGCTGGTTACTTGTCATACTAGATACTGGAAAACCAAGCACAAGGGCTAGGTCACTAGGTGGATTAAGATGTGCACTGCGGCCTAGGTAGTCTCTGCAAGTGCACTTCTGTGTGAGGCTAAGGGGGGATCTCTGTCATGTTTTCTAAGATGGGGGAGCTCCTGATGGTTTTGCTCCACATCTTCTACGTGATTTATAAATCCTTCATGAGCCATCTCTCTCCTCAACGCAATACTTTCTGCAATAGAATGCTGCTTCTCTATCTCCCTCTCGCGTGCCTCATTATACTTAAGCCACCTCTCCTCTCTCTACCTCTCTGCCACTAGGTCTTCCATCTATCACCAAACCTATTCCTACCCTCACGTGTGGTGAATTTTAGTTAGCCATCGGTTTACTCTCCGGTTGAAATTTACCATCAAAATCTTGATCGCCAAAGGGATACCTTGCGAGATATACTCCTCTTGATACCGCAAAAACTAGAATTCAGCTACCTCCGGTAAGAGTACGTTGAAATTGAATACTCCAGAATATAACCGTTTAGAACACTACGAAACCACGTATCCACAATACGAGTCCGATTAGATCAACATCATAAAGGGTCTAAAATTATTTCGTGTCTGACAAGTGCGCGATACCTCCAATTCCACCGAGATGCATAAGCGAAAAGCCACTCTTATAGTTCCACCGGAAAGATGGTGAAAAATCTCTCATATAAGTTGTCATATAGATTCTGTTCTACCCAAGCATGTGCGTTAAACTCGTATCCACCGCTGAACCGCCATGCATATTCTTCCTCCGATCATCTATCCACTCCTCAACACTTGCTAGAGTTAACCGATGTCTTCATCACGAACCATCTTGAAAACAATCAAAAGAGGTCCCGCAACTTAACTAATGATGTGGCCTAGAATTTACCAAATAACACCCTAGTCGTGGCTTTGGCACATAAATTGGCCTAGACCGAGTGCTCACCCAAAGTGCGCAAAGGTATCGTGTCCCTCTTTAGGGTTATCAGAAAGCGGGATGTTAGCATGATGAAGAAAGAAACACATAGATCCATAACTAATCCATAATTCTACAATGCATACCATAGTTAGACTTATAAAAGAATAATATTTAAACAATAATCATGATTGAATCAATAACATGCACTACTCAATTACACACAGAATGAAACTTAGATTCACCAATATCTTCCATGTATTAATAAACACAAAATCTCCTTACAATAATTTCAATCTATACTAATGTGCTTATGGATTTGATACATTAATTCAGTCATATGCGTATATCTATCTCTATATGTGTATATCTATATCTATATATTATTCTTTACTATGTGCTTCACATCATATATATAGGGTGGGGACTTTCCCTTCACCGCTTATCTATTCTAGAAATAGGCCACATGCTATTAATAGCCACACGCTATTTACAGGCATAACCACACATGTAAGTGTGCTATCTATAGACCTTCTATAGTTAACTTGACTGTCGATCCTATTCTTAGCTTGTCTCCATGCAAAATGCTTCGATCTGATCCTCTAAAGATAGACAATGCGTGGCGCACACGTCTCTGCATCGTTGGTGTGTTCCGCATGCCATCTTCTAAAAATAGGTTTTCATTCTCTAAATTGGGTAAGTCTTGAATGTTGAACTTACCCTCTGTGCCTTGATCCTCGCCTTCTCTCCCACATGGAATTCTTGTGTGATCTTTGACAAGTATTCTCTCGATCAACAATTAACGTTGTTCACAATAGTTCACAGAGTAATTTTCATAGTACATGCATAGTCCTCCAAAATTCGAATGCATTCTTTCTCCATTTTAGCATGGAATGAATATGAAACTAAATATGGTATAACTTGGAACAACAAGAATCAAACCATTTGAAATGGTGTATAATTCGGGAAGTAGTCATGGAAGGAGAGTAATACGATACCTCTCTCCAAAATACTCTTCTACCATGGCGTGAGATCACCCAAAAAAATCACACTTGGCACTAGATCGCCAAAAACTCACTCTTGGTGTGAGATCACCCAAAAACTCACTCTTTTACAACATTTTCAGGGCATCTTTCTATACTTTTACACCCATGATCATCGATACACACTTTCCTTTTACTACTTTTACACACATTTACAGATTTTTCATCGTACATGACTTTGATTACTCTTTCACTCTTCTTTTGTAGGTTTTTCTTTAATACACAACAAGAAAAACCGTATATCAAGCACAAAAATAAGTATAACATGGTACAATATAATACGCTTCACCCCGAGGGTCACTTCCTCTTTCGATCTTCTCGCTTCATTTTTATCCCTCCACACTTTCACTTGTCTCTTTAGAACATTATCACCATCAAATTCTACATGGTTATCGATATGCATCATTATCTACTTTATGTTATTGAGTACTCACTCAACAACATAAAGCGGGGAAAATAAAGACACAAAATCACACACTTGGGTACATTTCTAGGTCCTAACAACATATTTTCATTTACATGATTCATAAGTGAGAAAACTAGTAATTGGCATCTATCTTTGGCCTCTTTGGTTTTTTTATTATCTTATTTTTGTATTTTACACCCTACAACCTAGTTGGAAATTTATTTTCTTATCTTTTATGACTTCGGACACCAAATGCCAAGTGCCCTCGTCCCTCCGGGCACCCCCGACCGCTTTTCTATCTTACTCATGTCTTTAGGGTATCATTTATATTTTGGGCATCTTATTTTCTTTTGGGTTAGCCTTCCAACCTGTTAATTACGAAATTCAACCAAGAGAATCATTAAATACAAATATATGTAACCAAAATAAAGGACCAAACTCTAATAATCTATTATCATCACCTAAGGTTGCATCCAAAGACATCTAAGAGTATCTAATACATTCAAATAGGATCCATACAAGGGATAAGGGAATGCATTTTATGCATACACTTCATAGGAAGGGGAAGTTCATTTTTCCATCCACACATCTATTTACATGAGTACATCTAGATATCACCTTGATATCAAGTGCACTTACACAAGAGCATCCTAGGGCACAATTCTCTCTCTCTCACACACACAAAACTAATTAGAGTCTAAGATGTAGTGCAGTGATTGTTCGTAAGTTCACTCGGGCCAGGACTGCCGAGGTCACCTTCAACCGCCTATATTGCATGTTTATTTTTGGGATTTGATGTAGTTTTATGGTTTTACAGGTGGATATATCTTTGTAGGATACATGAATATTGAACGATCATAATGTGACATACAAGCAACCAACAACGAATATCAACGACACTTGTGCGATAAAAGAAAAATCAATTTCTAACCACTTTTGTAGTCATAGGCGCCTAGAAGTAGACTTTGGTATACAAGTGCTCCTAACCTAATCCATGTGCCCTAGTCCAGCTTTATCTGGAAAAACTCTAGATTTTATAGTGCACATTTGTGATTGTCTGCCATTCTTGTTCATTAGTTTTCCAATCCAGATCAATTTCAAGAAAAGTGTGAAATCAACTAAGTTTTCTACTCTCTCTCTTACACTTAGTGTGCCAAATATGTACTTTAGAATTTATTTATCATATGTGACTATGAAATTAGGATTTAATATAAAATAATATTTTTGTTAAATCAATTATTATCTTCATCATATGAATGTTCACCGTAAAAGTTTTGATGTTTTCAAGAGGAACAATGTTGGAACTAAGAAAATGGTTAAAATATTCAGCCATTTATGTAGAGAACATACATACAAATGAAGGAAGCTCAATGTACTCAAAGGAACCAAAACAACCACTACAAGTGATGAGCATAAAATTAAAATTCTAGAAGGAAGGGAAGGTTCAAGCGACATATTAAACAAATGATTTAATGTAAATTGAATTAATGAAATATTATTTTCGAGTAACTACTATTCCTATTGATATAAAAATGATAATATGCAATAAGACACAAACAATAAGCAATAAAAGATGTGAAACCCTAATCAAGTAGGAGAGATCACGAGATTTACCTAATTTTTGAGTGAACAGAAGTGATCTCGGGTAGATGCAATACTGAAATGGAATGAGAGGAGTGTCACAGAGGCTAGAAAGATATTCTAAGATATGAGTTCCCATGGGAGGGAAGGAGCCCCCAGTGTTCAAGGCGTTTGAATTGGGGAATTGGTGTATGTATAGGTGCTTTGGATTTGGTATTTTCCTGTGTAAAAAGAGGTTCACTATTTGTTGGTTCTTTTCACACTAGTTTCACTCTGGATCACCAAGTATACTTGTAACACACAAGAAATAAATTCAACTACGCATACCCACAAACCACATAAAACTTAAAAAGGAAGATGTTGAATGAGAATTTAGATCGAATCTAATGGTCACCTAAAGATTGAACTTACGACCGAGCGCTCACTCATCTTGAACTCCATGTAGTTCTTGTGTGTTTATGTGTAGAAATGATACCCTAGGATACCCTTGTACAAGTTTCACAATGATAGTGGGCTAGATCTAGAATAAAGAAGATGTATAGTATATGTGGATGTAATAGAATATACTTCTCCTTCCTATGTTATGTATGCAGAAGTATATAACCCTTTCCCTTGAATAGATGCCTTTGATGCTCTTTTGCCTTTTTAATATAAGCTTAGGTGGTGGTGTCTAATGCTTAGTAATTGGTCACTTATTTTGAAAATATAACCATGTCTTTATATGATTATCTTATTTGAATTTCCTAATTGACAAGTGAAAGGATGACCCAAACCGATAAAAACTAATTAAGAAGTGAAAGGAGTCCAAAAGTGTACGAAAGAGGTAAAGAGGGATAGGAGCACCTAGGAGGACATGAGCACTTGAAACTAATGTCCTCATTGGGAACTGTTAGTGCAAAATCACAGCACCCCCAAATGAGTCATCAGATCTACTTTTCTAAGGTAGATTCATTTGGTGTGATTCACATAACATTGAGTTTTCCCCAAAGTGTGGGACTTTGCAAATGGGAAAACTCTCCAAATTAAAGGCTAGTTCCTATTCCTCTATTTAGGTGCATATGTGGAAAATTACAGAGGACCTATTCCTAAACCTAATATAAGTTTTACCAAGGATACAGGGATAAAAGGAATACAAGAAATCAAAACTAAGCTACAAGGTGATACACCAAAGGAATGATGAACATTAGTTTTACTTTGATAGACACAAACCAAAAAAATGCATACAATAACCAAGCACATATAACCAGATTTGTAATGAAAGACCAGATGAGAGAAAAAGAGACAAGAAAGGATCTAAAACCAATCACGTAGACGTGTTTTATTGTTCTCAGATTGATACAATGCATTACAAATGGCCAGAAGGTAGGAAACATATTTCAATTTAAATGGAAGGTCTAAACTCCATGGATTCCTTTGTGAGAAGGAAAGGGGAGCCTATAAAACAAAAGAATGTCCAAACCTTTACAATGAGTTTCGACCCGATTTTATAGATTCAACATAGAAGGGAGAAAGAGAGAGAAGCGGGAAAAATAGGTCAAGATCAACCACTGCTATTAATGCCTCCTACAAAATCTGCCCCGAATATTTCTTGACTGCATCGATTTCTTATTCGGTGCCTTGAAGGAGGAGGAAATGGTGGATTAGATTGAATCCGATCTGGTTGTTGGGGCAAAAATAGATCCTGCATTAATGGCCTTGAAGATGTTTCTCCATTTTTCTCCTACCTAACCTCTCCGATCTTAAAGTTTCAAATCTTCATGGCGTAGATAAGGTCGTGATCTTTCCAACGGTGTTAGATTTGTAATATTTCAAGCCTTGAGTCGAAATATATGCCCCTTCGAAGTATGTATCGGGTCTTGTTGGTTTGAAAATCATGCGGTTAGGTAGATCATGGGGAAACATGCCAATAGTGTGCAGGGGCATAGCCCTCTTTAAGATAGAAAATCAAAATTGGTTTATTGCTATTCTATCAAGCAGGAATCTGTGCAAATCTACACTATTCTAACTTCAGGGGTTTGGGATCTCATCCCAATAGAGGTAGTTCCAAATGACGAATAGAAATGTAAGAGGGAAGGAACGGAGGAAGGATAGATCTGAAGGAAGAAAAGAAATGAATTCCAAAGACGGAAAGGTCAGAGGGTTTATGCTTTGGGCTGGTAGTAAACAGAGCCAAACTTACTTGCATAAACAAACAAAGCAATACTTGATGAACATATGACAAATAAAAAGAATGAATCCAATAGAATAGAAACATAGATCTGACTTAAGAAAGATCTAATGCAAATAACACATATATTGAGCACAAAGTCTTAACATATATATTAAAATCTCTTCTGTTACAAGAAGGCACAAAGTCTTTCTTTCTTCACCTCTTTTTCATACAAAAATGTTCACACAGAATACAACAAGTATTCCAATATTTATAGAAGGAGAAGGAGGAAGAAGACAAAAAGAAGCCAACCACTATTTACAAAATATCCACAAAATATCTAAAAAGTCAAAAGTTGACTTTGAGGCAAGTTTGTGGATGGCAACATCCCATGGTGCAACATGGATGATGTCATCATGTGTGCCAACATGCCTTTTAAATATTTTACAAAAATGGGAATTTATCTAGGAGGAAGAAGCTACTCATCATCGTCTCTCGGCTCGAACTTAGTATCTGGCGGTGGCTCAGGGGAGTCGATATGACACTGTGCTCGATACTCTACAAACTTGCTGATTATTTTTGAAGTTGATACTGATCAGGACCTTTGAAATGGTCGTGAATTACTTCGCAAGTTTCTTTCTCATTTTTGAGCTTGTCGGAAAATCAGCGAACTTTTGTTTGCATCGATCAAAGAGTTGATAAAGTCATGGCAGGCTAAGAGGTTGTTGATGGACTCTTGATCGAAAGTGACCTCTTGCACTAGACCTTGAGAGACAATAGCCTTGAAGCACTAAAATGTATCATCTACTTCTCTTAATTCATAGGATGCACTGAGCAGTCTAGGAGACATCTTCAAAACTGCTTTCTCCATGTTGTGTAGTGCTTCCAAGGCTTCTTCCTTGAATTTGTCGATTCTTTCTAGGATGAATTCCATTTGATCGACCCGGTAATCTAAAGCGGTGAGAGCTTTATAATGTGCCCATGGGTGATTGATAACGCCGACCTTTAACAGGTCATCAGCCAAACAATTGACCATTGTCTGGAATGTTCCTTGCTGCAACTTAGCGTTATCCAATTCCTTAGAAAGGGAGCCTGCTACTGCTTGTAGCTCTTTATTTTCTCGAGTTATGTCTTGATGGAGCAACGTGAACCTACCAATTATCACCTGACCATCCTGGAGGATCTTCTCAATCTAGGATGACACAGCCGTACCCTGTTCAACAATCTTTATGTACTCATTTATTTTCTCTTGGCTGGGAGCCTGAACAGGTTCTGCAGTAGTTCTTTGAAGGAGCTTTTCCCATTTTCTGCAAAGCTTGGAGGAGATGTTTGTTTTGTTCTTTGAGCACTCTCTTCTCCTCTTTGGCCTCTTGTAGCTTCTTACAGAGGGCATCTATAGCTGACAAGGCTTCTCCTTGCAGAATTTCTGATGAGGTTCCCATTGTGACTTGAGTCACTGTGAAGTCTGTAGGAGACATATCTTCTTTCTTCTTTATGGGATCCGGGTAGGCTATCTCCATGACCCTTTCTCCTGAGGCACTTTTTGAGAAGTGAGTTATTACTTTTTGCTTCTTGGGTCCCTTTTCCGGAATGATGGAGAAGTCCATAGCTGCAATGGGGACCTTCCTCTTGTGTTGAATCAGGTGGTCGGAGATCCAACCAGGACTTATGGGATCGGGATCGGAGAAGAAGAGGAAATGGGGGTGAAAGGGGGAGAAACTGTAGTGGACTTGGGGAAGAAAGTGGAAACACTTGGTGGTGGCATGGATAGAGAGTCCAATGCACTAGTGCTTACAGGGCTTGGAGTCACTACAGGGGAAGAGAAGGACATGGAGATAGAAGGGATCTACGACAGGATGGAGGAAATGCTTTGGAGGACAGATCCATGAGAGAGGAGAAGATGGAAGAGGTGGGAGATGGAAGGGAGGAAGACAGAGGAGAAGACACAACCATAGGAGTGGTTACTTGAGTGATAGGAGGAGGAGGAGGAGTAGAAGAGGGAATGGTGGGCACCTCCATAGTTGTAGCTGTGACAACATCCTGAGTGGATGTGTCATTGGAACACCTGCCGCTTCTTCTTTTCCTGGGGACACTAAGTCCACTATTTGCTCTGAAGCAGAAGGAGGGCTATCAGGAGCTTTCTCCTGTTTGCTTGGCTCTCCAACTTTATCCTTTCCTTTTCCCTTTGGCAAGTGATCTGGCCTTGGAGGTGCACTTCCTAAGGGGGAAGTAGTGAAATCCACTCCAAGGTAGATGAGACCATTTCATTTGCACCAATGCTCGGTGCGTTGCAACGTGGGCTGGACCCTTTCTTCTATGGTCTTGGGTGCCTTGGTCCTATCGATACTTGCAAATGGCCAATCATCCCCATCCATGTCAAGGTAAACTGATTAATTTCCCTGATCAATTTCTTGGAAATATTTTGGGATGATGGCAACTCCATAGTGGACGATCTGCCAGCCAGCTACCGGGAGTGATCCTTTCACCTGATTTCAACTTCATGATTCACGTCTATCCATATGTCCTTGATCTCTGGGACATGGATGGGATCGATCTTTGCCTTGGGGAGGCAACTCCGGTAGTTGAAGGTTGGCCTTGCCGGGAAATCATGCTTCAAGTTGAGCAATTCTAGCTCTGCATACATTTCCCGAGCTTTACCCAATGAGGTGCAGGTGTATCTGCCAACCGTGAGGGGGAATGGAGTTCCACCCTTCTTCCTTTTCATACACTTCTCGTGATATGTAATCAGCTACCTTGACAGCTCCAGGAGGATCAGCTTGGGCCCTGCGTACCTTGGTAACCTTGTTGGTTCTCCCAGAAAGTTGGCAGCCCTGAGATACGTGAAGGTGGGGAATTGTGTAAACAAATCCCCCCATTTCTTTGTGGCAGCGATCACACTCATGCTGGTCTGACTGTGTCTCATGTTCGGCCTCAATAGGTAGATCACCTCATAGAAGAAGGTGTCATTGATCTTGTTGAACTGGGTGATACTGGCCTCGAGCCTTAGCTCCAGGTAGTACTCATATATTTTGACCTAGGGCCATGTTCCACTCTGAATTAGTCCTGGGAACTCTCTCTCTGATGCGGCTGCATATACCACATAGGAGTTCATGTAGAACCTCCCAGTTGTCGAAACCTATTGGAGCTGCTGCAAGATAGTATCACTTATGATCTCCCCACCAAGCGTTGATTGGGAGCATTCTTGCTCATATTTTCTAGATATCTGAGCATCCATTTGTGAAAGTAGTGGGCATCAGGAAGCCCAAATACTCTGCTGAGGAAGGTGATGGTATCACTCAGCTCCTCATTGAAGTCACTGTGATGGATGGTCTGGGGCCATCTGCTCACCACCTTCTTGTTTTTCAGGTAGACTTCGTTCATCATCTGCATACACTTGTCTTCATTATCGGTCCATGTCTTTAAGCATTCTTCAATGCTTACTGCCACATACTAGCTATGGTGAGGAATGCCCAACATGATTTCGAAGTGGCGGGCGGTGAGGTTGATGATCACCTTGCCCTCCTTATCTTCGACACATCTTGTGTCTTTGTTGTAACAACGGGCCACCAACATGATGAACTCATTGTTCATTACACTTACTGGGAGTCCTGCTGCAAAGTGTAGTCTACTACCTACCAGTTTTTCCATCCATGGGCCACCGTAACCTTTTTGGTTCTCTCCTAGAAGTCATCCATATCTATGTGTCCTAGCTTAGAGTCTCTGATGCCAAGACTGCACTCTGCAAGTGAGTCAGGCATCCTGACTCTCTGATATTTGTATTTCATTTTCTACTCTGTCAACTTAGACTTGGCTTTACCTTTAGTTGTCTTCTTACTCAATGAAGACATGTGTGAGCTCAAGGATGGCATTGCTCAAGATATATATAACGACGAAGGAATGATGTGGGATCCATAAGCACAAGAAATGACACGCGAGGCCGACGAGAAAGGTTGATAGGTGTAGAAGAATAAATTTTTGTGATTTTTAATTTGTGAAAATGACAGTGTCGTGCACCTATATATAGAAAAACCTACATTTATGACGCCACCAACCGCCTTTGGCGCGGTTGGTGAGGTGTCGACATGGGATAAATCACACTTTAACGCAGATAGAGGGTGTCGACACCATGTTTTCAAGACTATAGCACACTTAAGGAAGTGTCAACATGATTGTGGGTGCACTGAGGCACACTTTTAAAGGGCGCAACATTTAGAGTGTTGAAACTCCAGAGACGTGCAAAGGTAAAAAGGGGCACAGCTTTTGGCGGTGTTGACACAATATTTTCTGTGCCAAAGGATAAGGGCTCTCCGACCGAGTTTTGAAATAACTTGATTTTCTGGAAGGGGCTTTGAGGCCGTTTCAGATGTTGTTAAATATCCCTAGGGGCGAAAGAAAATTTTGGTATGGTTACTTGCAAAATTGCCCTTGTCAATTTTGTAGGATAACGGGTCCGTACAAAAGGGCGGGAAAACCAGTTTGAAAAATGGGCCCCCTTTTTAATAGGGGACATGTGGAGAGATGGTGCTTATTTGAGGGTGGCCTTTATATTTTTCTCTTGGAGTGGCGCAGGACTGATATGTGACTTCCTCGGCTGGCGTGCTCAATTTCTATGTTTTTGGCTAAGTCCTTTGCTTGGTGGGGTCATATTTCTTGATCGGGGACACACGGCGGTATGGCACTCATCTGGAAATCCTCTCTTTAATTGACCCTTGAGTTAGCACCATTTGGACACTTAGCACTCTCTACCAGCCTGCCACCATGCATTGACTATTCAACTTGACTCTGTCCCCTTTTTGAGACTAGACTCGTGGAGGCTCCGCGCTCGCTTGAAAGTCCGATCAAGATTTTCCTTTGAAGGAGCATCGGGTTGACACTTGGAAGCCTCCATAGGTATTTGGAATTTTCAATGACCTCTCCCTTACCTTTTTAGACCTTGGGCTACGTGGCGAATTGGCACTTGTTTGAGCCTCCGCTTTTGGATCTACCCTTGGAGATGCACCACTTGGACACGTGGCGCCTCGGCTAGTACTTCTATACTTAGCCTTTTTGAGGCCCACTTGTCTCGCCTTTTGACCTCTGTTGACCATTTGCTACGTGGAGGGCTAGCACAAGTTTGAGTCTCCCTTTTGGATTTAACTTCGAGAAGCTCCGTGTTGAGACGTGACTTTCACCGCTACCTTCTCCATACTTAAATTGGCTCGTTCGAACTATTTTGAGCCCAAAGACTTTGGATCTTTTCCATTTCTTCTTTTTCTTGCTCCTGGATTCTCTGTGACATTTCCCCTCTTTCTCTGACACTGCTATTCTATTTCTGAGCCCACATGTAACCCGTTAAATAGATTTAAGACACGGATCCGCTCAACAGAGCCGTCTCCTCTCTTTCTTCTTACATAGGGTCATTTGGTCTTTCACAGCCCCGCCACTCCATTGTTGAGTCCTTTTGCGACCTGTTTGCAAGATTAAATGTGTTTTTCTCTGGTTCTTTCTATGCGGGGTCATGGTTGATCCAATAATTTTCCCTGGGGAGAAATATGGATAACAATTTGGCAACTCACAGGGGTATCTGTCTGCTAGATGAAAAGACCAATTGCCTTGTCATATTTTTTGGGTGTGGAGTCGAGAATGAGAGTCCGATACACTCGATCCTACCTCTGATTCACAAGCTTGACTATTTGCACTCTCAATTTTCATAAGAAATCTCGAAATGATGGTTTCTGAGAGTAGAAAATTACTTTGACCTGGGGCTTCATCTGCTTTGAATGGACTATACAAGAGCAACAAAACAACACCACAACTATATACAAAATTTGAAATCATACATGATCTATGTAGAACATGTAGAGTGTGCAAAGCACTTAGGAGAAAAACAACCTAAACTATAACAATGCAATGTGTACAAGCACACAGAGGAATGAAAAACTAATCTAATGTGTACAAGGTGAGAACTTTCCTTCTAGTAGAATGGTTAAGATAGATTCCATTAATCTGAATCTGTAACTCTTCACCCTCCAATGTAGACAATTGGAAAGCATTTCTACTTTTACATTTTGTGACCATGTAAGGGCCACTCCAAATGGCATCAAACTTGGAATGCCTTCCTAGTTTTGCTTGATCTGCATCCCATTTCAAAACTAGGTCTCCTTCCTGGAAGGTCCTTGTTCTTGCCTTCTTTTCAAGCATCTCTTGATTAAGGCATGATCCTTCTCCATTATTTGAAGTGCTTATTGTTTGGTTTCTTCCAACTCCATCAGCTCTGCATACCGGCCTCCATTGGTTCAAACTCGACATCTCCAGCTTCTTCATGAGTTCCAATGCTTTGGCAACTCAAGTGATATAGGCAACACTACCTCTTTCCCATAGACAATTTTGAATGGAGAGCTGCATGTAGATCTCTTGGGTGTTGTCCTATCAGCCCATAAGGCTGATTTGAGTTTCGTATGCCAAGTTCTCTGATTTTCATCCAGAGTTCTTCTGACAATCCTTAGCAAGTTCTTGTTTGTAGACTCAACTTGGCCATTACCCTAAGGGTAATAATTTGATGAAGTGCTCAAGTAAATCTTGTTCCTAATGGCCCATCCTGTGATTTTGGAACCTATGAATGCCAATGCATTGTCTGATATAATGGTGGATGGAACTCCAAACTTGGTCACTATCCCTTCATAGAAATCTAGTATGCTAGACTCATTAGCTTCTTTGAGCACCACTGCCTTGGTCCACTTGGTGAAATTGTTTGTTGCCATCAGAATCCATTTCTAGCCTTGGCTCAAATTTGGATTGATGACCCCGATGAAATCCAATCCCCATTACATGAATGGTTGGTTAACCAAAATTGGGTGCAATGGAAGTGCTGCTATCCTTTCTTTGCCTTTTAAGAATGCACAGTTCTTGCACTTTTTTATCCATGTATAGAAACCACTAAACACTCGGGCTAATAATAAACCACTTTCATGATCTTGAGTGTCAAGTTACTCATGGAGAAAATGGCCTCCAATTGCTTCATCATGGAACTCTTGTAACAATCTCTCAATCTGATCTGTCCTAATGCATCTTAACAGAACACCATTGATGTCCCTTTTGAACAAGATGCCATCAATAAGCACGTATGGGATGGCATGTAGTCTGAAGTGTCTCCTTTTGTTTTACTCATTTCTAGAGGACACAGCCTATTTGAAGGAAGTGCACCATGTTCTGAGTCCAACAAGGAGTGGGTACATCATCATTTTCTTCCTCTTGACTATTTTGCAGAACAAAAACAACTTCCTTTTCACTGTTTGCCTCATCTTGTTGACTTGAGGCTAGTTGTTCACACAATCCCTTCCCATGGACCAGCTTAGTGACCTTGATCTCAATGTCATACTCCATGACACGAGTGATCCATCCTACACATTTTTCATTTAGATCCTTGTTGAGAAGGAAGTCCTTAACTCCTACATGGGAGACTAATAGTTAGATTTTATTATTTGAAACTAGATGTTTAAACTTATTTAACCCTCTGATCACTGCCAGGACTTGCTTTTGATGAAGGAGTATCTCACTTCATAATCTTCTAGACCCTGGCTGAAGAAAGCAATTAGTCATTTCAGTATCCTCTTTGTTTTTCGTACTCATATTGTAGAAATTGTGTCACTGCCACCAAAGACATATAGTATGAAATCCTTAGAAAAATATGGATCCACGAGAGTTGGGGCTTGTGATATAGGTTCTTTGATGGCCTCAAAAATTTCTTTTCATTCAGTTGTCCACCTAAATGCCAAAGTCTTCTTCAACATTAATGTTATTGGCTTGACAAGGGAAACAAAGTTTGGTACAAACCTGTAGAAAAATTGAGTTTTATGGCTTGGAAATGAAAATGCTCTTATTCCTTCAACTCTCTTTGGGTCAATTTCCAAACCTTCCTTTGAAATAATATGGGCTAGAAGCCTACCCTCATGGGCCAAGTATATGCATTTTTAGGGTTCAATGATACCCCAAATATCCTACACCTTTGAAACACCTACCTCAGGTGAAAAAGGCGGTTTGTTGCATTTTTGGAGAACACGGTAATGTCA
This sequence comes from Taxus wallichiana var. yunnanensis, assembly GCA_018340775.1. Classification (NCBI taxonomy): domain Eukaryota; kingdom Viridiplantae; phylum Streptophyta; class Pinopsida; order Cupressales; family Taxaceae; genus Taxus; species Taxus wallichiana. Next base: position 716,866,309 of record CM031238.1, read on the forward strand.
TCCAGATAGATCAGTACTATTTTATTGATCAACCCCTTGAATGCCATATCCATTTCCCTTTGGAAAGTGGCTCTGGCATTAGACAATCCAAATGACATTTTTCTATAGGAATAGGTGCCCCATTTGTTGGTGAACGCTGTTTTGAACTGATCATCTTCTTTCACCATGATTTGGTTGTACCCTAAGTAGCCATCTAGGAGAGAGAATCTCTTTGATCCAGAAACCACTTGCAAGATCTGCTCCATTGAAGGGAGTGGGTAGTGATCTTTGAGGGAAGCTTTGTTCAAGTCTTGAAAGTCTACACACAACCTAATATCTCCATTCTTCTTCCTGACTGGGACCAAGTTTGCAACCCAACTTGAGTGTTTGATTGGAAATATGATACTTGCCTCTATCAACTTGTTTAGATCTTTCTTCATCATAGGTTCAATGTTCAGCATTGTCTCGTACATCTTCCCGATGGGCTTAGTAGTGGATCTAGTTTAATTGTGTGTTGTGCTAACTTTGGATTGAACCCTCTTAGGTCTTCACCGCTATAAGAAAATACATTTGGAAGCTCTTGGAAAATTTGCATGAATTCATACCTTTTTTGCTTGGTGGCCACTTTACCAATTTGAAGTGTTTGTCCTCTCCAACTAGAATTGATTCTCGAATCTTCTCCTTTGATATTTATGTTAGCCTTCTCCTTTCAAAATTGATCATTAGGGTTGAAGATAGATTCCAATGTCACCAAACCTTTGGGAAGATTGTTTGTATGCAGCTGCACTATTTGATCTCCATATTGCTGCTCTAATCTATTTTGATTCCTAGCTAAGAATTTAGCTTCCTCTTGCAAAAAATTGATGATCTGTTGATCATTCTCAAACACCTGCCAACATGTGTTGTTATCTAGCACTGCTGGCCTCACAATCACATGGATATGTGGCTGTCCTTTGTCCCTCTTGATGTTGTCAACCACATCAAATGTTGCTCCAACTGCCGTAAGCCTATCAAAAACTTCATTTTCCTTCCTAGGTATAGACACAATGTTGAAGGATTCAAAATCCTCAATGAGATCCCATACCCTATTCTTGTAGCTTTTGAGTAGGTCATTCTTGACAACATTTTGTCCTTTGACTTGATTGGCAACCAGTTCACTATCACCAAACACCTACAGGTTCTTGATTCCTCATCTTCTAGCCCAATGCAATCCATGAACCAAAGCCTCATATTCTGAAGTTTTATTTGAGTAGGTAAACTCGAAACGAAACATTAAGTAATACTTCATACCTTGGGGTGACACAATCATAGCTCCACCTCCGGCTCCTTGCCTACTTCTTGAGCCATCAAAGAACAATTTCCATACTTCATTATCATTCTTGTGTTCTAGGTTAATGATGTCAAGAGAGATGATTCTCTTCATGCAGGTAATAAAATCCTAGCTCGATTCTTTCATCTCCTTATAGGGATCAAAATCATGTATTTTGACCACCCGATCATCAAGAGTCGTCCGAGATACACACCACCTTGGTATCTGATTCACAAGTGTTTAGGAGGTCCTCCTGATAAAAAGCAAAGAAATTTTCATTGATTGGGCTAGGCACATGAGAATCAATGTGATAATCTGCTATGGCCTCGGATCTGATTATGGTCTTTTCCCCACACCTTGTTCTAAAGAGCATATATGACCAGTCAACAAAAAAATAGCCTCCAATTTTGGTAGTGAAGTCCCTGGAAAAACACAATGCAAAATGTGGTGGCAAGTCTATGACTGATACGTTCTACAATATAGTCACATTGGGGTAGGCATGCAGAGTGAGGCTCAGATCCTTGATGATTCCAACAATTGTCACTTTGCTGTCCCATCCAATTATAATAGCCCTCTAGAGATGACTTAATAATGGATACCCAGTTGATCAACTATTTTTTTGGGCATTATAGAACTACTTTCCCCAGAATCAATCATGTAATTATGCACCAATTTATCCCCAATGATTAATGAAACATAGAATGGAGGAGGTCTCAGGTTCTTACCTTGTTGCTCTCGATGGTTTCCCCTAGGTTGAGTTGTATTGGTAAGCACTCTCTCTTTGGTTAGGGGGTTGATTTGAGCTTGACCAATTTTGCATGACAGTCTGCAATAGATCCCTCTACCCTAGAATGGCCAGTGACTCCAATAGTGAAATGTTCACACTTGTCCTCTTCATTTTCTCAATGATATTAAACGAGCTATCCTTTTTTGCCCCTTCCTTGGCACATTTTTTTCTTGCACATGGGTTGTTACAACCGTGCCTGAGTGGATTTGAAAGGTGGTTTGGATTGGCTCTGCATATTGGTAGTTGTATTTTGGATGCCAATACCTTGTGGAGCAATGGAGGATTGAGGATCACCTGAGTTTGGTGAATGTCCTTCTCTAATATTTCTCTTCTTGGACCGTGTATTGAAGCTATACTTTGGTAAGGAGTCTGATTCATTCCACAAAATTCTTGACTTTCTAATTGACAAGCATAGTTTCACTTGGAGGTCTCTCTTCTTGGTATCCTTGCTACTAATTTTCTTCTTGGCTAGGTTCTTGTGACATACCAATAGTTTACACCATCAAAGCATGATTTAGTGCACCATTGAAGCACATCGATTGATTATGTGGTGAATGCATGGGAAAAACCAATCATATTCTTGTGCCATGTTATTCTGTGCTTGAACGAATGCCCTTGATGTTGACGCTGTGTTTGGATCATATGGCCTAAAAGGTCTAGCAGCTTGAGGTTGTCCTTAGTGTTGATTCTGAGTTAAAACCTGGTTTTGTGGTCTATTTTGTTGATACAGGGGTTTAGCCTGATATTGAGCTTGAGGCTAATATGGCCTAGAACTCTGAGCCTGCTATCTTTTGATGGTTACTAACTATTTACCCAAGTTTTGAAGTTGTTTCATAATTTCTTGAACCTCTTTTGAGGTGGTAGATGATGAGGTGGAGGATTCAGATGGACTTTGAATCCTGGGAGTAGGTATAAGAGCTATTGTGGGTGTTTGGCTGGTACTTGTGTTTCCTCATTTGGGTATAGAGGCATGGATGGGCTAAAGAAAGTTTTCCACCTGAATTAAATGATTTTGAGCTCTTATGAAAAGCCTATAATATACGAGTAAGGTTGTGCCCCCATTGTTCAATCATTAAAGCAATATCAAAATTTAAAGCTCTAAGAAACTATAAGAAGGCACCTTCATTAGTGGGCTTTATCTGCATCGGAATCCCGCGCAGTCCGTTGAAATACCTCAAATTATCATTTGGAGCTCTCTTGATTGTCATCGTATCTCCAACAAGGATAAGTTATCTCCCTTTTCTCCAAACTGGTCATGAAGAGCTGTGCACATATGGTCCTAAGATCAAATAGAGCCTACTTCTAGGCTCCTGAACCATTGTGAAGCTTTACCCTTGAGTGAAGAGGCTAGCAACTTGACTGTAATGTCCATCTCATTGATCTCATGGATTTTATAGACATTTACAATATCTTGAACATGGTCACCAGGAGAATTCTAGTTTTCCCTAGTGAAATATGGGATGCTCTTCAATGTTGCCACCGGGACTAGATTTTGTGCATTCAGAGCGAGTGGGTTGCTACCAATGAAATTGACATAAGGATTTGGCTATGCCATCTTGATCGACCTGAGCACCCTTCTTGATTGAAAGAATGACCTACTAGGAGGAGGTGTTGATAAGGCTTTGTTTGGTGGAGATAGAGACCTTTGGGCTCTTCTTCCTCTTCTCCTTCTGTTTGGAGACAAGTGTATGTGTACAAATTGTCCTTCTTCTCTTGTTCTTGACCTTATTTGTATCCTTCTCATGAACTTGGGAAACTTGGACTATTAAAACCAGTGGATTCTATCCCTTTTGGAGTCATTAGATGTGCAGTTCTTAAAAGCTAAAATCACAACAAGTGCACATTGATCTTACTATAATAAAGATGGAGACTTCTTGGTCCCACTAGGTGTGCCAAAAATGTTAGTGCAAAATCACAACACCCCCAAATGAGTCATCAGATCTACTTTTCTAAGGCAGATTCATTTGGTGTGATTCACATAACATTGAGTTTTCCCAAAAGTGTTGGACTTTGCATACATGGAAACTTGCAGAGGACCTATTCCTAAACCTAATCTAAGTTTTACCAAGGAGACAGGGATAAAAGGAATACAAGAAATCAAAACTAAGCTACAAGGTGATGCACCAAAGGAATGATGAACATTAGTTTTGCTGATAGACACAAACCAACAAAATGCATATAATAACCAAGCACAAATAACCAGATTTGTAATGAAAGACCAAATGAGAGCAATGGAGACAAGAAAGGATCTAAAACCAATCAAAAACGTGTTTTATTGCTCTGATTGATACAATGCATTAAAAATGGCCAGAAGGCAGGAAACGTATTTAAATTTAAATGGAAGGTCTGAACTCCATGAATTCCTTTGCCAGAAGGAAAGGGGAGCCTGCAAAACAAAAGAATGTCCAACCCTTTACAATGAGTTTCGACCTGACTTTTATAGATTCAACACAGAAGGGAGAAAGAGAGAGAAGTGGGAAAAAAGTCGAAGCTCAACCACTACTATTAATGCCTCCTACAAAATCTACCCCCAAATCTGTCTTGACTACATCGATTTCTTATTCGGCACCTCAAAGGAGGAGGAAATGGTAGATCGATCGAATCCGATCTGGTTGTTGGGGAAAAAATAGATCCTGCATTAATGGTCCTGAAAGATGTTTCTCTATTTTTCTCCCACCTAACTTCCTTGATATTAAAGTTTCTAATCTTCATGGCGTAGACAAGGCCGAGATCTTAATAATGGTGTCGGATTTGTAATATTTCAAGCCCTGAGTCGAAAGATATGCCCCTTCAAAGTTTGTATCAGGTCCGTATACAAAAGGGTGGGAAAACTAGTTTGAAAAATGGGCCCCCTTTTTAATATGGGACACGTGGATGGTTGGCGCTTGTTTGAGGGTGGCCTCTATATTTTTTTCTTGGAATGGCGTGGGGCTGACACATGACTTCCTCCACCGACCTTCTCAATTTCTATGTTTTTGGATAATTCCTTTGCTTGGTGGGGTCATATTTTTGACCGGGAACACACGTCGTTCGCGCTCATTTGGAAATCCTCTCTTTATTTGACCCTTGAGTTAGTGCTATTTCAACACTTAGCACTCTCCATCGATCTGTCACCATGCATTGACTCTTTAACTTGACTCTGTCCCCTTTTTTGAGAGTGGACACGTGCGGGGTCTACATTTGCTTGAAAGCCCGATCAAGATTTTCCTTTGAAGGAGTGTCGGGTTGACACTTGGAATCCTCTCGCAAGTCTATGGAATTTTCAATGAACTCTCCCTTACCTTTTCGGACCTTGGGCTACGTGGTGAACTGGTGCTTGTTTGAGCCTCTGCTTTTGGATCTACCCTTGGAGATGCACCGCTTGGACATGTGGCAGTCTCCGCCAATACTTCTATACTTAGCCTTTTTGAGGCCCACCCTATCCACCTTTTGACCTCTGTTGACCATTTGCTACATGGAGGGCTAGTGCAAGTTTGAGTCTCCCTTTTTGGATTCAACTTTGGAGAAGTGCCGTGCCGACACATGACTCTCTCTGCTGCCTCCTCCATACTTAGCCAATTTTTGGACTCGTTCTAAACCGTTTTGAGCTCGAAGACTTTGGATCTTCACCATTTCTTATTTTTCTTGCTCCCCGGCTTCTCTGCGTGACATTGCCCCTCTTTTTTGACCTGCTATTCTATTTCTGAGCCCACATGTAACTTGTTAAATAGATTTAAGACATGGATCCGCTCAACGAGACTGTCTCCTCTCTTTCTTCTTACATAGGGTCGTTTGGTTTTTCACAGCCCCGCCACTCCATTCTTTGAGTCATTTTGCACTGCTTTGCAAGATTAAATGTGTTTTTCTCTGGTTCTTTCTATGCGGGGTCATGGTTGATCCAATAATTTTCCTTGGGGAGAAATATGGATAACAATTTGGTAACTCATAGGGGTATCTGCCTGCTAGATGAAAAGACCAATTGCCTTGTCATATATGTTGGGTGTGGAGTCAAGAATGACAATCCGATCATCGATCCTACCTCGATTCACAAGCTTGACCATTTGCACTCTCAATTCTTATAAGAAATATCGAAATGATGGTTTCTGAGAGTAGAAAATTACTTTGACCTGGGGCTTCATCTGTTTCTGAATGGTCTATACAAGAGCAACAAAACAACACCACAACTATATACAAAACTTGAAATCATACATGATCTATGTAGAACATGTAGAGTGTGCAAAGCACTTAGGAGAAAAACAACCTAAACTATAACAAGGCAATGTGTACAAGCACGTAGAGGAATGAGAAACTAATCTAATGTGTACAAGGTGAGAAATTTCCTTCTAGTAGAATTGGTTAAGATAGATTCCATTCACTGGAATCTGTAACTCTTCACCATCCAATGTAGACAATCGGAAAGCATTTCTACTTTTACATTTTGTGACCATGTAAGGGCCACTCCAAATGGCATCAAACTTGGAATGCCTTCCTAGTTTTTCCCGATCTGCATCCCATTTCAAAATTAGGTCTCCTTCCTGGAAGGTCCTTGTTCTTACCTTCTTGTCGAAGCATCTCTTGATTGAGGCCTGATCCTTCTCCATTATTTGAAGTGCTTATTGTTTGGTTTCTTCCAACTCCATCAGCTCTGCATACCTGGCCTCCATTGGTTCAAACTCAGACATCTCCATCATCTTCATGAGTTCCAATGCTGAAACTCAAGTGATATAGGTAACACTACCTCTTTCCCATAAACAATTTTTAATGGAGAGCTGTATGTAGATCTCTTGGGTGTTGTCCTATTAGCCCATAAGGCTAATTTGAGTTTCAGTATACCAAGTTCTCTCGATTTTCATCTAGAGTTCTTCCAAAATCCTTAGTAGGTTCTTGTTTGTAGACTTAGCTTGACCATTACCCTAAGGGTAATAATTTGATGAAGTGCTCAAGTAAATCCCGTTCCTAACGGCCCATCCTGTGAGTTTAGAACCTATGAATGCCAATGCATTATGTCGATATAATGGTGGTGGAAGTCCAAACTTGGTCACTATCCCTTCATAGAATTATAGTATGCTAGACTCATTAGCTTATTTGAGTTCCATTTCCTTAGTCCACTTGGTGAAATATTCATTTGTCGATAGAATCCATTTCTAGACTTAGCTTGAATTTGGATTGATGACCCCGATGAAATTCAATCCCCATTGTATGAATGGTTGGTCAACTTAAATTGGGCACAATGGAAGTGCTGCTAGCCTTTCTTTGCCTTTGAATAATGTACGCTTCTTGCACTTTTTTATCCATGTATAACAATCACTAAACATCCCGGGCCAATAATAACCCACTTTCATGATCTCGAGTGTCTTTACCCCGTGGAGCAAAATGGTGTCCAACCGCTTCATCATGGAACTCTTGTAACACTCTCTCAATCTGATCTATCTCAATACATCTTAACATGCCATTGATGTCCCTTTTGAACAAGATCCCATCAATAAGCACGTATGGGATGGCCTGCAGTCTGAAGTGTCTCCTTTTTGTTTTACTCATTTCTGGAGGACATAAGCCTTTTTGAAGGAAGTGCACTATGTTTTGAGTCCAACAAGGAGTGGGTACATCATCATTTTCTTCCTCCTGACTATTTTGTAGAACAAAAAAAACTTCCTTTTCATTGTTTGCCTCATCTTGTTGACTTGAGGATAGTTGTTCACACAATCCCTTCCGCTTTACGTAAAAGCTTAGTGACCTTGATCTCAATGTCATACTCCATGACATGAGTGATCCATCCTACACATTTTTCATTCAGATCCTTGCTAAGAAGGAAGTCCTTAACTCCTGCATGGGAGACTAACAGTTGGATTTAATCATTCGTAAATAGATGTTTAAACTTCTTTAACCCTCTGATCACTACCAGGACTTGATTTTTGATGGAGTATATCACTTCATAATCTTCTCGACCACGGTGAAGAAAGCAATTAGCTGTTATGTATCCTCTTTATTATGCTATACCAGGATTGTAGAAATTTTGTCACTACCACCAAAGGCATATAGTATGAAATCCTTAGAAAAATCTGGATTCATGAGAGTTGGGGCTTGTGATATAGCTTCTTTGATGGCCTCAAAACTTTCTTTTCCTTCAGCTATCCACCTAAACACAAAACTCTTCTTCAACATCAACATTATTGGCTTGACAGGGTAGTAAGTTTGGTACAAACCTGCAGACAAAATTGATTTTTCCTAAGAAGCTTTGAAGAGCCTTCTTATGGCTTAGAAATGACAATGCTCTTATTGCTTCAACTCTCTTTGGGTCAATTACAAAACCTTCCTTTGACACAATATGGCCTAGAAGCCTACCCTCATGGGCCAAGAATATGCATTTTTTAGGGTTCAATGATACCCCAAATCTCCTACACCTTTGAAACACCTACCTTAGGTGAAAAAGGTGGTCTGCTGCATTTTTAGAGAACATAGTAATGCCATTCAGATAGATCAATACTATTTTATTGATCAACCCTTTGAATGCCATATCCATTTCCCTTTGGAAAGTGGCTCGTATTAGACAATCCAAATGGCATTTTTTTGTAGGCATAGGTGCCCCATTTGGTGGTGAAAGCTATTTTGAACTGATCATATTCTTTCACCATGATTTGGTTGTACTTGAGTAGCCATCTAGAAGAGAGAATCTCTCTGATCCAGACACCACTTGCAAGATCTGCTCCATTGAAGGGAGTGGGTAGTGATCTTTGAGGGAATCTCTATCGAAGTCTCGAAAGTATACACACAACCCAACATCTCCATTCTTCTTCCCCGATCGGGACCAAGTTTGCAACCCAAATTTGAGTGTTTGCTTGGAAATATGATACTTTCCTCTATTAGCTTGTTTAGCTCTTTCTTCATCAGAGGTTCAATGTGTGGATTAACTGGTCTCTACTTTTACCTGATGGGCTTAACAACTGGATCTAGTTCAATTGTGTGTTGTGCTAACTTTGGATTGAACCCTCTTAGGTCTTCATAGATCTAAGAAAATACATTTGGAAACTCTTAGCAAAGTTGCATGAATTCATACGTTTCTTTCTTGGTGGCCACTTCACCAATTTAAAGTGTTTTTCCCTCTCCAACTAGAATTGATTCTCAATCTTATCCTTTGATCTATGTTAGCCTTCTCCTTTCAAAACTAATCATTAGGGTTGAAGATAGATTCCAACTTCACCAAAACTTTGGGAAGATTGTTTGTATGTAGTTACACTATTTGATCTCCGTATTGCTGCCATAATCTGTATTGATTCTTAGGCCGAGAATTCAACTTCCTCTTGTAAAAAATGATGATCTGCATCATTCTCAAACAAATGCCAAAGCATGTGTTGTTATTTGGCACTTTGCTGGCCTCACAATCACATGGATATGTGGCTATCCTTTGTCCCTCTTGATGTTGTCAACCACATCAAATGTTGCTCCAACTACCACAAGCCTATCAACAACTTCATTCTCCTTCCTAGGTATGGACACAATGTTGAAGGCTTCAAAATCCTCAATGAGATCCCATACCCTATTCTTGTAGCTTTTGAGTAGGTCATTCTTGAAAAATTTTCATCCTTTAACTTGATTGGCAACCAGTTTGCTATCACCAAACACCCGTAGGTTCTTGTTTCCTTGTCTTCTAGCCTAATTATATCCATGAACCAAAGCCTCATATTCTGAAGTTTTATTTGAGTAGGCAAACCGGAAACATAAAGCTAAGTAATACTTCATACCTTTGGGTGATACAATCATAGCTCCACATCCAGCTACTTGCCTACTTCTTGAGCCATCAAAGAAAAATTTCCATACTTCATTGTCATCCTTGTGTTCTGGGTCAATGATGTCGGAAGAGTATGATTCTCTTCTTACAAGAAGTAGGCTCCTAGCTCAGATTCTTCTATCTCCTTATAGGGATCAAAAGAAAGTATTTTGACCACCCATTCGTTGAGAGTCGGGTCCAAAATACACCCCACCTTGGTATCTGCTTCAAAAGTGTTTAGGAGGTCATCCTGATCAAAAACTGAATAATTTGCATTGATTGGGCTAGGAACATAAGAATCAATTTGATAATCCACTATGGGCTCGGATATGATTGTGGCCTTCACCCCATACCTTTTTCTAAAGAACATATGTGACTAGTCAATAGACAAATAGACTCCAATTTTGGCAGTGAAGTCCCTGGACAAACACAATGCAAAATGTGGTGGCAAGTCTATGACTAATACATTCTGCAATATAGTCACATTGGGGAAGGCATGTAGAGTGAGGCTCAGATCCTTGATGATTCCAACAATTGTCATTGCTATCCCATCCAATTGTACTACCCCTCTAGAGATGAATTCATACTGGAGACCCAATTGATCAGCTATTTGTTTGGGCATTACATAACTACTTGCCCCATAATCAATCATGCAATTATGCACCAATTTATCCCCAATGATTAATGAAACATAGAATGGAGGAGGTCTTAGGTTCTTACCTTGTTGCTCTCGATGGTTTCCCCAGGTTGAGCCAGTATTGGTAAGCACTCTCTCTTCTTTGGTTAGGGGTTGATTTGAGCTTGACCAATTTTACATGGCAGTCTGCAATAGATCCCTCTACCCTGGAATGGCCAGTGACTCCCATAGTGAAATGTTCACACTTGTCCTCTTCATTTTCTCAATGATATTAAATGAGCTATCCTTCTAGCTACCCCTTCCTTGGCACATTTTTTTCTTGCACATGGGTTGTTACAACCGGTGCCTAAGTGGATTTGGAAGGTGGCTTGGATTGGCTCTACATATTAGGAGTTGTATTTTGGATGCCAATACCTTGTGGAGCAATGGAGGATTGAGGATCTCCTAAGTTTGGTGAATGTCCTTCTCCAATATTTCTCTTCTTGGACCGTGTATTGGCAACTATACTTTGAGAAGGAGTCTGATTCATTCCACAAAAGTATTCAACTTGCTAATTAACAAGCATAGTTTTACTTGGAGGTCCCTCTTGTTGGTCTCCTTGCTGTTGATTTTCTTCTTGGCTAGGTTCTTGTGACATACCAATAGTTTGCACCATCAAAGCCTGATTTAGTGCACCATTGAAGCACATCGATTGATTATGTGGTGACTAAAGCATGGGAAACACCAATCATATTCTTGTGCCATGTTATTCGTGCTAGAACCAATGCCCTTAATGTTGAAGCGTGTTTGGATCATATGGCCTAAAAGGTCTAGTAGCTTGAGGTTGTCCTTGGTGTTGACTCTAAGTTACAGCCTGGGATTGTGGTCTATTTTGCTTGATATGAGGGTCTAGCCTGATATTGAGCTTGAGGTTGATATGGCCTAGAACTCTGAGCCTGTTATCTTTTGATGGTTACTAACTCATTCCCTAGGTTTTGAAGCTATTTCATAATTTCCTGAACCTCCTTTGAGGTGGTAGATGATGAGGTGGAGGCTTCAACTGAACTTTGACTCCTGGGAGTAGGTATAGGAGCTATTGTGGGTGTTTGGCTGGTACTTGGGTTTCCTAATTCGGGGTATAGAGGCATGGATGGCCTAGGAGCAAGTTTTCCAGCTTGAATTAAATGATTTTCAGCTCCTATGGAAAGGATATAGGCTATAGGTAAGGTTTTTCCCCCCATTGACTGAATCATTTAAGTAATATCGAAATTTAAAGCTCTAAGAAATTATAAAAAGGCACCTTCATTAGTAGGCTTTATCACTCTTTGGAATCCTATCCTAGGTCTCATTGAAATCTATTAACTCGCTCATTCGGAGCTCTCTTGATTGTCGTCAGTTGCTCCAATAAGGATAAGTTATCTCCCTTTTCTTCAAATTGGTCGTGAAGAGCTAGCTATGCATAGATGGTTCCAAGATCGAATAGAGCACTCGCTTCTAGGCTCCTAAACCATTGTGAAGCTTTACCATTAAGTGAAGAGGCTAGCAATTTGACTGTAATGTCCATCTCAGTGATCTCATGGATTGTACAGACATTTACAATATCTTGAACGTGGTCACCAGGAGAAGTCTAGTTTTTCCCAGTGAAATATAGGATGCTCTTCAATGCTACCACCGGATGGATTTTGTGCATTCGAGTGAGTGTCTTCTTTGCTGCTTGCCAAAGAAATTGACATAAGGATTTGGCATGCGTCATTCTCTATCACCGAGCACCCTTCTTGATTGAAAGAATGACCTACTAAGAGGAGGTGTTGATAAGGCTCTGTTTGGTGGAGATAGAGACCTCTGGGCTCTTCTTCCTCTTCTCCTTCTGTCTGGAGACAAGTGTATGTGTACAAACTGTCCTTCTTCTCTTGTTCTTGACCTTGTTTGTATCCTTCTCATGAACTTGGGAAACTTAGACTGTTGAAACCAGTGGATTCTATCCCTTTTGGAGTTGCTAGATGTGCAGTTCTTAAAAGCTTCTTAAAAGCTAGAATCACAGCAAGTGCACATTGATCTTACTGTAATAAATATGGAGACTTCTTGGTCCCATACTGGCATGCCAAAACTATTAGTGAAAAATCACAACACCCCCTAAATGAGTCATTTGATATGCTTTTCTAAGGCAGATTCATTTGGTGTGATTTGCATAACATTGAGTTTCCCCCAAAGTGTGGGAATTTGCAAATGGGAAACTCTCCAGTTAAAGGTCTGTTTCCTATTCCTCTATTTAGGTGCATACGTGGAAACTTGTAGAGGACCTATTCCTAAACCTAATCTAAGTTTTACCAAGGAGACATGGATAAAAGGAATACAAGAAATCAAAACTAAGCTACAAGGTGATGCACTGAAGGAATGATGAACATTAGCTTTCTTGATAGACACAAACCAAAAAAATGCATACGATAACCAAGCACAAATAACTAGATTTGTATTGAAAGACCAGATGAGAGAAATGGAGACAAGAAAGGATCTAAAACCAATCAAAAACGTGTTTTATTGCTCAGCAAATTGATACAATGCATTATAAATGGCCAGAAGGTAGGAAACATATTTTAATTTAAATGGAAGGTATGAACTCCACAAATTCCTTTGCCAGAAGGAAAGGGGAGCTTGCAAAAATAAAAGAATGTCCAAACCTTTACAATGAGTTTCGAACCGGATTTTATAGAATCAACATGAAAGGGAGAAAGAGAGAGAAGCGGGAAAAATAGTTCAAAAATCAACCACTACTATTAATGCCTCCTACAAAATCTACCACCAAATCTGTCTTAACTGCATCGATTTCTTATTCAAAGCTCAAGGAGGAGGAAACGACATATCATATCGAATTTGATTTGGTTGTTGGGGAAAAAATAGATCCTGCATTAATGGCCTTGAAGACGTTTCTCCATTTTTCTTCCACCTAACCTCCCCGATCTTAAAGTTTCAAATCTTCATGGCATAGATAAGGCTGAGATATTTCCAATGGTGTTAGATTTGTAATATTTTGAGCCCTGAGTTGAAAGATATGCCCCTTCAAAGTTTGTATTGGGTTCGTACAAAAGGGCGGAAAACTAGTTTGAAAAATGGGCCCCCTTTTTAATATGGGACACGTGGAGGGATGACACTTGTTTGAGGGAGGCCTCTGTATTTTTCTCTTGGAATGGCATGGGACTAACATGTTACTTCCTCCGCCGGCCTGCTTAATTTCTATGTTTTTGGCTAAGTCCTTTGCTTGGCGGGGTCATATTTCTTGACCGGGGACACGCGGCGATCTGGTGCTCATCTAGAAATCCTCTCTTTATTTGACCCTTGAGTTAGCACTCGTTTGGACACTTGGCACTCTCTGCCGGCCTGTCACCATGCATTGACTATTCAACCCAACTCGTCCCCTTTTTTGAGACTGGACGCGTGGAGGCTCCGCGCTCACTTGAAAGCTCGATCAAGATTTTCCTTTGAAGGAGCGTTGGGTTGACACTTGGAAGCCTCCGCAAGTCTTTGGACTTTTCAACGACCTCTCCCTTACCTTTTCAGACCTTGGGCTACGTGGTGAACTGGTGCTTGTTTGAGCCTCTACTTTTAGATCTACCCTTGGAGATGCACCGCTTGGACATGTGGCAGTCCCCACCAGTACTTCTATACTTAGCCTTTTTGAGGCCCACCCTGTCCACCTTTTGACCTCTGTTGACCATTTGCTACGTGGAGGGCTGGCGCAAGTTTGATTCTCCCTTTTTGGATTCAACTTTGGAGAAGCTCTGTGCTGACATGTGACTCTCTCTACTACCTTCTCCATACTTAGCCTATTTTTGGACTCGTTACAATCAAGCTTTTGAGCCCGAAGACTTTAGATCTTCACCGTTTCTTATTTTTCTTGCTCCTGGATTCTCTGTGACATTGCCCCTCTTTCTATGACCCTGCTATTCTATTTCCGAGCCCACATATAACCTGTTAAATAGATGTAAGACATGGATCCACTCGATAGAGCCGTCTCCTCTCTTTCTTCTTGCATAGGGTCGTTTGGTCTTTCGCAGGCCCTGCCACTCCATTGTTGAGTCCTTCTGTGACCTGTTTGTAAGATTAAACATTTTTTTCTCTGCTTCTTTCTGTGTGGGGTCGTGGCTGTTCCAATACTTTTACCAGGGGGTAAAATATGGATAACAATTTGGTGACTCACAGGGGTATCTGCTTGCTAGATGAAAATACCAATTGCCTTATCATATCCATTGGGCATGGAGTCGAGAACGATGGTCTAATACTGATCCTACCTCTAATTCACGAACTTGACTGCTTGCACTCTCAATTTGCATAAGAAATCTTGAAATGATGGTTTCTGAGAGTAAAAAATTGCTTTGACTCGAGGCTTTATCTCTGCTTTACAATGGGAACAGCAAGAGCAAAAACAACACCACAACTACATACAAAATTTGAAATCATACATGCTTTATGTAGAACATGCGAGTGTGCAAAGCACTTAGGAATAAAACAACCTAAACTATAACAAGGTGGATTTTGAATCCTTTTACTAAAATTTAGAATAAAAACATCCAATAATTATATGCTTGAAAATAAACACAAATATTGAGTCTAAAATTCAATAGGGAGCCACCACATCAAAATAAATAAGAAGATATGAAATCTTTATACCAAAATAAATAACTAAAAATAGAATATATTATAGATCTAAAAATAAAACTAGGAATTACAAAGGAAGAATACAAATCTTGTTTAGAGTAACCCTATCTTCCCAAATGGTATACCTCAAATTTTATTCCTACTTTTCAAATCTAAAGTCAATCCTCTTTATTGTTCCCCACAATATCTTATGTTTTCTTATGGGATCATGCTTCATGAATTTGGTTAATAACATATCAATCCTCAATATTTTGAATATGTGCATCGTAGATCTTATAGTAAAGAGATACCTTTATTTTTTTGCCTTGTTGAAATAGAGGATGGTTCCATATGTCATGTTTCTCCTTTCATATTTCAAAATCCCTTACCATAGTGCATGTATTTCCCTAGGGGTTATTTTTCTTAGTTTTTACTTTAAACTCACAATAAATACACCAAATTTTAATGCACATGTAATGTGTACTATTGGCTATCTATTTTTCAACTCGGTATCCATTGTCATGATGTATGCGTCCACGAATGGGCTTGCTCCAATATCAATGCTACTAATGGCCTCTACATGAAAAAAAAAAATTCTTATACTTCCTAGGGATTGTAAATGTCTTATGTGAAAGGGTATGGTAGAAAGGTAACAATAAACCTCCAAAAAATAGTGTGTGTTGAATATACCAGATCTCATATGAAAGCATGGAGGTTAAATTCTTAAAGAACACATCAAATGTATGCACAATTTTTTTGGCTCCTTTCATGTATCCATTAAAGTATAAATTATATATTTCTTGAACTTAGGAGTGTTAATTCCTTGAGAAAATATTCTTTTATCATATCGTAATTAACCACAAATTACTATGGTTCATACTGCGTTATACAAGTTATGTAGTCGGCCACAATGAGTCATGGAAAACTATCATTATTTATGCTCTTGAGAAGTGATTTTATTTTTGTACCATATCAATTCACACTTATGAACATAATTGGTTGCATTTTGAATCCATCGCTTCTCTAGGAGATATAGATATAAATCATAGAAAATTTGAGGTGCAAGGGATCCAATATGTTTTGTAGCAAAACTATACCTTTTACTAGTGCTTCGATGCCTATCCATCTCATTATGTTGATGTACCCCACAACTTCTAGACGTGATAGGCATACCAATAGTTGCATTTAATGTGGTTATTATAAGTCCACCCTTATGTGATGTCATTGCTTGTTTTGATGGATCTTGGTTAATTGACCCACTAATCTTCATTATGAACTTCCAAACACTATTTGGTTTCACAAGAGGCCTAGATGGTCCTTCACTCGATTTTCCAAAGAGTGAAACTTGTTGTAACAAAAAGGGAGATGTGCCATATAAATCCTCTTTTCCTTTCCCGTTATCTAACACCTCTTCACTATCACTTTCGATACTTACGATACCTTTAATATCAAGAGAACTAGTTGTACAAACATGTGTGTTGGGTTGGAAAAGGATGCAATCAACATTGTATTATGGTTCAACATTATCCAAATCTTAATTTTATTCAAGTAATGAGTATATATTATTTACCCAAGCCTTCTTTATCATGGCGGTCATCCTCACATCATTCCCATTCACTTTAGGTCTTGAAGGCACTTTTATAATATGATTCATCCTCATGTTGAGGACCTCTCTTGGCTAGAACCTTCTACAAAGATTCTTTGTAATGTTGTCACTTAAGAAGTCACTCATCCAAGACATACATGTTGAATTTCATAATCAATATCACTCCTTTATTCAACCTTCTACATTTTTCATGTGACTAGGGGTTTAGCCACCATAGGAAAATTTTCAATCCCAAGGTCTACCTTGAGTTTCTTAATCTTAAGGGGAGGTATTTCAAGTAATTTCTATATGGATCACATAAGAAGTTAAAATATCCTTCCTTGGGGAAATAATATTTACAAAATGCATACTCTAAGATATGACTACAAAATATTCAACTCCACCGGACATAAAAACATGTGTCCACATAACATATAACTCTAAAATTCTTCAAAGACACTCTTCACGCCAAGGATGCTTATATCCCATAATTTTTAGCATTTAACAAAAGTAACCATCCAAACATACATTTTTTTGGGAGTTTTAAAACTCATACAAAACATCATACATATTCCTATCTGCTCATTTTCTTAGTGAACAATTCCCGTGAATAAAATATATTTGTGAAAAATCCTCTTCAAACCTTTCCAAACAACACTTGAATGTTCTCTTGAGTAAGTTGAAACCCCCTTCTTCAATACCATAATGGAAACACAAGGCCATCACCACTTCAGAACCATTCTTGAGTGCCCAATGTCGTGTCTGGTTTCACCGGATAAGAGTCGGTCGTGATGCCTCTCTCTGGGAGTCGTTATTTGATGTTGACTAGACTTACTCTTCTCTATGTATATCTTAAATAGGGATCGATAACGAAACAAAAATGTAGTTACCTTTGTGTGCTCACTTGATGCATGAGAGAAGACCAATTCCCATTGGTTTCAACTATGTCATTATGTCTATGATATTAAAGTATTCATTTTTTCCACTTCCAAGCGTTAAGAACACAAATATCTCAAACAAACACAAATGCATGAGAACATAATATAATAACTACTATTAGATAAATAATATTTATGGGGACACATTCACATAGCCACAAAATTTAATTTGTATCAAGAAATAAATCTTAGAAACTTAATATACAATTCATATCTTAAGTTATTCATAACTCTTATAAATTTATAAATGATTAATATAATTAGTCATTAAGAGTGAAACAATTCAACTGAAAGGTTACAACTAGATCACCGACCCTTATAAAGGGTGATCTTCTATTAGAGATTGTGTAGTTTAATGAATGGTTGGTTTCCTACATTGATCAATCAATGCTTTGTTGTGAAGAAGTTGAAGGAATAATTGTGTTGGGTTACGCTTTATTGATAACACACTATTTTTTATTTCATTATCGATTAATAAAATTGGAAGTCCTTCACAATGGGGTGTTTGACCTATTTACAAGTTTTCCTCACTCAAATATTGTGTACATGTTCTATTTTCATTACATACAATTTATTTTAATTTTGTACTCTACTTGGAATTTTATATCCTCATTAAATTATTGTTTATTAAATTTAATAATAGCTATGACATGGTATTATATCATAGAGAATTCTAAGTTGTGTGTAGGTTCAATCTAGGAAATTGAAAGTTTGCTAAAATTATTACGAGAATAAAAATTAAACTTACATTTGAGACACAAATTCATACATAAGAAAATCCTCATTATTCATATGTAGGAAAATTCTTGCAATCTCAAAGTTTGTTAAAAATTCTACAAGAATAATCTTGTAATCTCTATATATTCTACAGAGAATTTAACTAAGTGTTAAGTTCTTTGGAATAACTATTTACAAAAAAATAAAAATAGACATACAATATTTTTATTTTTTTACAAAAATTATCTCTACTAATAAACCAATAACATTGTCTTATGGCGTGCTCAAGTTTGGAACACCCATATTTTCCAGAAATATCAAGGCTTCTTATTTTATATGCATTTTGTTTCTTCACATCTAGCTCGGCCCTTATTTGTAATAATACCTCGGAAATTTGGCTCAAATAACCCTGCCAAACAACACAAAGCCTTCTCATTAATATAAATCTTAGGTGACTCTGTTATCATTTGAAGTTCACATTCAATTAGTATCTTTGAATTATGCCTTGCTTGTGCAAATTTTATAACTCTACGAGGCCAAGCCTCCTTTACTTGACAACCGACACATGATACAAACCTTATGATTTTGACTCGGGTACCTAGACTTGGTGAGGAACCCTATGCCTATTATAGGCTTGGGCACAAATCAACCCAATTGAGAGTAGGTTGTTCACAAATGGTCCCTTCCAAACTTGGAAACCCTTTCTCGTTGCATAACTGACATATCTCCATTGCTATAGATACATAAAGAACATATGAGGGCATGTAACTCTATTAGGTAGTAACATATGAAAAAGTACTTTAGAGGCCATTGCAAAATCCTTTCTCCAATGGAGGTGGGTAAAACAAGGCACAAAATATTAAGAAAATAATTTAAAAGTGCTCCATCATCCTATAAATTCTTGGAAACCCTAGTTGGGTGGGCCTATTTTTGACATTCATTCAAATCTTTAGAAAGGAATCAATTCTAGTCTTATTTCCTTGACCAAGGTGCACAAAGGAAAATTGTCAAGGAAAATATTGGCCATTGTTAATTAAGTTTGCATGGGTATACATTTTTGAGTAATAAAAAAACAAGGTCTGTGCAATGACAAGTTTTTGTATTATGTGATGTTACATGTTGAGTTTAAATTGTTATAATTGTGTTGTTAGATGTTGAGTTTATATCACTACAATGATGTTGTTAGATGTTGAATTTAAATTGTTACCACTATTTTGTTAAAGGTTGATTTCACGTTACAATAACTTTTTCCGTAGTTGTTGTAGTAGTTGTTCACTTGTGAATGGAAAAAGTTTTTAAATTAATTTAGGTGTTTTTATTTTGTTGTAATATAGAAATTAAAATGAAATAAATAGGGATTAAGTATTAAAAAGAGGGTCCTTGGAAACTATTTTTTGATAACATTATAATATCAAATATGGAAGCAAAATCTTAGTATGAGAATACATTCAGCTCTGCTTGGTTTCTCATGCTTTTTCTTGCCTTGTCTCGTTATGGAAATTATGCATTCTTATCCTTATGGTCATCCCTTAGGCTTATCATAGTGCCTTCCAAATTTTTCCCACCAATAAGGCAATGAAGCACCTATAAATGGCCAACTCACCCCCAAACGCATGAGGAAGTTTGTGCTGAAATTTTACTGACGAGGTATGGACTTTGATCCTTTTCCTGATGTTGTTATTTCTGAGGATTTTTTTAGACCCTGTGGTTAAGTGGTACCAAAACCATTTTCTTATTTCCTTCTTTTATGACCACATCCCATCTAAAAATTATTTACAGAATTGGATGAAAAACCATTGGGAGTCTATCGATATCTAGGTTTTTGGGGTCTATAACTTCACCAAGGGTTTTTACCTGTTTATATTTTATGAGCCATCGCAAGTCTAGGCCCTTATACTTAAGGAAACTTACTGGTATTTAGCCAAAACCCTGCTTGTGTTATCCCAATGGACCCTAGAATTTAGTCCTAATAGCCAAGTTTCACTCAAAATACCTATTTGGATTGAGCTCCCGGCCTACCCGTGAACCTCTCGGTATTTTCTAACAAAGCTTGTCAATCCCAGTTAGTAGGGTGATATGCCATGAAAACATTTTTTATTTTTCTATCTAAATAAACATGTGTGTGTCAAGGTGGACTTGGAAAATATCTACGAGACCATTTGAATCTTCAAATTGGGTCTTTGCGAACCTCTCAAAAGGTGGTTTTCTTTAGCTTGCCCAATACATGTTTTCACCGTCCGAGCCCTAGACCATGCATTTGGGACTGTCCCCTTTTGGCTCATTCTAAGCTCGTTCCTATGCGCAACCCTCGAGCCAAAGACTGTGGTTGGTCCCTAGGCCGATGGCTGGAAGGTGGTTGATTCTAAGAAAATTTTAGGAATGAGGGCTTCTGTTGAAACTCCACCTCTATCCTCTTCCTCTCCACCACCATTTAGGAACGAGCCTTAGGTGATGTAGCCTAGCCCTTCGGTTTCCATTCCTTCCAAAACCTTACAGAGCCAAGTTATTTCGATGAATTCAAAGAATACTAGGAATGTAGCATCAACCTCTCTTTCATTATGACACTCACACGGTTCTCGGGAGGTTACGAATGCCATACGGGGATTAAATGGGGTCAAATGCCACTCCATTCAAGTTGATCCAAATGATTTAGACCAACTTCTTTTTCCAACAATTTTTCTCCTCGGCTCCTAGGATGGAATTCCAGATGGGCAGGGGGAGTTTGACATGTCTGATTTTTCATGAATTTTATGTCATGGAATGTTCGGGGTTTGACAGAGCCCTCATGAAAATTCTCTATTCATTTAGCTTGCTAGTTAATTAGTAATTTAGATGTTATTTGCTTACAGGAAATCAAGATTTCTATTTTTTTAACTTCAAACTATGCTGACATGTATTGCCCCTGATTTTGTGCATTTTCATACTCAAAAAATTGATGGTAGAGGTGAAGCTAGCATTTTTATTGCATTGAAATTTTTGGCATTAATTGTTTCCTTGGGATAGGATCCAAATAATAGGGCAATTTGGGTGATTATAAATACTAATGATACTTTTTTGGCATTCTCAATGTTTATGCCCATAATGAAGGCCTCAATATAACTTTATTATGAAGATGGCAAGGTGATAACTTACCCAATGGTTATTGGTTGGTTTGTGGAGACTTTAATATGGTGGAGCACCCAGATGATAAATGTGGCACACTACCGATGTGTTGGTGTCTTAGAAAACGTGCAACTTAGTATTATTTTAAAAGATGTTGGGGCCTTTCCAATCCATTACTCAATCGGTGGTAGGAATTTATGGACCAAACTTGGTTTACTTGAACCAACCTCTAAGAAGGATATGATCAGGTAGTAAAATGCCTTGATCATGTACTTCTTTCACGACAATCCTTTTTTTTATTTTTGACACACATGACTCCTCCGTAATCAAGGTTTGGCCAGAAGTGCTTTGGTCAGACCACTATCCGATCACATTTAAGGTTGTCTGGTAGGGGGACCCTCTCAAGGTTCCTAGTACTTAATTATTTCTTAATGTGTCTTTAATGAGTCACTTGAGAGTTATCTAGATCATCGCTAAAATATGGAGTATGGTACCTTGTCCTCCTTATGCTTGCCAAATTGGATTGCATGGTGGGAGGTGACGATACTGATGCACCACCAAGTTCCTCTGCTGGGTTGGAAAATAGGTCACCTAGGTCTGAAGAAGGGCCGATTCGGCTCTACACAGAGAAATTTAGAAGAATCACTTTGCTACTTGAATTTAATACTTTTGATTCTTATCTTCAACTCCAAGCTATTAGGATCCGCCATAAGCTCAAGCTCATTGATCTTCATTCCACATGTGGTGCTTAGATCCGATCAAGAATTTTTTGGATTTGGGTAGGAGACAAAGCCTCTAAAATATTCTTTAGATCCCTCCGAGCCCAACATACTCAAAAAAGTATTAAAGCTATCTATGACTCTTACCAATGGCTTACTGATCTATCAGATATCACTCATGCTTTTGTCAAGAATTATCGTCTAGTTTTTCAAGCTCGGGAGGATTCAATTGAGCGAACTACTACCTTACATAAATGTATTGATGTGGTTCCTTCTCAAATATCACCCAGAGATTGTGCTCACTGCGATGCCCCTCTCTCTCTAGATGAGATTCATGTAGTTCTACTCTTTCTTGTAGATGATACGTTTCTGGGTTTGAATGGCTTCCCTTATGAATTATATAAAGCTACTTGGTCTTTTGTTAGACCTAATCTACTTTGGGTCTATAATGAAGCATTGTAAACTCACTCACTGGGAAGTTTCATCAACCAAGGAAACATCAAGTTTATTCCTAAGCGGGGATCCCGAAGCAGATTGAGAATTAACAAACCAATCAATCAGTTGAATGTCTCCTACAAAATTATTGCTAAGGCATTGGCTCCCTGAGTTGTTGATATTTTACCCAAAATTATTCGACCGAGAAAACTAGTTTTTTAAAGTTTGATTTATTTTGGAAAATCTTATCATCGTTTGGGAAGGAATGTACATTACAAAAGCCACTTTTTTCGAAAATTGATTTTGAAAAAGTTTATGATTGAATTGAATGGCCCTTCATTTTAGCTATGCTGAAAGCCTTAGGATTTGGGGAATTTTTCCGGTCTCCCCGTGAGCACACTCTTTGCTAGTGCTTTGGCTTAACTCACAATTAACGGTTTCCAGTCATCTTCCATTGGCCTCTTTTGTTCCACCGTAAAGAGGTGCCCTCTAGCACTAAATTTGTTTGTTCTTCTGCAAAAGCCCCGGATACTTAATTTCTCATCAAGATTCTTAAGGCCGTATCCAGGGTATTATCCTTCCTGACCATGCAACTCAACTTATCAATAGACATTTTGTAGACAATTCTGATTAACAAAAATGGGGCCTAATTGACCTAAATGAGGTATTAGGGTATTAATGCTAATCTAACTTAGGATGACTAAAATGATGTAGTAAATAAACTAAAACACTATGTAATAAATGATATTAGTTATTCTAAGTGAAATAAAGCCCTAAGTATGCAAGAGAAGGGAAGGAAAGATCTTAGCTGATTAGAGGAGATGGTCTTAGGTCTACTAAGAAAATGCAGAAGTGTAGATTTAACAATCGGGGACCCTGTGAAGGGTAGATCCGTGAATCTGAGCCGTATGAGGTGCCCGTGAGTGTATTAGGTGCCATGGGGTGCCTTGGTCTATAATCTGGGTGCCTTGGACACTTTGTACAAGCTCAAAACCCGAGTTCGGTAGTGTTGTAACTTGGTCCAAACCCCACCGTTTGTTGTCTTGGATCTGTTGGATGAGCCGGAAAATGACCTTCAATATAAAGAGAAGTATAGAAACCCTATAAAAATAAAATATGCAAATGAATGGGTCAGGCTGACCTTAACCTCCAAACTAGTGGTATTATCACCGAGCACTACACAAAATTTCATACCCGGATGTAGTTCGGTGTGTGCATGCATGTTGTGCCGTAGGGTTCTCTTGTGCTAGTCACAATTTGTGAAGTAGCAAACAATAGTAACTATAGAAAATGTAAGTAAAATGTGTGCATGGAATAGAATAGAATCCCCCTATATAGTGTGTGTGATGCAGATCTCCTAGCCTTGATGCATGAAACTAATGGATACAAGTGATGCAATGGATACATCTCTAAATGGAGTGATAGTAGTATGTGATGCTAGGACCCTCATTATGGTCTTATAAGCTTTATATTTATAGGGATCTCAAACATAATTTCATAATTAATTTTGACAAGGATGACTGAGGAAAAGATAAAGACAATAAACATATAGAAAATCCCCAAAAGAAAGTGGGAAAAGGATGTGTATAGACCAGGGTGCCCATAAGTGGGACCGGGGTGCCCCAGTATAGCATGGGGTGCCCTGAATTTGAGCTAGAATGATGGGGCAATTGTGAAATGGGTGGGTATGTGCTGGAAAATACTCAAGAAGTGCAAAAAAATGTAAAATAAAGATGGCCAAAATGTGGGATTAATTAGTACTTTAACCACTTGAGAACCTTCTAAATAGTCATCCTTGTCGAGTTATGGCTCATTGTGTGTATGCGCCTCATAGACTAGTCTGAAATCACTCCATTGTGTCCGAACTAGTGTAAATACAATGTGTTAGTAGAAAAACCACAATGATGCCCCCCTCTTTGGGGTGCATGTGAAAACCTTAAAAGGAGAATGCGGCCCCAAAATAGTACCAATCACCCTCCGACCTATAACTAACTTAGTCGTGCAAGGGGAAAGGGAAAGTGCTTGGTAGATAACAAAGTGCACACAAAAGGGGATGGCTAGCCAAAAAAAGTGTTAGTCCACAAGAACATGCATGTAATCAATGTATAAAACACAAACAATGTAGAAAAAATACCAAGAACAATATTGTAAACATGTAAGAGATAGAAAGAAGACCACATAAAGTGGGTTACAAACAAGGGACATCACTCACAATGTCGCAAGACACGCAAGGCCATCATTTCCGCAAACATCGGACATGTGTGCACACAAGTAAAGGGAAAATCCCACATATAGTAGTAAACAAGGAAGACAAGTAAAAACAAATAAGTAGTCATGGAAACATGTAATACTTTATGCAAAACAAGTGCTGCATATGGAACATCCGTTAGCATGTTAGTGTGACAACCAATATTTCAAAAACGTGTATGAACAAGTAGTATAAGATGCTAAGTACAAAATGAAATAATATCACATGTATGAGAAGAATCTGGATGCCCCAAGTGACTAGTGTAGTAAGGGTAGAAGACGAGCATCCATGCCACATGTAAATGTTGTGTATGAAGATCACACTAAACAAAGGTTTGAAGGTGTATGTGTGGATGATAATGACATATAAGAAAACAATCTAACATGTTTAGTAAAGTGAACGTGGAAAACACTAGTAAGAAAAAGTAAATGCCCCCAAGATAATGCAATATGTTGTGGATGGATGGAATGGAATGCAAGATGGAATGATAGAGGAAATGTGCCCCCCGAGTGTATGGAAGTGTATGTAGTGAGGCTCATTCTGTTTTCCCCTCAGAAGTCAAGAATGAACCACAAATGAGAGTGCGTCATCGAGAAATGGTCAAGTAGTGTATGGTGAGGAGACGTATGGAAAGATAAGCGTAGCCCCTATAGCCTAAGCGTATACCATGATGTGTAGAATGGATGAGTGATGATTTATCCCTAAGCGTATATCACTACATGATGGAAGAAAAAGGTGACGATTTATCCTATAGTGTATGTCACTATGAGAGATGGGTCATGAGGGTGTATAAAGCGTAGATGAGTATGTGGGGGATAGAGGAAGGTGGTGATTTAACACTAAGCGTAGACCACTATGTGATGAGGAATAATGAGGTGGTGATTTAGCCTAAAGCATATACAATGACGTGATGAATAAGAATGAGGTCGTGATGTAGCCTAAAGTGTATACCACTAAGTGACAATTAGGATATATGATTATGTAATAGAATGACTTAGAATAGCATGATATAATATGTTATGATAGGGTGTAAGAGGATAATGAGAAATAGATGAAGAGAGTGGTGATAAACCTAAAGTGTATACCACTACATGATGATTGAAGGTATGATAATGCAATGAAAAAATTTAGAATTGAGAAAATAAAAATGTAGTTGGATGATATAATAGGAGATGATAAAATGTAATAAGAGGATGTAGAAGTAATGAAAAGAGTGGTGATTTAACCTAAGGTGTATACCACTATGGTATGTGATGATGATTGTGGGTGACGATATAGCCTAGAGCATTGGTCACTAGTCCAAGGAATGTGGTATGATGACATGTTGCATGTAGGTAAGGTCCATTTGATTGGTAAACCCTTGGCATTCAAGTATGGACCGAGTAACTAAAGTGTGTCATAGGGAGGTGAGTGCAACCCATATAATAATGTAGTGTAGGTGACCAAATGGTGAATAGGACGTGTAAATGCATGGGAAACCGTAGAAAGTGTGATTATAGGCATATATAGAATATGCAAAGTGATGATAGACAAAACTAGACCCATGGATAATGTGACCTAGCGTAAATATGGAATGTGTGGACGTAATGTAAAAATAGACTCATATATAATGATGACTAGTGTAGCATGTATGAGATAGATGATGTAGAAATGAATAGTAGATGAGGTATGTATAGGATGATGTAAGATGTGTGGTGTGTGGGTTTAGTGTAATGGTAATCCCTCAACAATCCAGTGTGAAACGAAGCACAAGAGTGCGTCATCGGGTAATAAAGGAGTTACAAAGTACGAGATAGAAGTGATGATGAATGTAGGAGAATACAAATATGCTAGAATAGAAGGGGGTAAGCATGTGATGGGATATGCTCTCCTATGATAGTGTGTGTATAGGACTAGGTGAACTCATCAAGGAGATCGTCATCCTCTGGATCAAAGTCAAATGGATCGAATTGGAAACTTGGTAGGCTATAGTATGAGGTTTCTCACATAATGAGCTAGTGAGAGACAAATGGTACATGCCCATCATGTATTATTCATCAGTAAACAAAGGATGCGGGCAACTGTGTGTGTACCATTGAGTGTAGTGAGGTGAATAGCCACGGAACTATTGCAAATGAAAACACCACCAAAAGGCATAGGGAATGAAATATCAATATGACTAGGGTCTAAGGTGCCTCCGATGTAAGTAAGCCAAGAGTCCCCTAATGTGAGTAGAGAAGCACAAGGGGTGTTTGGGAGATAGATGAAAAGGTCAAAAAATGTAAGCCATAAGCAACAGTGATAGTGACAAAACCATAATTGATTAACAAAATGGGGCCTAATTGACCTAAATGGGGTATTAGGGTATTAATGCTAATCTAACTTAAGAGGACTAAAACACTGTAGTAAATGAACTAAAATAATATGGAATAAATGCAATTAATTATTATAAGTGAAATAAAACCCTAAGTATGCAAGAGAAGGGAAGGAAATAGCTTAGTTGATTGGAGAAGATGGTCACATGTTGTCGCAGGTCTGATAAGAAAATATGGAAGTGTAGAAGAACACTCAAGGACCCTACGAAGGGAAGATTTGGTGAATTTGAGTTGTCCGAGTTGCACTGTGAGTGTACTTGGGGTACCTCGAGGCACCCTAGTCTCAGTAATCTGGGCACCCCTGAACACCGTAAAGTTTAAAACCTAAGTTTGGTAGTGTCACAACTTGGTCTGAAACCCTACCTAGTTGTTGCGCTGGATCTTTTGGATGAACTGAAAAATGACCTGCAATGCAAAGAGAAGTATTAATACCCTAAAAAATAAAATATGAAAATTAAAGGGTTGGATTGACCTTATCCGCCAATCTAGTGGTCTTGTCATCGAGTGCCACACTACATTTCAGACCCGGATGTAGTTTTGGTGTGTGTGTGTGTGTGTGTGTGTGTGTGTGTGTGTGTGTGTGTGTGTGTGTGTGTGTGTGTGCGCATATCGTGCCCTTGTGTGCTGTCATGCCACCACACTTTGTGAAGTAGTGAGTAATAATAACTATAGAAAATGTAAGCAGAATGTGTGCATGGAATAGAATAGAATCCCCCCCTATATAGTGTGTGTGATGCATATCTCCTAGCCTTGATGCATGACACTAATGGATGCAAGTGATGCAATAGATACAACTCTAGATGGATTGATAGTAGTATGTGATGCTAGGACCCTCATTATGGTCTTATAAGCTTTATATTTATAGGGATCTCAAGTTTAATTTCGTAATTAATCCTGAAAAGGCCAAATGAGGAAAATATAAAGACAAAAATGGCTAGAAAAGCCCCAAAAGAAAGTAGGAAAAGGATGTGCATAGATCGGGGTGCCCAAAAGTGGGATTGGGGTGCCTGCACCTCCAAGACAGATGGGGTGCCCTAAATTTGGGATAGAATGATGGGGTAGTTGCAAAATGGGAGGGTATGTGATGGAAAATAATCGGGAAGTACGAAATAAAATATAAAATAAAGATGGCCAAAAGGTGGGATTAATTAGTACTTTAACCACTTGAGAACCTTCTAAATAGTTATATAAGACTAGGCTGAATTATGTGTAAAGTGCACAAGTTTGTGTCTAAAGATTACTTCCTTACTCTTACACAATGTAACAAAATTTTGCTTCCATATTTGATTATCTTAACACTTTCTATTTGGCTTCTAGATCCAATATTCGATGGCTAAAACCTTTGGATATCATCGAGTTGTTTACCTTTTCCGGATTGGCTTCAGGATTACCCCTAGAAGTGGATTGGTCGAGGAGAGAAATTCAAATTTCTTGGCATTCCTTTTTCCTTTGACAGTGACTCTACAACTTTATGGAATTATGTTCTTAACAAGGTGGATAAAAATGTTACCAAATGGTCCTCTAAACTGATCTTGTTGGGTAGTAAGTTTTAAGTGTACACTAAGATCCTCACTAATACTCATATTTATTATTCTACTTATTGGTTTCCTCGCACTTCCTTCAACTAGCTCACCAAGTCTTCTTCGAGAATTTCTTCTGTAAAGTGTAGATCTGCGTTTCCAGCTTCTTGTCTAAGTGAGTGTTCGAGTAATCAAGAAACATGAGACCACATCAGGTATACAAGGGCTTAGTACCTTGGAGATTGATATGGATGATACAGGTGCAAAGAAACTAGATGCATGACATCAAGAAGTTAGATCTACAAAACTTAAACCAGATAAGATTAGAACACAATATGCGGGGGTTGCTCGAACAATGCCGGTTCCAAGAGGATTTCAAATCCCTTGGAGGATGTCAACCCCCATGTCAGACAAGATAATTAGATCATGAACAATAGTAAAAATGATAAGCAAATGGAATAACAAGAGTACTTAGCTCATGTCCTAC
Organism: Taxus wallichiana var. yunnanensis; assembly: GCA_018340775.1. Classification (NCBI taxonomy): domain Eukaryota; kingdom Viridiplantae; phylum Streptophyta; class Pinopsida; order Cupressales; family Taxaceae; genus Taxus; species Taxus wallichiana. Next base: position 716,895,481 of record CM031238.1, read on the forward strand.
TATGGAAATGAACCGGGCATCAAGATGGCAAGATAAGAGACACCGCCGAGTTTTCTCTTTCTTATGTCCTGGGGTTCTTTAGTATCTCTCCCTTTTGGGTCCCTTTTGAAAAAAATTCCTCTCTCCAGGTCCTCTTACTCTTTTTGAAATATGGGGAAAACCCCATATTTATAGCTTAGATATGAGACTAACTGCAGGTTAGATGATACCCAGGGTGTAGTAAAGTAACCTGAGTTAGGGATGTGATGTGATCATGTGGGTCCCATAATTTGACTTATTAGGCAAAGTGGGGGACATGATTTGAATGGGAGGGTGAGATAAAGATTTCATTTTAAAAAGAAGGTGTCGGATGGGTGCATTTTGAATTAAATAATTTATGAGAGATGGGGGATGATTCCAAAAATTGAATTATCAAATGGGTCCATACGGAGCCCATTGATAATCAATCAAATAATATGAACAAATAGATAAGATTTTATTTATTTTAAGATAAAGAAAAGTGGGGATAGAAATTACATGCATATAAGATGTCGGGAGGGTGCTATACTTTTGAAAATAGGTGTCTACATTTGCCCCTTTTTGTTGAGTGGTTTGCGATAGCAAGCCACGAGACAAAAAAAGGGTTAGATGAAAGATGTGTCTGAGGATGGATGAAGATATGACCAAAGGCAAGATGCCCTAGGAAAAAAGAATTGCAATAAAAAAAAAGTATGGCGGTGACTCCAATATCACATCGGTAGAGGAAAATTGCGGTCTCAACGAAGACAGACGACAACGTTCTACAGACCAGTGAGTGGGTGAAGACCATTGCAGTATGGATGTAAACCAAGATGACCAATGGGTCATAGGAAAACATAAAAATATGTGAAATTGAATGTGAAAGATGTGCGCAATCCTTTGTGTGTGAGGAATCGTGCAAAAATCATGTGTCCATAAAAGGGACGTAGGTGAAGACAATGACGCCCCAACACAGGACATCATAAATGTGGACAAGATGAGAAAATAGGATAGAAAGGTTAGATAAAATGCCCTAAAAGGGTAATAAATATGATGACAATCATGTTTTATAGGGACGATGCATAAGTGTTAGCAAATTAGAAGGTGAAGAAGACAAAAAGGTCTTGCTTTTTGACAAGTAGGATGATAAGTTGAGATGATTTTGTGATAACACAAAATCAGAGAAAATATTTATGAAAGAGGATTGTTGGTCCCATTATTGAATTTTCATAATGTGCCCTAATTCTCCATGTCTAGGTTTGCTCACAAACATTTCATTGGTCGATTTGGTGATCTGCTGTTCACCTTCCCCAGTTGAATGCTTCGAAAATGCCCATAATGTTATTGTTTTGCCCTATTCTAAAGTAATATTCCAAATTTGCCCCCATTTGTGCCCTAATTTCTTCATTTTTTTAGGTTGTGTCATTTTCCTTTGCCAAATCGTGCAAAAAACTTGAATTTGATCGAATCCCAAGTTTGTGCAAGTGTTTTCCCAATCCCAAGCTTGAAAACAACGTCAAAACATGTTTCAATTGGTTTAAAACCAAGAAATTCACCTTCCTTGTCAAAAATTTCAAATTCTAGGGCATCCTCTGTATTCTCCACATTTTGACGGTCAGATGGGAATTCTCAGATCAAATTCATCATCACAATATTATTGCAATGTGGCGGGATCTTATTGGCGGGGTGGTCGGGAATTATTTTCTAACTTGTAATTTTTTAAGTTTTGGCTAAGGGGAAAATTTTGACCCATGGCTCCGCCTTTTGCAAAGGATGCCTACGTGGCACATTCTGATTGGTTGTGGAGTGGCGGGTGGTGGAGGTTCCTTAAGAATTTTGGCTTTCATTTTGGCAAAATTCTCAAAGTCATTTCTAGGCCTCGAAAGCCTCGGCAGCCGAATGGGAGGAGGACACGTGGACTCGGGGGACATGTGGGTGGCGGAGGGAGTTGGTGTTTTTTTTTAATCAAAGTGTCAATGGAAAGTTTTGAACCGATGGCTCGCATCCAATGACAGTGGAGACGTGTCCAGAAAAGTCGCATGGGAGGGCAGAGATTTTGATGAATTTGAAGTTTTTAACTTCAAAATTTTAAAGTTAAATTTTGACCTGAAGGTCCTCGACCAATGAGAAGTGGACACGTGTCTAGAAATGCAAAAATTCAAACAAGGGGGCCGAAGGAAAATTTTGTCACATTTTACCACTCCAATCCAGAGCTAACATGTGTCCAAAAAGGGTCAAGGATGGGCCAGTGGGTTCCTGATGACTTTGGAGTTTTTAACTCCAAATGGTAAAATTAAAAATTGGACCCGAGGTTCCAAAACCCAATCAAAAAAGGACACGTGTCCAAGAAATGCAAAAAATCAGGCAAAGGGAGCTAAGTCAAAATTGGAGGCATGCCTCCGCAGCCAATCTATGGAGGACATGTGGCATTTTTCAAAGGGGTCAAATGGAGAGTGTGGGCCCAAGGAGAGTTTTGAAACTTTGCATTTTGGTGGGCATAATTGGAGGCCTAGACCCACAGCTAATTGGAGAACGCCACATGGCAGGGATGAATCGGGCTTTCGGGCCGCGGGAAATTTTGCAAAATTTTCCAAAGATTCAAAAGGGCCGTAAGTGTAAATTTTAAAGGCAGTGACCCAAACCAATGGTATTTTGACACGTATACTACCTTATCCAAGGGTCAAAAGGGGAATATTCAAGAATCTCATCCTCCACGTGGAGGGCTAGCATTAAAAGTTGATCAAAATCGACGGTTACTATGCAATTTCATTTTCTAGCATGCCATGGGAGCTCCAAGGAGCTTGGAAATCACATTTCTTCATCAAATTTCATCGAACCTTATATGATTTTGGGTCCCCTTGGCCTTCTAAGTGCAATGGAACCATTTTCATGAGCTAATTTGATGATCTATGATGTTTTTGATGCATTTTTGCTAGGGCCCGATGTAAAAAATGTGAAAAGTAAAAATCAAAAGTTGTAGAGGTGAAATGATGAGGGAAAAGGTGAAAAATGATAAGTAGAACATGCGGGCATGCCTAAATGAAAAAAACGTGACCTGGGATGGATAAGAATTTGAATTTGTGTAATATTTTAAATTTTTATGCATCCCTGGCAACCTGCGAGTTGTTTTTCTAGTTTGATGTCATTTTCATGAAATCACGAGGATTTTTTGTAACAGAATTGATCCCATGGCATATTATTGGCTTGGGAAAGAAGACTCCAAGCTTGGGAGAATTTTTAAAAAAAGAGGAGAAAAGACAGAATTTTTCAAGGAAAAATAGGAAGAAATCCATTTCTCTGGGAGAAAACCACCTAAGAGCCATGTTCAATTTTATATTACATCTGATTTCATCATGTTGAGTTGGTTTCAGCTTGTAAATCCATCAACAAGCTCGAGGTTTTTCTAATAACATTCCCTTGCTGATGTATGTGATCAATTTTTGGATTATTTGGTGTTATCTCTTGGCAAAATTTGTATATGCTTATGTTTCAGAATGATTTCAACTTGTGTTTATTGCTCATGTTGCAATCTTGTGTTTAGGATCTCTTTGATCATACATGGTCTCATGTATTGTTAATGGTTTAATGGCATTTTCAATCTTATATTCAGAAGAGCCTTCATCTAATAGAAGATAAACAAATTTAAAATCATTTTACTGTCCTTGAATATTGAGATTATTTGTAAACCTTTGGGTGCACCTTAGGTCATGATCAAATAGGTTTTCCTGGATACTTTATTGGTATTTTTCTTCAAGATTTTGTGGTAGGTGTCAAAGGTTGTGTGGAAGAGAGAATATCTAGGCCTCCATTTGGTGCACATATCCTCAAGTTGAAGGAGTATCTTAAACCCATTGAAACATCTCTGTTATTTAGGTCTTACAAATTTCTTGCAAAGGTCCTCAAAGAGTTTGGTAATTTCTGGTTGGTCTTGTCTAACATCTCCCAACAAAATTTCATTCAAACTAACTCATCCTACCCATACTACCCTTGCATTGCATTGTGTATCAACAAAATAATACAATTCATTCACAAAAATGCACAAAGTATATCAGGATTTTATCATGTCTCTAGCAGCCTTAGCCTTGTCTTGAAAGCATTTCCATCATTTAGTAGTGACAAATCTTTTGAGTTTGAATAATGGATAATTCATCATGTTTTCCCAAGGCCATCTCCATACAATGTGCAAAGCATAAGGATATCTCCACCTCCTGCATCAAACAAATGCTGCAATATAGGTTCTCTTACCTTGGTTGAAAGGCACAACCTAAAACAGTGAGGATCAGATCAAAATCCTTTTGAGGTGATACCCACTCCTTAAAATCTTGAGTGCTAACAAGTCAGATAGATGTGCTCTCCGGCTACAAATGACACACAAATCATCTGTCTGCCCTTGAGTGTCTTGTGAGATCCATGATGCTGCTTGAGTTGTGAAGGAGATTAAGTTTGGGTACCAATAAGGACAAGATCGGGTGATGGCCGTTATGGTATCTTCTAAGACAAAAATGTCAAAATAAGATGGGAAGAGATTCTTAGAAATGGATATGATGATGCCCCCAAGAGGACTGACGAAGATAAAAGATGTGACAGGTTTTCCAAAAGAGAAGAGGTCAATGTTGCAAAGAGAAGAACAAGAACGGTAATGAAAGGGATGGATAATGATACATAAACAGAGAAACATTGGCATTGACTGTGAATGCCAGATGTAAGGGATGTTGAGAAAGAGAAAAGGGAATAGACAGGAGGATTAGTTGATTATGAGAAGAGAAAGAAATATTGAATATGAAGGTGATAAGGGAATGCAAATGAAGGATGGATATGGAAGAGGATAAAATAAGGAGTGAAAGGGGAGGAAGAAGATAAAAAAACAAGATTATAGAAAAATGGGGAAATGAAGAAGGACAAACAAAGAGAAGACAAGAAAAGAATAGAGCAGAGGATGAAATTATGAAAAAGGGAGAGAGTTATTTAAAACAAAAGATGTGAAGGAGGATGAAGCAGAGGAAGGCAGAGAGGTAATGGAAAATGAAAGAGATGATAGAGCAAATAAAATTGAAGGAAACAAATCATAGTGAGGAAATCCAAGGCAAAGAATATGGAACTGACTGCATGGAAATGCATGTGGATAGTGGGATGATAAAGAAGATTGGATAATGCTGAAGAGTCAGGTTGTCGATGGGGAAGTAAGGAGGAAGTGTGAGGTAAAATGGGGAGAAGCATGATGTAGAGGAAGTGAAATAAGACGAAGATCAGAAAGGAGGAGAAGACAATGAAGAAAAGCATGCAAAAGGACAAGAACCAGGGGATGAAGATATTTGGTAAAGAGTGAGAAGCATAAGGAATGTAAAGAGAAACTTGAGGGGAGGAATGACATCGATTGGAAAAGAAATAGAGATGCATGGGATGAGGATATGCTGATGATGAGAAAATAGAGAGAAGGTATATGATGAAGACAGTGAAGAAATTGGCAAGGAAGAATGGAAGATGGAGATGTGGTGAGGAAAAAGAAAGGATGGGATAGGAGAGGTAATTCCAGTGAATGGATGTTAGGAGAAGTCCACCAATAATGATCAGTAGGAAAAGAGAGGACAAAAGATGAGACAAGGCAGAAAGTAAACGAAGAATGGGAGGGGGAATGCCAATGAAGGGACGTTAGGAGAAGTCCTCCGATAATGATCAAAGGACACAGAGGAAGGAAGGAATGAAGATAGAATGGAGGAGGTCAAAGAAAAGGATTCAGGCTATGCGAATGGGGATGAGTGATTTTTAGGAGAAGTCCACTGATAATTAATGACACGAAATGGAAGGATATGATGAAATAATGTTAGGAGAAGATCAATGACAATGACGTGTAAGTATGGGGGGTAGATATGTGGGAGAGCTCTAGAAGATGGAATGAAAAAGTAAAGAAAGGAGGGATTACGATTTATAGGAAGATGAAGACGATGAGAGGATGCGGTGGATGAGAATGAATGAGAGAAACATGAAGAAACAAGACATGAAATGAATGAAGAAGCAACGGTTAAGTAAGATTACCTAGCGACGTATGATGGAGATGAAAAAGGGACTAGTATGGAGTGGTGTTTGTGAGAATGGAAGAGGAGGTGAGAGGATGTGATGATGGGGAATGCCATGAAAATGTAGATGGAGAGAATGTGGGGTAGTGTGGGAGTGCAGGATGACAAATCATGCTCAAGAGGGACTCTTAAGTAAGATTTCCATGTTGCGGGAGGATTTAAGTACGATCATCAAACCGATCATGATATGGAAGGAGGAAGACAACATTGTATTGGATGCGCAGTGTGGAATGGATGATTATGATGAGAGGCGGGAGAAAAAAATATGAGGAAGAGATGATGGGAGGTGGAAGGGTCGACAACAAGCCATTCTTAAGAGAAAATCTTATGTAAGATTACCTTGTGGCGGGACGGTTAAGTAGGATTGCCAAACCGAAGAAGAAGAAGAATGATGAAAATACTGAGCACTGTATACCAAAATGGAACAAGAGATGAAAAGAGGTGATAACAATGTGATAACAAGGAAACAAAGGGGTGTGACATGAATGGATGGAGGAACATATGCAACGTAGATGGAGAGTGTAAGGGAAATCCTTAACTGGGATGCCCACGTCGTGGTAGTGATGATGTAAGAGTGTTAATCGAAAAGGAAGAGTGGAAAGACGTTTGTGGTGGTGGTTGTCGTCATTGAAAGAGGAAATGGTGGAGAAGCTTCTACAACAAGAAGATCCAAGGAAGAAGATATACCTTAACTAAGGTTCTGTGGCTATATGGATGGTTAAGCAAGATTGTCAAACCGAAAGCAAAAGAGTAAAAGAGAAACTCAAGAGGAAAGACAAGTAAAATATTTGGTGTCGTGCAAGGGGACAAAGGTGAGAAGGATGATGTGGAGACAAATGGTGATGAGTGGACATGGAGAGTGAGAATCAATGGATCAAAGATGGTGTTGAACATGTTGAGAGATAAGGAGTTGTAGGATAACGAACCTACCTTGAGAAGGATCCTCAAGTAGAATTCGTAAACTGCAACGATGATCAAGTAGAATTCACAAACCGAAGAGTGTATTTGCAAATGCATTCATGGATATTATAGATAGACAATGTGAAATTTGATATGATGTTGATAAAAGATGACCTAGATGAGATGAATGGAACATATCTGTAGCAAGGGTGTATAGGGAAACTATGTTTCAAACTAGATTGGAGATAAATAAGAAAGGGTTACCACTCAAGGCATTGCACTTGTAGCCAATAACAGGTGTTAACACATAACCAATGATAGTTAGTTATACCAAAAGATCATGAGGGAAATATGGATGAAAAATGCTCGTAATCCTAATGTTGACATGATGAAGGGATCAAAGATGTGACTTGTATGTGGGAAGAGGGATCTCCAAAGGTGGTGTTCCTTAAGTCTATGCCCCAACTCTGGAAAGGGAAAGAACAATAGTAGAAAGTTGATCAATGCGGGAAGCTTTGGAAAATGTGTATAAAAGAAGGTTGATCAATGTGGAAAACCTTCCAGATGCCATAATAATAGAGTAACCATCCTTTGAGGGTATGGTCTACTTTATACATAATACAGATGACAAGAATAATATGATAGCCATCCTTCAAGGGATCAGTCTATTTCTTTTGATTTTGCTTTGATTTTGATGTTTTTTTTAATGAACGGCTGTCCTTTGAGGGATCAGTCTATTTTTTTATAACTTTGATTTGCATGAACATACGTGCATTTGAGATTCACATGGGGAGAGCTAGGAATAGCTAAGTAAACCACTTAAGAGGGGATAAGGAATGTACAAGAGACACCTTGGACCCTTCGCATGGTAAAGAGGAAAACGAGAAGGTAATGGATGTAATGGTTATAGGATCACATCAAAGTAGTGAAGGTGGATGACATAATTCAGATTATTATAATGATAAATGGAAGAGGCTAAAGATGGCGAACAATCTAAGGATGTAACTAAGTTCTCATTGGTAGATATATTAATAGTAGACTCAGGTCGTAAGTGCAATGCATTAAGAGCTTCTGTTTTTGGTTTACCACCACGAGAGAGAAGACAGTGAAGTTGAAAAAATATGAGATGATAGACAAGAAGGAAATAAAACTATGTCCCGAAGTAAACGATCATATGACCACAATGGTGGATTTAGATGAAAACAAATGATGATGCCCCAAGAGAGACATAAACATAGAAGGACAATAATGGCCTCAAATTAGGGCTTGATAAAATAAATGATGTCCCAAAGGAGACACAAATATAGCCACAATGGTGGGTTTTGAAATAGATGGTGTCCTAGAAGAGACACAAATGTAGAAAATGGTCCCTCAATGGAGAGACAAACATGACCTCAAAGGAGGGCTTAGAATGAGACGAGGATCTGGGATATAATTAATTTAGATTAAATGGATGTGTAAAAAGTAAACAAAAAAATGTCAAAGAGTGAAGTCCATTAGTAACAAGGGATTTGTACAGATGATGTGCTCAAGGGTGAGGGAAGATTATTCTCTCAACAAGTTAAATGTGAAGGAGGTAAAGGATGTCAAAAGAGCTTAGATGAGATTGTTTTAGATTTGGATGGGGTAAATGATCAGAGACCACAAGTGTGTTGAGTAAGATAAGCAGCATTGATGAACAATGGAGGATATTCCTTAGGAGGAATGACATGGGTTGGATGGATATTAAGGGATGATATGGATGGAGGGATCACGGGAGATCGTAAAGATGGGATATGGATTGGATTCAATGTAGATGGAGAAGAAACTTTCCCAGAATAAGGAAATCATCTTTCTCTATCGATTGTGGACAAGTGACCGAACGGCCTTACAATGTTCGATATCATGACATGGGGTATGATGATAGGTGTAACTACAATTAGGATTGAACCATGATGGCTTGGGACCATAGGGATTGAAGGCTTTAATAGGAGGAAGTTTGATGGCGATGTTTGAGTTAAATGTCAAAAGATGATCACAGCGTATGACCCCATTGAAGTGTCATGGGGAAGGTAACTCTTGTGGGTTTTGATAGGATGTCTTGACTTAGAGTTAGGAGAAAACGTAGATGTAGATTGGATGTGTGAATTTTGTGTTTTGGAGGACAAATCAAATTTGGTTGAAGGATGGTATTGTTTGGATGTGGATTGATTATTGCAAGATGTTGTAGATGGAAAAACTGATCCTGACATGGATGTTGTGGCATTGGATTGTTGAGAAGAGGGAAAATCTAAATGTTTCCGTGGATGCACAGGGGACTATTGGGGATGTTTTCCCTGAGCCTTAAAATTTGACCGAGAAGATTTACCTCTAGCAAGGATGACAATAATTTCAACCGGAGGATCTGATAGTGGTGGTGTGGTTATTAATGGAGAAACTATTCTAAAACAAGATGAAGATGTTAATGAAGAGATAGGTGTTTGTATGATGTGATTAATGATATCTATGTGAGACATAGATTGTTTTGATTTTGGCATGGAAAGAGATGATTTTGTAGAGGGAGAAGGTAAAGCATCTTTATTTGATTTGGGTAGATGTGTTGGTATAGTAGGTGATTCAAGGGGTATATTTGATAGGGTTGCAGATCGAGAGGATTGGGTTGGCGTGATAGGAGGATTGGGTAAAGAGTATTGGGGTAGACTGGATGTTGTGGCCATGGGAAAGGTTGTCAAGGTAGAGATAGGTGGACTTGTTGATATGATAAATATAGGGTCGTTGGTATAGATAAAGAGGTAGGAATTTTTGGAATATGTGGAGATGTGGGTGGTGTGATAACTCGATGGAGTAGACCTTGTGGGTATGGGTAATGTAGCAAGTGCGGGGAATTTTTGGATGTAGAAGTAGAAGAGATTGGTTGTTTCATAAATGTTTCAAGGGGTAATAATGATATGTTTTCTAAAGGGATTGATGTTAAAGATGGGGTTACAAGGGTTCACGTAGTAGAACCGAGTTTTGTTAGGATGGTTATGAGTAACGTAGGTGTAGTAACAAGTGAATTTTATGAAGATGCCGGTGAATGAATAGGTGTGAGAGACGTAGGGATATGTGTGGATACGAGTGGAGCTGAAATAAGTGCTAAGGATGAATCTAATGTGATAGATTGGGGTATGTTTGAAGCGGCGGAAATGGATGATATAGTTGAATTTGATGTGGATGTGGCAAGGATAGGAGAAGGTATAGATTCAGGACATGTAGTGAAATTTGATGTAGATGTGACAGGTTCTGAATAAGGGGTGGGAATAATGTCTACCATGGGAACATGTGGAGTTGGTGATGAGATAAGATCTTGATTGATAGTGTCAACCATACAAGCGTTTGATAGTTGAGATCTAAAGGGGGTGATGTGATTAGTTGGTGGTTGATTAGTCTGTAGTAGTGGAGGTATCAATTTGGATATACCCTTAATTTATGAGTTGTTGGACACGATCTTTGAAGGAACAACATCTCTCGATGTCGTGACCTTGGACTTGATGATATTTACAAAAGTGGGCCTCGTGATACCAAATAGGCTTGGCTTGTGAGTTTTCTATGGGTCACATGGGAGGAAGTTGGATAGAATTTACACTCATCAACTTATCAAATATAGAATTGTATGATTATCCCGAAGGAGTGTAGTTGGTTGTTGATTGGGGAGGTCGTTGTTGAGACCATGTGCTTGGTGTAGATGGGGATGAGGGTTCAATGACCACAGTGTTGGCCACACCTTTAAATTTTTCGTTATGTGTGAATGGTTTAGTGGATTCAAATTTTGATTTAATTGAACTTAGTTTAAGATGACCTTGCTCAATGGCACAGGGTTTCAAGCTTGCGAGCCATTGTGAAAGCTTCATCAAAGGTTCGAAATGATTGGATCTGTAAAGTGGATGATATATGTTTGGCACATGAACGCGAGAATAAGTCGATGAGTTTGGTTTGTGGGATAGTGAAGGATAGTTGGTTTATAATAGCATGCCATCGTGCGATGAAGTTAGCGATGGGCTCATTTTCATACTGTCGAATGGTATATAGATCAGCGATAGTGGTTTTGCATGCGATATTGATAGAAAAGTGTTCTAAGAACAACTGTGCAAGTTGGGTGAAAGAGAATAAGGAATGTCATGGGATATTGTTATACCAGTCCAGCCCGGGACCAGACAAAGACATAGGGAAAGTGCAAAGAAGTAAATCATGATCATGCACAATAAGACAACATGCATGTTTAAATGTGAGGAGATGTTGTTGGGGATCTTCTTTATTATTGAACTTATTAAATGTAGGAAGTTTCCAATGAGGGGGATAAGGTTTGATTGGAACCGATGGATGAATCGGTTCATTACAAATTTGTTCATAGGATAAGGTGTTCTTGGGTGGTACGGTAAGGGTTTCTAAACTGGCTAACTCGATTCATTAAGGCGTGAATTGAATTAGTCAAGGTATTGTAAGGTTGAGATTGGATCGGTTGTGTGGTTTGAAAGGTAGTTTGATAAGGTGAATAATGTGTTTGTGGGTGTGTGGGTGTTTGGTGAAGCATCTGATAAAGTGGTTGATAAGTTTGTGAATAGGATGTTTGCGGAATGGTTTGATAAGACATCTAATTAATTTGTGGATATGTAGATGTTGGAGGAGTTGTTTGGTAAGGACTAACATGTGTCATAGGTTGGGATTGCTGGCATAGGCTGGTGTTGAGCAATAGGGGCATGCCGATAAGTGGGGATATGTGTGTTAAGGGGTTGAGACTGTTGGAGCATAGGATGGGTAGGGATGTAGGTATTCAAAAGCTGAGATTGTTTGATGGGCATACTAGTGGCGGATGAAATAGAATTGACAAAAAGGGATGTGGGTGGAATGCGATCCACCAATTGAGGAGATTGGGAGGATTGAGAGATTATAGGAGATTTTTGGAGTAAGAAGTCATATATGGGGTTAGGAGGAGATTCAGATGTATTTAGAGCAAGAGATGGTGGTACGATTGATTTAAGAAGACTGGCTTGACAGGGATAGGAGGGTTGGTGTCAAGGTGGGGAGAATTTTGTATGACATGGTTCTCATGAGGTGAGACCATGGAGACTGGAGATTGGCTGACCGACGACATGGTTTTGAGTTTAGAATCTGTTGGGTGAGATCGTCAGAGGAAGTAGCTTTATTAGATAGAGTAGATTGTTTATTTGTCTTGATTTGGGAGAGAGCGACAATAGGTGTGAAATAGAGGAACATCTGTTTGTGTATATTATTGACAAACAAATCAAGCAGAATTTTTTTAGCATCATGATTAATTTAGAGGATGTGAATAGAAAATAAAAGTAGCAATAAAGGTGCCTAAAGGAATCTAAAGTTGGTTTCAGGAAGTTATGGATTGGGAGATGTCTGAGATGGTTTCCTGTTGGGTGTTTAAGTCCCAAACAGTTAACCAGGTGAGAGGAATGTTTGGATGTGTTAATTATGTTTGTGTAGTCTTAGGCAGTGTGTGATAAGTGAAATGCAGAGAGTTAAATCCTTTAACTTAAGCTATGTGATCAGGCAGGATGTAGAAGGTTCATTTTAGACCAAAATGAAATGTGATATTCGATGCAGAAAAACACTCAGAAAGGGAAAATTTGATGTAGAAAAGAGAAAATAGAGAAAAATGAGAAATACCTGAGAATCGCTTGTCGTGTTATTTGATTGCACTTGATGATGGTGTTTTTAGAAGCATCACCAATGGCCCGAAACACCCAGTACCACTGAAATGGCAATCGTTTAGAATTGTAAATGAGGTCGGTGACAGTAGATTTAGTGGTGTGTTTTTAATGGTTTAAAAATTGATCTTTGATAGTGTAACTTCGTGGTTGTCAGGTTGTAGGTGCCACCTGCAAAAAGAAAAGAAATATAATTAACTAATACAATGAATTAATATATATATATATATATATATATATATATATAGAAGAATAATTAAAAAATGTCTAGATGTATATTTGAGATTAATTACGTACGGGACTTAAGTAAATGGAAATAATCGAAATTTAATTAATGTTACGACAAATTTTTTAAATCGTGCCTAACTAAAAATTAATAAATCGTTACTATTCACAAAGTAATTCGCAAGGTGTTAGGCTAAATTAATTGATGACTAAAGAAAAACTAAATAAGGCATTTAATTAATTATGTCAATTCATAGAAAAATGAAGCAAAGATAGAATCTCATAGCCGTAATAAAATTTTCGGTATATACGATTGAAAATAAAGTATATAATCATAATATTATTTGTGAGTGTGATGTAAACTTTTGGATTATATGACTTAAAATAAATTATGTAACCCTAATAAAATAAGTTACTTTAGTACCTATAGTTAGATTTTTACAATTATTATGAAGCTTGCGTGAATTGGCTATTAAGTTAGAAATAGTAGAATGAATTATTGAACAACATTTAATTATTATGCGGGGAATGAAATATTGACATAGTGGAATGAATTATTTGTGAAACCAGGGGTTGATGTGTGCGTGGAGATGTGGGGAGAAGGAGACAGGGAATGGAGAGGAATGGTAGCTTAGTGGTGGTGGGAACTGTTGATTCGGTTGGGTGAAGTGTGTTAGGTTGTGGATCCTGTTTTCATGTGTGAAAGTGTTGAAGACTATACACTAAGAGTACTGTACACTTTTCATGTATCCTCACCGGGTTCGAGGTCGGGCAAGGCAGCCCCGTAGCGAGGGTCCATGCGCGTAGCCCTCCCGGAATTTTTTTTTAGGCGTAAATTTTTTTTTGGCCTCGAAAAAAATGCACCCGACATATCGGGAAATGTGCTCTTCTCATATGGGCGAGATTTTGACCCATAGGTTTATGGGACAGTTTTGGCCATGGTTTTGATACCCACAGTTTTGTAAAACCGCTTAAGTAGTTGTCTATTTATATGGTTTTATGCATATGATAGATGCATGAAAAACATTGTAGATGTGTTTTGAATTTGGTCATGAATTCAGAGAGTTTTTTGAGCATAGCTCCAAAAAAATCTGGGTATTGTATTGATTGAGAGTGGTGGCTTGTAATAAAATCTAAGCAAATGATTCTTGGTGGATGTAGCTCAAATTGGGTGAACCATGTTAAATATTGTCTCCTTGTGTTGTGTTATTTTATTTTGCAATTTTATTTCAGATCTATAATAATTTCTGCATATTAGTTTCTCTGTTTACGATTATGTGAGGGATTATTCCACATATTTTATCTCTTATTCTCTAACAAAGTGGAGAGCCTAGGTGGAGAGGTAGATAGGTGGATAGAGTGCAATGGAGAGATGCATGAGGATAGTGAGGAGATAAGATCTTGGTGTAGGGTGGAGGAAAAGCTCGCAGAGGAAAGGGAGAAGTTAGAAGGAGATGTGGTGGTAGAGTCGCAAGGAGAACAGGAGATGGGGTAGAGGAGGAGGAGGGAGGCGTTGGAGACAGAGGAGGAGGGAGGGCTGGTGAGGGGTCGTGGGGAGTGAGGTAGATGACCAAGCTAGCCGAGAGCGAAGATGGTCTTCCAAGCTTAATATACACAGTCTGATCCTTTGAAAAACATGTCAGTACTCATTTATAAATCTCAAACCCATCTCCTGTTGAACCTAGACCAGGGCCCTTCACTACAGGTTAAACCCTGATTAGAATATAAACCTATTTCTCAATGTATCTTTGCAACCTAACTCAAGATTACTTAATTGGATGCTGAGAGCTCTCAAGATTTTTTGCATTCTTGTGATTTCAACTTAGATTGGGATTATATCTTTGCTTCCCCTGTTTTGAGCTGAAAATATTCCGCAATATATAGATCCGGAGAATTCAACATAATCTACAACAATTATTTCTACAAGCTTTATCTTCTTGACCTTTGACCATCACCCTGAAAGGAAAGTGAGGGAAAATTTATTTTGTGTACCTATAAAATAATCACTTTTTTTTACAGCAATGGTGTGGGGAGCGGTGGTGGATAGGTTGTGTGGAATAGAGGAGTGGAGGGCTGGTGAGGAGTTTTGGGGAGTGAGGTAGAAGGGAAGACAGATGGGGGATAGGTGCTCGGAAGAGGGAGAATTTGGGTGGAAGGAGGACAAGAGATGGGAGGCGCGACCGAGGAAAAATGGTGGAAGGGAGATATGGTGGTCGTATGGGAGGAGTGATAAGGAGACGGTGATGGAGATGGCAGATAGGTTGAACGGGAGGATGTGGGAGCAAAGTGGTTGGAAGGTGGAATGGAGGCAGCGTGGGGGATTGAAGCGAGGGAAGAGAAAGGATAGGGAGTAGGGAAGATGCATGTAGGGAGTTAGGGGCTTGGTGGAAGGAAGATGGGAGACGGGTGGTTAGAAAGGAGACGTGGGAAGGAAGGGAGAAGTTAGAAGGAGATGGAGAGGGTGACAAAGGTAGGCAATGTGTGGCTCGGGCGGCGAGGTTGGAAGAGTGGAGGTCGATGGAGACAGCGGAGAGGAGTGGAGGAGGTGTGGAGGATGCTCACAGAGAGGGGATAGCTCGAGCTTGGGATAAGGGAGTGGCTGAGCGGAGAGTTGGAGAGGTGAGAAAATAGTTAGGGGGATGGGTAGTTTAGGATAGTTAGGAATTTTTTTAAATTTTTGATTTTATTTTAATTTTTTAATTTTATTTTGTTTTGATATTTATATGCTTTCCTATAATGAATATAACAATAAAATTTTATAAGATGAAGGTTGAATATGAATAAGAGACAAATGTATCACAAACTAGGGAAATGAATATAAACCACAAAATGTAACTACAATATTAATTACTATTAATATATATATATATATATATATATATATATATATATATATGTAATGAATATTAATTAATATATAAACTTTTATCCTAATTAGAAGGTTCTAAATACTAATCTTTTGACGACGATTAATCGTGATATTTAAAAAAATTAAAATAAATAAATAAATAAAGCAAGTAATAACAACAAGATATATATTTATTGCAAAACAAACGTCAAGTCATACGATCAATTTCCTGATTCATTTCCCATGCGGGTAAACAGAAAACAAAGAACACGTACCTCTGAGGTGACTTAAATGATGGATTATGCTACACTGAGATCCATGAATATTAAGACCATACAAACAAGCAAGTTAAAAAAATACGAGAAAAATAACAAAGAAAACAACCAGATCTAGGATCTAGTCCCATCGGGTGTGCCAAATGTAGATCTACGTTTCTTGCTTCCTATCTAGGTGAGTGTTTGAGTAATCAAGAAACACGAGACCACATCGAGTATACAAGGGCTTAGTACCTTGGAGATTGAGATGGATGATACGGGCACAAAGAAATCAGATGCATGATATCAAGAAGTTAGATCTGCAAAACTTAAACCAAATAATATTAGAACACAATATGTGGGGGTTTCCCAGACAGTGCCGGTTCCAAGAGGATTTCAACTCCCTTGGAGGATGTCAACCCCGTGTTAGATAAGATAATTAGATCGTGAACAACAGTAAAAATGACAAGCAAATGGAATAACAAAAGTACTTAGCTCATGTCCTGCTATGGAAATGAACCGGCATCCAGATGGCAAGATAAGAGACACTGTCAGAGCTTTCTCCTTCTTATGTCCGGGGTTCTTTAGTATCTCTCCCTTTTGGGTCCCTTTTGAAAAAAAAAACCTCTCTCCAGTCCTCTTACTCTTTTTGAAATATGGGGAAAACCCCATATTTATAGCTTAGATATGAGACTAATTGCAGTTAGATGATACCAAGGGTGTAGTAAAGTAGCCTTTGAGTTAGGGATGTGATGCGATCATGTGAGTCCCATAATTTGACTTATTAGGTAAAGTGGGGTACATGATTTGAATGGGAGGGTGAGATAAAGATTTAATTTTAAAAAGAAGGTGTCGGACGGGTGCATTTGAATTAAATAATTTATGAGAGATGGGGGATGATTCCAAAATTGAATTATCAAATGGGTCAATACAGAGACCATTGATAATCAATCAAATAATATGAACAATAGATAAGATTTTATTTATTTTAAGATAAAGAAAAGAAGGGATGGAAATTGCATGCATATAAGATGTCAGGAGGGCGCTATACCGAAAATAGGTGTCTACATAGAGTTCTAGTTCAACTAGGTTTCACCATGCTTCCCGGGATGTGTGTTGTCTTCCCGAGATCGAGGTGGTATGGGAATTATTGATGTTTATAGGTAAAGTGTGGGTTTGTGTTCCAAATGGATTATTCGGTGTCTCTCGGGCATGCAAGCATGGAAAATTCTATTAAGACATTATATTTATCTTTGTGCACCACGTGGTAAGAAGTGTTATAATGGAATTGGGATGAATTCTCTTATCATTACTTATTTTCCAGCTTAAAATTACTAGAACCTTTGTGGTCAAGAGTATCAGAAATCCTTTGAGCGGTGAAGCCACTCATGAGATGGAATGGCAATGGTTTTTGCACAAATCTCCTTTAATTCAATAAACATCTTGTGGTCCCCTATTATCAATGGAGGTTCTTTTCCGTTAGCGAAAATCCATGACATTAAATCCATTCACTTTATCGTAAGGGAATTCATACTATTTGGGATCCGGTGTATACAAGAGTTTGTATTCTTTGCTCGAACTCAAAACTAAAATTTAACTAATAAATTCACACCTACCGTTAATCTAAAAAATTCAAGAGCTCATTCTAGATGTTATACCGCATAAAATTGGCCTCCAACCTCCAAAGTGGCTTGGTGGTGTGATTGGCGGTGAAACCAAGCTATTACATTCCTTCAAGAAAAATGTCGACCATCTACCGATTCTTTGTCCTATCTCTCTATCCATTTCTAAACTCAATGATTGATGGGGTTGCATTCCACTCCATCTACCTAGCTTCGTAGACTTTCTGTACTTGGAACCCTCTTCCTGGAGCCCAAAGTTAACCATTTTCTCTGTTGCCTTGTTTACCAAGGGCTTCCTATAGGTGAAATGATTTGGCATATCGGTATCCCTTCTCTAAATTTCCCTTTCGAGTTCTAGCCCCAAGTCATTCATGCACCTTTTTGGTCTTTCCCATGTGCCCAAGTTATCTAGAAATGGATCCATTATTTGTTTCAACCTTATCATCTTGAATTTTTCCCATGGCATCTAGTTTTATTTGGTGATTTTAGTCCTGACAAACCTACATTGCTAATCTATCGTATTTATTTCGTTCCCGTATTTTATTTTATATCCGAAAGCTTGTAATGCTGTCATTTTCAAGAAATATCATTCAATTATAAATGTTTCTAATAATGATAAGGTGGTTATTCTGTTTACTATTTGCCTACAGATTCAAGCTCAAGCTGCAAAGTTGCTATGGAGTTTGTATACCTTCAGAGCTCTGGATTACTAGGGGAGTGAGCCATACACAAAGAACAAGGTCTTGAAAGATCCTCAATTTATTCCACCTCGGTCCTATCTAAAAGTAACGATAACTAGATCATACCAAGCTAAGAACTCGATGCTAATAAAACACCATGATCAATAAGATGCAAGTAATTTTCCAGAAAATCTTTACATTAACCTTTGCAAACAAATGAGCAAAGTGATATCATATATTATTATGGAACTCAATAAAATACATTGAGAATGACCTTGCTTATATAGGTAAGGAATAAAAATATAAAAACCACCAAGTTCCTAGATCAAGCCATAAATCAAGGAAAGAACTAGTCATCAAAGAACCCATATATTTAGGAAAGAAATACACATTAAGGATCTATTCAATACCATGGATCAAGGAAAGAACTAGTCAATATCATAGATAAAGGAATGAACTATACATAACAATTAGATAATATCCCCCTAATATCTAAGTAAATAAAAAGAATTATCCACACAAATAAGTGGGTGAGGATAAATATAATAAAGGTAAATAAAGTACCTAGGTGAACATGAGCTAAGGTAAATACCTACTCTAACACCCCCTCAAGTGAAGCTAGGGGCCAAAATAGAAGTGGCATGTCCATAGTATGAGTCCCAAAAAATAGGCCTAATGAGGTACTCATGTAAAATATATCCACGAAGAAATATCAAACCAAAAGAAGGAAAAAATCCTATTATAAGGAAAGAGGAAGAAGAAGAAGAAGGAGGAAGATGTTCTCACGAACACCCCCCAAGAACAACTTCTGAAACCCCAAGCATTCCACACAACTCAAGGTAGCGAGGTGATGCAAAAGGCTTCATAAAGATGTCTACAACTTGCTACTGAGTCGAATGTATTCCAAGAAAAGAACTCCATCCTGAATGTGCTGATGAATGAAGTGGATGTGTATCTCAATATGCTTGGTCCACTGGTGCTCAACTAGGTTATGAGAAATGTGAATTACACTTTGGCTGTCACACCAAAGTATAGTCGGTGAATCTTGTGGGAATCCAAACTCACAATAATCACAAAGCTAAAGAATCTGCTGAAGATGAAAGTGCAATAACTTGTTTCTTTTTGCATGCCCAAACAAATGGATAAGAACCAAGAAAAAAAATATAGCTAGAAGTGGAATCTCTCATCATCAATAAAACCTACCCAATCAATCCGTATATCTAACCAACTAAGTAGAACCCTAGTTTAGTGTAGGAAAAGTGGGAAGTGCCCCGCAAATAACAAAAATCCTTTTAGTAGCACTGCCGCAAAGGCCTACTATGAGGAGAATGTGCAAACCGAGATACAAGCCCGACTATAAATGAAATATCAAGGCGAGTGTGGGTCAAATACATGAGACTCCCAACCAACTGCCTATACAATGTAGGATCACAAAGTGGTGTGGTATATGTGGGAGTAAGAGTAACCCTAGATTGAAAATGAGATAGAATTGACTTGTAATCAGCCACATCAAAGTGCCGAAGAAGATCATGGGTGTAATTTTGCTTGAATCAACTCAATCCCTAAATATATCTAAGAAATTTGTAATCCAAGGAAATAATACAATAACCCAAGATATGTTATGTCAAACTGTGTAGAAATATCCCTCTAAATACTCGAATATGGGAAGAAGAGTCACATTAGTAAGTAAAAAATAATCAACATACAAGACAAGTATCACAATATCCTAACCAACATGTTGGAGATACATTGTATGATCAGAGTGGCAACGAACAGAACTAGTAGATAGAATAAAATAATCCATCTTCTCATACCAAGCCTTAGGGGCTTGTTTGAGACCATAGAGAGACCTTCGGAGCCTACAAACAAAAGAAGAATCCTGAAAAAATCTAGTAGGTTGCTCCATGCATATTTCCTCTTATAAGTCTCCATGTGAGAAGGAAATCTTCACGTCCATCTGGTATATGTGCCACCCCTATGATGAAGCAATAACAAGTACTAGGCATACAAAATCCATCTTGGAAATGAGTGCAAAAGTCTTAGAGTAATCATTACCTTCAACTTGTGAAAAACCCTTTACAACAAGACAAGCCTTATACTTGTTAGTGGACCCATCAACTACGTATTTGGTTCGGTATACCCACTTACATCTAACCATCTCTCTTCCTTTAGGAAGAGATACAAAATCCCAAGTATGATTCTTCATCAAAGAAGAATATTCAGTTACCATCGCATCATCCCACTCTTGTATCCCATGAGCCTTTGAAAAAGACTGTGGATCCTCATAAACTGCTTGACACAAAAGTCCAGAACTTGTAGAATGTGCGTGATGATGCCTAGTGGGTGGAAGATCCTGTATGAAAGGTGCTACCTCAAAAACTGTAGTATGAGCCCACTTAGGCATAGTGACAACATCAGTGGGAATATGATCCTCAAAGGCATCTATAAGATCCTCATTAACCTCCTCAAAGAAAGGATCCTCAAGATGAAATGAAGAAGAAAAAGAAGGAATGTAAGAAGATGAAGAATCATGAGGAGTAAAGGGCTCATCAAACTGAACATGCGTTCGAAAAACGACATCATGAGTATCAGGATCTAAAAGTCGATAAGCTCTCATGTCCTCACAATACCCTACAAAGATCAAGGGTTTGCTCTTCTTATCCAAAGCTTTCCTTTTCTTCTTTGGTATAAAGGCCCAAACATGGCTCCCAAAGACTCGAAAAATGAGACATCTAGCTTAGTGTTGGACCAAGCTTCCTCTAGATTCAAATTCTTAAGTGCTCTATGTGGTGTGCGATTCTAAATGTAGTTAGCACAATTAACTGCTTCTACCCAATAGATAGGAGGTAAATCTCTAGAATGCATCATACAATTAGCCATTTCCTTCAAATTTCTATTCTTTTGTTCTACTAATCCATTCTGTTGTGGAGTATGAGGAACAAAATGCTGAAGTACTCCCCCATTATCGTACGCGAAGGTTCTTTATGCAACTAGAAGATTGTTTCTTGACCAAAGCCTTGAAGACTTTGAAGTGTGAAAAACATCACTTTTTTACTTGAGAAAATAAACTCAAGTATGCCTCGAGAAATTATCAATAAAGGTAAGTGCATACTTAGCTCCATTGAAAGAGGGGGTAGGGAAAACCATCAAGTCACTATGCACAAGCTCAAGTGGTGAACGAACTCTCTTGGAAAAATTCTTAGGAAATAGATATTGTTGTTGTTTCCTTGATGTACACCAGATAAAAATCCCTCAAGACAAGAAACCCTAGGAAGACCATCTACCATACCATGAGTGCTCAACTCCTTCAAATATCTGTAATTAAGATGTCCAAATATTTAATGCCAAAGCTTACTCTCTAAATTTGCATGAGAAACCAATCCTGTCCCTATAGAATAAGTGTCATAAAAACCCTCAAAGTGATATAGTCTAGAACTATGATCAATAATACCTTGAGCAACAAGTGAATAAGGATCCAAAAAGTTCATACTTCTGCCCCATGTGGTGTAAAAGTCACTATTTTCCCTTGACCAGAATGAAAAATTTGATATATAGAAAGAAAATTTGTAGTGATGTTAGGAACATATAGTGCATCTTGGATACTACCACCATCAAGTTGTATATCACCTTTTCCTTTAACAAAAAGAAAGGAAGAATCTCCAACCTCAATTTTGGAAGTAGAACTCAAACCTAGAGAAACAAAAGACTCCTTAGAAGAAGTCATGTGATGAGAAACACCAAAATCTATAACCCAATTGTCTGCAAGTGGTGACTAAGATCTCCCAACAACATTAAGTTCTTTTCCATGCTGATTAGAAGAAGGTGGAGTGGAGATAGAATTTTTTTGTTTCTTGACTGCATCCTCTAAGGCTTGCATTCACTTATAACACCTATGTTATTCATGACCACTACCCCCACAAAAATCATGAAAGGTTGGACTTATTCTTGGATTTAAAAGACTCCTTGGGTTAAGAGTTGTTTTCTTTGGGTTTAGGATCATTTTGAGATGGAGAAGGGGTGGATTTGGTTTTGTTTTTGGTTTTCCTTGCCCTTAGGATTAGATGCAAATAATGCCTTTTGAGAGGTGTAAGACTCAAGGTGAGACAATTTGGATTCTTCCCTAGTAAGTCTTTCACAAAATGTTTCTAAGTCAGGCATTTTGAATGTGTCACCTAAGGCATCCATGCTAGAGAAAAAGGTAGAAGAAAATATTTGAAATGGTCCTCTCAACTTGGATAGAATCAAGTAAACACACTCTTCATCTTTCTTATCTCTTCCACTCCCCTTCAACTGTGTCAAAAATGCTTGAACTTGGTAAGATAGTCTATAATTGTTGGAAAATCTTCAGGATTAAGAGAGGTGATCTCAATTTTAAGTTATATGGCTCTTATATGATCCACCTTACCAAATAAATTCTCCAATTTCTCCCATATTTTGAAAGGAGAGTCACATTTTTCCAAATGAAACAAAATACTATCACTTACATAAGTTCCTATCAAACCCATACACTCATCAAATTTGCACTGGTACTAGATATTTTCATATTCTCTAGTGAACACTGGTTGCTCAAGAAGTTAAAGCCCATCATATTTTCCACTTAATTATTGTTTCCATTCTTGGTTTCCATGTGTGGTAATTATGTGTTGTTAATGGATCAACATGATCTAATGTAGAAGTAGATATATATGCCATCCTAAAAAAATCATCAAAATGAATTCAAGACCCAAGCAATGCAACAAGACCCCTAAACAATGCAACAAGAGCCCCACAGATTTTGGCATTTTATAATGAGTGTGTGTTACAATATGACAATTTATAATTATAGTGCAATTCTCAAAATAAATATTTCCAATGGAAAGAGCACGAAAAAACAAGCACTTTTGTAAAAATGGCACTCAAAATTGAGTTACTGATCAAAAGATACAAGCTTTTCAATATTTTGCTCTACTATTTATTTTAGTTTCCACTAAAATAGAATAAAATGCTCTTTCCTTCACCACAAAAATAAAATGAAAGGGGGCTGGAGTTAAGCACCTACCAAGTAGGAATCAAAATATTAATCCCTCATATGACCATACCATATGACCAAGGGCTAAGGATTTTAATGGGTGTTTGCACAACTTGCTATTCTCACAAAACCACTTGTTTTCGAGAAATTCACATCCAACTCGCTTCTTCGGTAAAAATGCTATTTCTCGGATCATGTGTCGAAAATGAAATTCCGCACCTAAATTATATGTCTCATGGATTTTCTTGAAATAGTAAACCGTGTACAACAAACTGTGGACCCCTACCAAAAAGGAAAGAAACGTCCTTCCAAAAATAGTCTGCTACACAAAATAAAAAAACCTAGTGCAGATCTTGGGAAACCCAAGAAAACCTAGAAACTAAATTTTTGGGTTTTCTTCCTTCTTGCATGAATCCAAAGGTAAACCAATATGTGTCTCTCGCATAAAAACCAGAATAACTTTACATAAACCTTTGCAAACAAATGAACAACAATATCATATACTATTATGGAACTCAATGAAATACAATGAGAATGAGACTTGCTTATATAGGCAAGGGATAAAAATATAAGAACCACTCAAGGTCGTAGATCAAGTCATAAATTAAGGAAAGAACTAGTCAAGACCATAGATTTAGGAAAGAACTAAACATCAAGGATCTAGTCAATACCATAGATCAAGGAAAGAACTATACGTAATAATTAGATAATATTCCCTTAATATCTAAATAAATAATAATAATTATCCACACACATAAGTGGGTGAGGATAAATACAATAAAGGTAAATAAAGCACCTAGGTGAACATGAGCTAAGGTAAATACCTACTCTAACACTATCCTCCCCCGATGGGAACCTTCACCGCCCCTCGACGGAGGATCTCGCTTGAGAAGTCACATCTCTTCCTCCTCGTGTGGCCACCCTTCGACTTGTCCTCCTCTAGAATAGGTTAGATCCTGCCCCGTGGGGAAAGGTGTTCTGGCACTCCATAGTTGGGATTTCCTCTGCCAGCTACTTAGACATTCCCCCGGATCTCCACCCCTTGGTTGGGGAATTACGATGCCTCTTCACATGTAGTATCCCGAGTAGAAAGGTTATCGAGATGGATCCTCCTTCTATTGAGCCTAATAATGAGTCTTTATACCTCCTTGGGATGATCCTCTTCCTCTTCCTTGTGTAGCGAAAACACGTGCTTGATGTTTGTTTTTTCTGCTCTCTAGCTTACCCAATGGATGTGTTAATGTAAGCTCATTAGTGTTTTTTGGTGCCCTTGTGGAATTTTCGGTTGCCTTTTTGGCGTATTATGAGACCGTGTGTTATCCGGTCATCCCCTTACTATGTAACTCTCTTTTATTTTAATTAATATAAAGGACAGTTCCAATAGTAAAATATGGAAGTAAAATTGAAGTTGTCTTATATGTGGAAATTTAATTGTAAGTACAAATAAACAATATTATATACCTTACACTACCTTGGATGAGAATCTAAGTATAAAATTTAACAGAATCATTACGGAATTCAGATATATCTCGAGATAATTTTATTATACTAGAATGTCATTGTTGTTGTTACTTTTTCTTGCTCAGTCGACAATAGTGGAGAGAGCAGGAAGCCCCTATTTCTTTTCGTCGGCTCTTAAATTTTTTTCCTTTTATCAATTATGAAAAACAAATCCTCGTTCCATATCAGATTATGGATTTGGAGTGAGAAAATATGTATATTTAAAATTTTCATTTTATAAAATGTGAAAAAACATCTTCCTTCTGTCTCAAATTATGGATTTGGAGTGAGAAAATCGGTAGATTTAAAATTTTCCTTTATCAATGTTCATTCTATCTCAAATAATGGAATTGGAGTGAGAAAATTTGTAGATTTAAAATTTTCCTTTTATCAACTATGAAAAAAATTCCTTGTTGCGTCTCAAATTATGGATTTGGAGTGAGAAGATCTGTAGATATCAGATCCATTGTTGATGGTTTGCGAGATATTGTAGAAATAGTATTTAATCAAGCCAATTGTGTCATTCCTTGAGCATACAACTTAGATCCCCACATTTCCCCACATTTCCTCAATCTATAAGTCCAAGTATATTGTCCTTTACGATATTCAAAATTGCATAAGGGGAGACAAGATCCTTCCTCACACTATCCTAGCCTCTCCTCGAGCTTAACGTGGCCATGCTCGAGCTTATTCACGATCTCAATTTTAAAGATGGAGATGAAAAATTTCCCATATGGTGTTAATATTGTATAAACCACTTTAATAAGTATTCATACATCATACTCTAACCTTATAACATCCCACAATATCCTTTCATCTTGATTAATTTCCTAATATTAATTATCTAACCACATCCTCTCTTATGTTAAGAATTTAATATTCCCTACCCTAGCTACCCTCCTACTAGTTTATCCTCTCATACTAATATCCCATCTAATAATTATTAACTCTTAATATAATATTCTCTTCACACTCCATCTTTCTAGAATTTTCTAATTCTAGAACTCTCCTAATCTACCATCAATTATGAATGGAGGAAAACAATTAAAATCCTCCACCTCTAGAATCTTCCATCCTCTCAAGCATCCTTAATCTTTGATACAAATCCAACATGGCTTCATTCTAGCCATTAAATCCTCCACCCATCAACTATTAATCATGTCATCTTTTGTGAGAGAAACCTTCCATGGGAATTCATTAGCATACTAAGCTCTTTGATCAACCATTGTCATCCATCAAGAAATCATTAAGATTTTAAAGGAAGGTGTTGTTGTAGACACTCAAATTTGATAATTTTCTCTTTGACACTACTGGTTTTGACAATACACTCTTGTTAAGATAAACACACTCTTTCTATTCCCACTTAGTACATCATGAGGCTCTTTTCTAACTTGTTTCTTCATACATGCACTAATATGCACATAAACCGAGAGCTCAATGTGTAAAGTACATAGACAAATATCAATTGATAAGATGAAAAATATAGTATTTAGGTTTCTCATCCTTGGGAAAGGTCATGTAATTTAGTTAGGAATTAATATTCGGTATTGAATTATTTGTACGGGTTTGCACTTGAATATCCTCCATCTTTGCTTTTAGTTTCTCATTCTTTGATAGGTCCTTTACTCCCTCTAGGTTGACCTTTCATGGATATCATATGGCACTAAATTGATATTCTCACTTCCTAATCTCATTAAAGGCACCCAAGACTCCTTAAATATTGCAAAAACACATGCACACTAATTTGGGAAATAATCTCTATAGTTTGGAAATATCATACAGTCAAAACGTCAAGTCACCTCACTTGCAAGAACTCAAAAATACCTTCTCCAAGTATTTTATAAATATTCAAACTCAACTCAAACATTCTCAAAGAAGTTGTCAAATCTAGTTTCATGCTACGTGGAGAATGATGTGCAATATAAGGTCTCTTCGGAGTAGTGCCAACATCGGTAGTGCATGGGGATGCCCACAACCCAACTAATGTTTGTTTTATGGAGTCTCCTACCCACGGTTATGGTTTGATATATAGTTTTGAATGCTCAAAGGGTTTCATAACATGACCAACAACTAGGGTTTGAGAACAATAGACATTTCCATGTAGGTGAAACTTTGAAAAAGTTACGAGATATAATCCAAGTAGGTTTAAGACCATATAATAGGGTTGAAGATTGTATGAATGATCTTAGTAGAGTTCTCACGCCTTTCCCCATTTCAGCCAAATTATAGGAATGAAGTATCATTAGTCTCAGGTCTCCTAACTCCTAGACTCTACACACCTATAAATTCCCAAATTTATTTGTAAATAGCTATGTGCACTCATCCCTTTATTTTAAAGTTTTTAATTTATTTTATAAATCACTTGCAAGTATTAATCCATTGTTATGATATTGCATGATTAATTTTAGAAGTTAATTAATCATACTAACCTCTTATCTCCCCTACGTCCTTTAGTTTAATTTACTAATATAGATTCATATAATCTAATAAGGGTGAAAACATTTTGGTGAACCTAGCGTGAATCAAACAAACAACCTTCATATTGGTATTGCCACTCACACATAATCTTCTACACCACTTATTACTTTCAATGACTTTGATATATGGTGGTACAAATCAAATTACAACAATTAATATGTTGTACATTGAGTCACATTCATTTAATTATCAAACCAGTAGCATAGACTTGAAATATTTCTGGTGCTATATGTATAATTATAATTGATCTAGGAGGTTGAAAGGAAACAATTTGTCACAACAATGTTGAAAGTAAAATAAAAATTAGACTAGGAAATGAATGATTGATAAATGTTATCACTAAAATAAAGTTATAAATTCAGAATGAGAATTGTTCCTACATAAATATGCATTAACTAAAAAAATGGAGGGGATTTATCATACCTCAAATGTGCCCCGACTTGGGTGCTAATCCCTTCCTAACTCTGTGACTAAAAACTAAATAACAAAACTCATATTTCTTTATTGATTTGCAAAAAAAATTACATCTAGGAACAAAAGATCGAGTGATATTCTTCCTTTAATTTTACTCTTGAATCTCCTCTACTAATTTTCTACTTCTTACTACCTCTACAAGGCACCAACCTTTTCCTTTATATCCTACCACTTCCAACATGTGAGAGAAAGAAGAATACAACAAGGATTATTCAACAGAACAAGTGAGAGATTTGAAACATGTTTGAAATACAAAACAAGTGTTTGACTAATAATCAATTTTTCACAAAACACACAAGTGTTAATCTAACAATCAGTTCTTCACTAGTTCTTTATCAATGACCAAATCAAAAATTGATTTATTTCCCAGTTTTACATGTTCTTATTGTAACTACTTCTTCAATGGCATGTAGGACTTGAGTTCCATCACTTCATATTTCAAAATATCTTCATGAATGTAAACTCTTTTACTGGATGATTTCCTTATCTTTGCGAATGAGTTTCTATGGTCAAGTTCTTCGGTGTAGATGAGTTGCTGTGGAAAGCTTCATGTGATGTATATGGAAAATTACTTACAACCAAGAGTGACATCAAAACATATAATCATCTAAATAATTTATTGGAATAACAAGAATAAATGCACACATAATGTCACAAAAGAAAGGCAATTAGATACAACTATATCAATTAGTCAAGATGTCAAAAGTTTATGGTTATGATGGAGATGTTAAGTAATGTTTCTTGGAAATACATAAAATGGCTAAAATAACCTTATCAAAATACAAAATATTAGTTATGAAATTAATTCATACGACTCATCACAACCCCATGCTTAAATGTTTGAATGCCCTCATTTAAGAGCTTCATATATTCTCTGTTGGAAACTACATTCCTTCCCGAAATATATGGGTGTGCCTGTTCCTTCTTCTTTTGATAAGAAATACCCATCATTCCTCAAGAATATGTCTTAAACTCTAATTTGGACCCTCGATTGATCGTAAATTTCCTGTCCATGGTGGAATTGGAAAATGAAATATTGGAGGGTGATAAGCAATAGGAAACCCTCATCACCAAATTCATTTTCTATTTAAATATATTTGTTTACTCTTTGTAACATTGGAAGTATGTTTGGATAGGAGTGCATTTATTTTATTTAGAGTACGGGGAAAAATAATTCCATTTGTTTCTGCATGCTATGACAACTTGGACTCCATGTTCCGTAATCATGTTCCCAAATTCTCGTGTGGGCATCCACTCTCATTTACAACACTTTGTTCCTAATTTCATCTACTTCCATATAGTTGTCATATTGTTCAACAATTTCATCTATTATCTTTGTCTTATTCCTGATTTTCCCACGACAATCACAAACCCGATAGATGGTTTTACAACGGATGATCATAAACCCGATATCGGTGGTTTTCAAGTGGTTTACCAAAAACCACGTCATGATGTGCCAATTACTATTTTTAGCCCTCATCAATATAACACTACATGGAATAACATAGGAAACATAATGCACCAAACTGAACAATAGAACACATACTAGAAAAATTCACATTTCATCCTAAAAAATCGTAATGTTCTTAATTATAGCCACTTGTCATCAATCGCGCCACTTGATCTCGAACAACAAAGGAAATTACCATTGCCACTGGAAGTTTCCCTTGAATTTAGTTGTTTTAGGCTCAGAATGGAAATGGAACATTGGTGTCATGTTCCCCCCACAATGTGAAATTTCCACACGTAAATATTGAGAAGAAAACTATATAAAAGTACATACTATTGAATAGATATTGCTAGTTAGATCTTGTTGCACATGGTCACCATTGTAAATGAACATATTCATAAGTAGACCATCTTCAAATGAATTAGGCATTCAGAGGATCACCGATAGTCATTTTCACTCTAACAAAACTCTTTTTCAAAAGTATCCACCAAACAAATCAACAAGAACTTAGAAAAGAAACACACTGCAAAAATGATAAGCACATACTCACACTATACAGATGTCACCAGAGCTGAAGTGGCCCCATCGTTGGAGACCGCGAGAAGTCACTAAATGATATCTAACCTCCGATGCCTCCATACTCTAGTTAGGTGCTGCTAACTCAACTAGATTTGATCATGGAGCACAATTACAATTCGGACGTTGGGTTACACTAAAAATGCGTCTGTAAGGCAATTTTTTTTACAAATATTTTGATTCTTAAATTTTGATATTTAATAACACCTATAAAGAACTTGAAACTTATTAACAATGTGACATGAAATAGACACTAGATATATATTTTTACTCTTATGATTATATAATGACACTTCTATAACATGAAATAACTTGACTCTAATAATTACTTAACAATAGTGGTGACAACAAATAATTAACCAAACACTCATATGGCTGACTATACTAACTTTATAATCAAAATAAATTTTCAAAATTTGATACACAATATGACACTTTTAACGCATAGAAAAATGTGACCAATATCAACATGACTTAGACAATGGATTTTGTTTCACTACGAACGACTTGAGCTAGCTATTTTAGATTATTCGACCCTAGAAATTGAATAAAGCTCAAACTAAAGATAAAGAATAGATTATAATATAACGCTAATAAAAGCACAACATAACTTTGACGAGTGTATGTGGTGGTATAAGCCGAGGTAAGAGACTCCGAGTTATGAGTGAATGAGTCTAGAAGAAACACCGAGCTGCTAGGTCCAGTAGATACCACCTCAGGGAAAAGAAATATGAATCATCTTGTTAATACTATCACTTTGAATTTGAAATAAATCAGTCTACATGCCTTGTAGATGTGATCTACACATTGCATGCAGATTTTTAAGTCAAACACTTGATATGATGTTGCAATGTTTCTGCTATGATCCAATCAGCAATTTTTCGGGATAGACTCTACCAATTATAACTTATACGAGACATGGTAGGAGATGTCATGTTTAAACAATTTTGGAAGACTTGTTAAGGGATGAATATGTAGATAAATAGATTAGCTAATAAATTAAGAGAACCTTTCCCTTTACTCAGCGCCATTGTGATTTATAACATCTCAAAAATATTCAAAATAGAACATAAACTATTCAAAATGCTTCTATTTGCGCACATGTCAATACATGGAAAATAAATCATATGGTGGAGATAATTTCAATAAAATATTTTCTAAAATACTCCAGTAAATATGAGACTACCTTCTTCTCTGAAACACACATCCACATGGGTAATATTGTTTAAGGCTGCCTCTTAATGCTAATTATGCCATTTAAATTTTCTTTCTCTGGTACCAAAAGAAGAGCATGGAGCAGATTTGTTAAAACAATCTTCATTGATTTCATATGAAACATATTACATATTTATAGGTTAAGATGCTCCTAGAAATAAGGATTTAGCTTTAACTATTCAACAATATCCTATTCACGTGAGTTCGGTCAACAACCAAACAACTCACACTAATTTATCTCTCTTATAATTATATCACATAATAAACCACCCATATAATGTGAGCGCTAATGTGATATTAGTAACACTTACGTTGTGTCTTGTTATTTTTGTTTCATCATCTTAAGCTCTTTGTCTTTGTCCTCCATTTCCTTCTTATGTTGAGAGATGAGGTCTTCCTTCTCCTTGTCCCATTTACTCTTAAGCCTGTTAACGTAGGCGTCTAATTGCAACATCGTTATCAATATTGGGCCCCATAGTCTGTGTTCCCATCTCACTGGAAGATGGTTTTACAAGTTCCCTTATTATTTCATGAATAAAAAATTAGTGCTTCATTTTTGCTACATTTTCTTCTTACAAAATATTATTTTGTGCTTGTTGAACTACCTCCTCAATGACTGGTTCACTGACATCCTTTGTAAGTATTTGTTCTTGTTAATTTTCTTCTTCCATATCCCCTTATACTTGCCTCTCTTCTTGACTTTCTACTTCATGATATCCCCTCATACTATTCTCTCTCTACTTGTCCTTCCATCGATTATGTATGATACACTGGATCTTGAGTTATTGTGGGAACAATATCTCTTGCCTCTTCTTCAAATGGTTCAAGCTCGGTTTCCACATCACTATACAATGAGATGGGTTGAGGGTATTTGGAACTTGAGGTTTTGTCCTTTTTATCATGAGACTATGTAAGAATCTAGTTTTTCTGGGAGAAGAATGAACATATTTTCTCTTGGTTTTGGAAGTGGAGGTTTTAGGGAGGAGAATTCCAATAAGGTTTTAACAAGGAAAATCCTTTCTAGTGAAATAGGTATAAGGGTTTCTTTAGTGGTAGGAAAAATTTTAGAATTTGTGGGTTCTTGAGGTTGGGAAGAGGATGGTGTAGTCTCGGCATATGTGCAGAACAACTTTCAGTGCTCTTTCTCCTTTTTCCCCTGTTTCCCAACAAAGTTTCAATATTGTTCACTCTCACAAAGTCATCCCATGACATCTGAGGGTTATCCCTCTATAAAGTATGTTTAACCGCTAGGGTGGTTATTAGATAGTGATGAAACAATGCTACCCTACCCCTATGAACACATTCACTCAATTTATTAAGCATTTCATGTAAGAAATTTGGAACATTTACTTGATTATTGTTCTTCAAATGATTTAATAATTTGAAATGTACTTGTATTTAATCAAGAATATATCCCTTCACAAGTAAAATATTGAATAAAAAAGTTGGAAGATTGTTCCCATAAAGGTTTGAGAGATGTTCTAAATGTACCTTGGTGGTCTAAGATGAATTCATTATCATTTTCTATGAATTCTCTTCTTGCCGATTCTAGGTTAGATTTGTCTCGGAAATGAATCTCCTGAGCCGATAATCTAATGGCCTCTACCAAAATTTCATCACTTACCCTTATGGTTAACCCTTTTACTCTTGCCTCACCATCATTCAAGGTATTTAAAAATTCTGTTACAATTTCCTCATCAAACCCTTGAAACTTGTTGATGTATTCCATCCAACCATAATCCTAAAAATATTGTATAATTTCAGGATGATTTAGAAGTTATAAATGCACAGTAGGTTCATGTTTGATCAAGTCACCTCCCATGGTGGATATGTAGCTTCTCCTAGGTGCAATACACAACATAATTTTCTTTTGAAATAAATTTGCACAAATGAATTGTGTTGATAGATTTTCATCACTTTAACTTTATTACCAAGGGGAAATACAATACGTTTGGGGGTGATCAATCATTAATGGATGTGACAACATTGAGCATATGAAGCATAATGATGTGACACATTGGCTTATGTGGAGGGATTAGGTGGACACATCATAGCTGAAAGGGAAGAAATATTTATGACTTGGTCTAACTGATAATTTAAAAACAATTAATATAATCATAATTTATTAAACTAATAGATGCATGCACTTATCTTGTTGTTGTTTGTAATGATTGATGTGCATGATTTATTGAACTGGAGTCTTGGTTGTATGCAAGTACTCTACGATGCTATGGATGTGGGTGTAACTAATGTTGATTGTTACTTACTACAAAAATATATTTCTCGGAGAGGGAACTCCAATTTATTAGATTGTTAGTCGTTCTTTATATATCATTCACTTTGTGCATGTTTCCTTTATGTTCATTATGTAATCATGAGCTTTGGTAGATGCTACAAAAACATGATCTCTTTCTTATGCATGTAAGTTGAAACCTTTGTCATTATACTCTCTCCTTGTGATGGAGATCATGCTCTTCCACAATCACATGTCAATAAGACCTAAAAATAAATTTTTATAAATAAAAACGGTTTAGCGGGCGTTGAGGATCACCCAAAAAGGTAGATCCCAACACTTTTATTTGGCCTTGAAATATTTAGCAAGCCAAATGATCTAAGGCTATTGAAATATCATAAATTCTCTACAATCCTAGAAGGTGAGCTAGCGGGATCAACCTCTGCGGTTAATTCGATGTTTCTTTCTCCATTCTTCTATGATCTCCTCTCGAACAGTTCCATGAATGAGCCCTTATCAACTGGATTTTTATGCAATCTTAACATGTGGCCATTCGCCAACAACTTGAATCTTACAAGATAAATAGTAGTAATCTTCACAACTCTATTAGGGAATATCTTATCAATTTCATAGGGTCCAAACCACCTTGTTACGAGCTTTCCTAGGTGATCCTTGTATTTTGAGTTAAACAAGAGTGCCTAGTCACCTTCCCGAACTGTCTTTTTTAATGTATCAGTCATGTAATTTTATTCTTTATTTTTGCACTACCTTTGTGTTATGAACTACTTCCTTTTTCAATTCACCCAAATCATTGAGGTGGAGAATTACATCTTTGAGCTTCTGATAAGTCTATTCTTAGATCAAGTGTAGTCGTCAACATTTTATGCTCAAATTCTATTGGCAAAAAAAAAATCTTGCGATATAATAGTTCAAATGGTGTGAATCCAATTATGGTTTTCCATGTAGTATTAAATGCCCAAGATACTTCGGAATCCTATTTTCCCACTCTCTTCGGTGGAGTGTTATATTATTTGTCAATATGGCCTCTATCTCTCTATTTGTAACCTTTACTTGGCCATTAAAGTAGGGATGGTACGGTGTAGACTTCCTATGTCTAATTTTATATTCACTAACCAAATCAACAATCACATCAACAATAAAATGTGTAACTTCGTCTATCACACTCTCCCTTAGGAATCCATATTTGGTGAAGATGTTCTTATACAAAAATCTAGCTACCTTTTCACTTTTCTGGTTTAGAAATGCTTTTATCTCGGTCCACTTGCTTAGGTAATTTGTGCATACTAGGATATACTCATTTTGCGGAGATGGAGAGGCTATAGGTCCAACAAAATATATTCCCTAGTTATCAAAAGGTTACAAAACCAATTGAGGTTGTAATGGCATCTCGTTAGACTTAGTGAATTAGCCCATTCTTTGGCATTTATCACATATTTTAGTGTATAGTGCTACATCCTTATGTAAATTTGGCCAATAATGGCCAATAATAGCCAATAGTCAACACCTTCGTGTTATTATCTTTGCATAAAAATTCCCTCCACAAGGTTCATTATGACAAGATATGATGACATCAAATATATCCTCATCATCTATACACCGTATCATTACTTGATCTTGATTTGTATAAAAGAGAATTCCAACTATCTAAGAAAAGGATAAATTATTTTTAACTAATTTCCTTTTCTCGAGAAGATGAAAAATGTGGACGTATTTTATTAGAGGCAAAGTAGTTGGCTATGTCCTGCACATTTACTAGGGTGTTATTATGGAAATAGAAACAAGTTCTCATCTAGAAATAAATCATCAACTACTTGCTCTTCACCGTTGGTCTCCATTATTGAGAGGAAATATGCCACCACATTATCTTTTCTAGGCTTGTCAACTATGGTGACATCAAATTCTTGTAAGAGAAGGATCCACCTTATGATTTTACTGCTTACTATTGGTTTGTTTACAAGATACTTGATTGCAACATGATCAATGTGAATGAACACTAGATATCGATGTAGGAACATCACTCCTAGGGATGGTATAGTTGTATCTAGTCAAATTTTTGGATTGTGTAGGTCTTATAAGTGTCATTAGAGGGTTATAGTTGTCATTAGATGGTCCTTTTAGGATTTGGAGGTTTAAAATTTGAATTTGGAGCTTTTCCCTCCATTTGTCCTATTTGAAAATTTAAATCTTCTTAGAGATTATTTTTTAGCTTTCTAGATAGTGTAAGGGATTTCTAGGTGTTTTTCATGCATGTTATAGGTTGTTTTTAGTCAATTTGTGTTAATGGAGCCTCCTTTTGTGGTGCAATTGGTGTAATAAGCTCTTAAAAGCTTCATGTAAGCCTTATTGGCAAGCTAAGCCTCCATATGACCTCTTCATGAGGTAACTAGCATGTGAACTAGAGTTTAAATTGTGGTTAGGTGGTTACAAATTGAGTATGAGAACATATGAGGAGGTTTGTAACTGATTTAAATTCATTGATCGATCAAACATTCAAACTTTGGAGCTCCAAAAATGTATGACAATGTGAAAATATTTTCAAACTAACTTTGGGTGAGACTTCACTTTGCATGAATCTAATAATATTTGGTAATTCATAATATTTGAACAAAGAAGTATTTTATAGTTAGATGAGATAGTAAATATGTAAAATCATTATTTCTTAAAAGTATTTAATTCTTCTAAATTGTGTGAGACTCTGTGAAAGGAAAGAATAATTGTAGGTCACTATTTTACAATTCTAAGTGAAACATATACTCTTGATAGAAGGAATGATTTAATCCAGAGTGGATATCATATTGAGGAGATAATTTGAGAGGTGATTTGACTTTTGTAACATTGTATAAGATCTAGAATGAGCATTCCATAAGGGAAACCTTGGTACAATAAGAGAGTACTCTGTTTTCTTGTTGATAATGAGGAACTATCACTAAATTCTTAAATATGGAAATATATTAGAGCCCACTAGTAAATTAAAAAAATTATAGTCACTAGCACAGAGCCAAGGAAGATATTTATGGATTTAATTCATATGTTAGAGAAAGATAAGACAAAAATAAGCCTCTTGGACTCATACCCTGCACAGTTAGGGTTTTGAGAAAGAAATGGTGCCATAAATTCACATCCAACAAAGTTAGCCCTAGAAATGTTAAGAAAACATATGTGATGAGTTCTATAAGCATTGCAAAAATAATTTTCAAATTCCATTGGTGCAATTTTTCTATTTCCTTACCAGTCCTCTTGAAGGACTGAGTGCACAGTGGGAAAACTTAGTGTTAAGGGTCAATTTGTGAAGAAATTAAGGGTTGTACTTGGATCCACCTCCTAAAACTTGAAACATAGAAATATTTCCATATTTGGTGCCTATAAAACATATTCTCCTACCTGGAAATCCTATATGCAAAGAGATATTCATAACAGTTCTCTATAACAAACCTAGTGGAGGGTTGGAGACAAAATCACAAAAAGGAAGATAAAATGAGATGTGCTTTGAGAAATGAGTACTAAAATTTTGAGAGTATGTCAGGGATGATGAAAGGAATCTATGTAATTTTTCGTATGGTTTTGGGTAGCTTTGGAATCCTCTAACCATTCACCTTGTAAACATATAGTTCTTGAGAACATGAAGGGGCAATTTTGATAAGTATAACACATAGTTGATCTTATGAAACTTTTGTGTCATTTTAGTGGTTATTCTAACATTGATTGGAAGCAATTGAATAGGGTGAATGAGTAAAGGAATTCCTTGATGGAATAAATATATAAAGAATGTTGAAAAATGGAGAACTAGTGAGGCCAATTAGACCTTCTAGGAACCTTTAGAAGTGTGATTACATGGTTGGTGCCAACATAACTATCTTGGGAAAAATTAGAGAAATATTATAGATTTGAGATTAGTGGAGAGAATTTTAATGATTTAAAAGCATTCCTAAATTACATTTGATAATATTCCTTGAAGTGAAAACAAAGAATGAAGTCAAGACACAAGGAATTGGTTAATTGTGTGTGTAGAAAGAAGAGACAAATTTGATGACAAACAAGTATGTGAATGGAACTAATTGGATTTGATGTTGCATTAGCATTCAATGATATTGTGGATAGAGTAAAAATAAGAAAAATATTGTTGGGATCATTTTAAAAGGTGATGAGATGTTGGTTAGCCAAAATAGAGCAAGTTTTGATAAGTACTTAGCCTTAGAGGCTAGAAAGAAGAAAAAGATCCTCAAGAGTAGGGTTCTTGTGAAATTGTGTTCTTAGTAACCTATTAATCTTCTTGAAAGGACTAAGTATATGATCTTATATATCATTAGTGGTATTAGAGTAGGAATATAACAGAAAATACAAATTCTTTAATTGATATTTGTTATATGATAGGTAAAATTTGAAAGCAAACAAGATGAAGATGGAAGAAAGAATCCTGGATTTGCTACAAGGTGAATTGTTGGAAAAAGTAAATGAAATTGGTGATGCTCAGAGAAGCATGTAGACAAATATCAAATTCTTGGGGTCAATAATGACTCAAATAAAAGCATGGAATTTAGAGATGAAGATGATGGAAAGAGAAAACAGTGGCAAGAGAGATGGTGAGTCATTGCTTATGAGAAGAGTACTACTTCAGCAACAAGATAAGGAACCAGTGCACAAAAGAAGCTTATTCAGGACTAGATGCAAGACAAAAGGTAAGGTTTGTGATGTTATTATTGATAATGGTAGTACAAATAATACTTTTATGAAGAAATGGTTAGCAAACTGAATCTAAGGAGGTTAGTGCATCCTACACCCTATAGAGTAGCTTGGGTGCAAAAGAAATCATCAAGTTCTTGTGAATGAACAATGTAGAGTGTCTTTTCAAATTGGTAGATTCAAAGATGATGTTTTGTGTGACATAATTCCTATGGATGTTTTCCATCTTTTGGGTAGACCATGGAATTTTTACAAGAAGGTTGTATATGATGGAAGAAAAAATACTTGTGATTTGGTGAAGAATAATGAAAGGTATACTTTGTTTCCTTTGAAGGATCAAGATGCAAGAAGTGCAAAGAGAAGCATGGTGTTTGGCATGAAAGAGTTCTTGGGAAGAGCAAGAGAACATGTACAAGAGTTTATGAGTGCAACTCTGAAGAAGAAAGAGAATGAGATTTGTGAGTCCTTGAGAGGACAAGAAGGAAAGTACAACTGTAAGGAAGAGGTACAACAGTTTGAGTCCTATATGATGGACCAAAAAGCACAAGTGAGTGCTAAGGATCAAGCCTAGGTGAGGCTAATAAGGAATGAGAAGTGTGAAGAAGAAAGGAGTAGTGAAGAAGGAGGAATAAGGTATAGGTACATGTATGAGAGAGATGAGAAAGGAAGAGAAAAGGAAGAATGGGCATGGAAATTAGCCCTTGAAGATCTCATGGAAAGTAAGACAAGAAAAGAAGTTATATGAGAACAGATTGCATGAAGAGAGGAACCAGATTTAGGTTGATATGAAGTCAAAGAAAAAAAAAAAGATGTGGTAAAAGGAAAGATAAAGCAAGTGAAACAAAACAAGAGTAATGAATGTTTTGAAGGAGGATATGA
This sequence comes from Taxus wallichiana var. yunnanensis, assembly GCA_018340775.1. Classification (NCBI taxonomy): domain Eukaryota; kingdom Viridiplantae; phylum Streptophyta; class Pinopsida; order Cupressales; family Taxaceae; genus Taxus; species Taxus wallichiana. Next base: position 716,934,288 of record CM031238.1, read on the forward strand.
AGAAAAGATATGTATTTTGGTGAAGAGGAAGCATGAAGACAATACAAATGAAAGGGATAAAGAGCAAGAAGTTAAAGACGATGATTTTTCTAAGTTGTTTGTTGAATGTGTAGGTTTAGTGCAAGAAAAAGCAAGTAAATTTGTTCTTCATCATGACAAGGATCATTCAAAGAAGGAAATGAATAAGAAAATGTCAAGTATAATGAAAGTAAAATTTTAATATGAGGAGGAATTTCAAATTACAAAGATACTTAAACAAGAAGTTTATAGGTCTAACAAGGAAGACAAGAAACAAAAAATGAATCTAAGAAAAACGAAACAAACAAGAGAAAGTAAGCAAAAAATAAAAGAAAAATATGAAGATGAAATGGAAGACCAAATTGAAGGTACAATCAAAGAAGACAAGGAAGAAGATAGGCAAGAAGATGAAGAACAACTGGAAGAAGAAGAAAAAGAAGACAAGAAGGATTTTCTTCAGGTTGGGAGTATGATGCAGGAGCATCACTCCTAGGGATGGTATAGTTGTATATAGTCAAATTTTTGGATTGTGTAGGTCTTAGAAATGTCATTAGAGGGTTATAGTTTTCATTAGATAGTCCTTTTAGGCTTTGGAGGTTCAAAATTTGAATTTGGAGCTTTCCCTCCATTTTCTTATTTAAAAATTTGAATCTTCTTAGAGCCAAAATTTGGATTTCTAGATGGTGTAAGGGGTTTCTAGGTGGCTTTCATGCATGTTATAGGTTGTTTTTAGTCAAATTGTGTTAATGGAGCCTCCTTTTATAGTACAATTAGTGTAATAAGATTGTAAAAGCTTCATGTAAGTCCTATTGGGAAGCTAAGTCTACATATGACCTCTTCATGAGGTAACCGTATGCGTACCCAAAATTGTAAGGTCTTTGTGTTCGGGACTACGGAACGGTGTAATAAAAAATATCACGTTTCACCAGCTTTCTTTGCCGACTTGAGCATGCATTTATGTTTTTGGTCCCCTGGAATAGTGTTTTTCCTTTGTTTATTGTTTAGGAGTTCAGTTTGATTTTGATTTTGGGGTGATTGAATTCCTATAAATGCATGGCTTGTGCTCAAGCAAATGGCCTCTCTCAAGTTTTGTTTTCTGGATTTCTCTTTGCAATAGATTTAGTTTTCCTTTGCTTAGAATACTTAGTTTTCTTCATTGCGTGTTTTGGTTAGTATTGTGTTGCAGCTGGTAAGCCACATATCCATCTTGTGCAAGTGCAGTCATTACTTGAGGCCACCAATTTTACTCCAATCTTCTCATTCTCGTCTTTGTGGTCTGTTAGTTTGCTTAGGATTGATAGTGTAGTTCATTTCCTGCTTAGTTAGCATTGATTAGCTGTTGGTAAGCCACATATCCAACTTGTGCAAACAGTGTTGTTGTTTTATCTAATCCATTAGAGTAGAATAGCTTAGGAAGCCATTAAAGTTACAGGTTTTGCTCTTCATACAAGATAGTTTCAGGTTCTGGACGCATTTTGTTGCACGATTCGCAGTAGATCCCGCTAGGAATTGCATAAGCCAAGCTCTGTACTCTTGCGCTATCCCTCTCCTATCCGCGTTCTATTCTATCTGCATTCTGAAGGTTGTCCCTTGTTCCAACACCTATTCCTGTTGATGCAAGCATTACACGCTTTTCTGGATCCACGTGAGCACAAAGAACGAAGAGATCACACTGAGGGGGACGAGATCACATACACCATCGGATTCGCCACTGTTCTGCGAATCCAGTTCTATCTTTCAAAGTTTTAGTTAAATCTTATCAAATAAAGTAGTTAATTGCTTTATTTCAGTTAATTCTATTCTTGACATTACCAGGGAAGCTGTGGGGATTGATAGTTTCTGAGAAACTATGATTCACTCCTCACTTCTGAGGTAGGGTCAAGAATCTTGCAAATAGATTAGCTATTTCATTGTTTAGAATAGATTTACAAAATTGCACAGACAAATAACCACACTCGGTTATCTTGTTTGTTTTAAGTTATTAGTTAGTTGTCAATTCTAAATATTTTAAATAGCTGCTTTCTTATAAATCGTCAGAAAATACAAAAAAAAGTTATATATGCTAGAAGTATACTTAGATTTCACTTTATTATAGTTTGTTTTATTACTGCTTTTGCATGACAATTACGGGACCTAGGGAGCCCAGGGAATACATTTTCGAGCCAATCGTGCCTCAGCCCAATCTCATAGCGGCAATAACTGACATTGACCAGAATCTTAGGATACAAGTCTTCCAAACAACAACAGATTTCCAAGAGTCAGATCTCAGTTAAGAGGATTAAACATAGAAGACGACCAAGCACATACATTTTGGTCAAATCAGCCAAACTACAGATTACCCTAGGAAAACATCCACATGACTGTAGAAAGGTTTGAAAGAGAACAAACGTTCGGGTGTGATCCCTTAGTTCCACAACCAGATGCAGGAGACACCCTCACAGACATAGATACCGGCCTAAGAATCCAAGTTGCAAGAACACCTGTGAGGTATTCCGAGAAGATCGCACAACTGTTGATTCTAAACATAGAGGCTGAAAAAGCGTATGATTATTGGATACTAGGGATCAGGACTTGATTCCACGCATGACCATAGCTGGTCCACAACAACCACGAGTCTACGGTTGTGACCCACAAATCCCACAGCCTAACGAATCCATAAGAGAAATTAGACATAGACACTGGCCTACGCACACTAGTATTCCAGTCTACTCCACTTCCACCTATTATCATCCAACAATTATCCTTACTGGATACAACAACTAACAAAGCTAGAGAATTCTGGACTAGGCCAGAGAACCGTCCATAGAGTTGACTATATTTACCATCCACCATATGACCCTATCCGGAGAAATACACGAAACCATCCCAGGTCATTTCCCACGCATTCCACAACCCATAGATCGAATCACGCCAGAGCTCGATATTGATTGGAGCCTTCGAGCAGTCATCCTTGCTGATCGATCTATCACACCGGTCCAGGTTAGAAGGGCCTTCTTTGCCTTAGATTCGCAAATTCCATTAGTGCGTGTCGAAGACATTAGATTTCCTAACTAGTCTGTCCGTATACTACCTATATTCCATCCCCACCGGCTGTCTCGGCACGACCTCGGGAGGTCGGGTACGCGGAAGAGTCACTTGTAGATTCCCATGCTCGCTTGTCGCTTTTCCGGCGTACAAAATTGGTGAACCCGACGTGAAACAAACAAGATTAGTAAAACTGACATAAACTACCTACTTTCTTGTCTGGAGTCATAGTATTACACTTTCACTTTAGTACGCCTTCTTAGAACCACTTCATTAAGCTTTCATAAATCACCTTCGCTTCTTCCCATTATTCTGCGGGTATTCATATACCCCCCGAATATGTCGGGATTCGATGCATACGGCAGACCCCTCCTGGGTCTTGAGGCATACTATGCCCAAAAAATAGACAATCATCACCCTCACTCTCAATGTGGGGCGACAACTATTCAACTAGTCAGTTGTCAACGCAAACTCCAAGGACTAGATATAGCTCGTCCTTCCAAGCAGAGGGGTTGGAACAACTCGCTCAAACACAAACAGAGCCTTCAGGCTCAAATAATATGACGTTCACTGGAGAATCTGTTTCATCTCCTCAGGTGCTACTTAGACCACATATTAGTAGACAATCAGACCCATACTTGGTTCTAGATGACGAGTACTCAACGCGTTATTCCCGAAATGAACAACGCTCTCAAGGCATGTACCCACCTGTGGGAGGTTTACAAATACAACCCGAGTTCTCTCCTCAAGAAAATACCTCTATGCCATCACGTATAGAAAATACTCTCAGAGATGCTTGGCAAGATAACGATCAGTTCATAGCAGGATATCACATACCTCCGCAAAACCATAGTATACAACAAACGCCACCAAGGCAGAATATCGTGACTTCACCAAACGAAGTCATTTCAACTCTAATAGAGAAAGGTTAGAGGATTAGAACTTGCCCAAGCAAGTCAAAATTCAAATTCATACAAACAGGAGTTCCAATCCTCCGCACCATCCTAGCCAAGTAGATCTCCTCACAGGAGTAGGCACGTTAGGCATGACTCCTCAGTATTCACAACAAATGCCAACTAGACCCACTATCGCTAGCACTGTTCCTCCAGGTCTAGTACAGAGCAATCCATTCCTGGATAGTACCCCTTCGTACTTAAACATGTACTCCAAATCGCCACAAGGGGATATGTTCTCCTCTCCCGGCATGTTTGCTCAAATACAGGGGTTGCCTTATGCCCCTGCCAACGCGTACGTTACGCCATATCAACAACCCATTCCGCCACCGCCCCTCAACAGACACCATCAATGGTTGAAACATATGCGATAGGGACTTATTCAGAATATTTGAAAGAGCCCTTAGATTTCACCATACGAAGCGTCATGCTTCCAAGGCCTCTTCCCGATTTGCCCAAATACAAAGGTGAGGGAGATCCGAATGCGCATATCAAAGCTTACGCTACAGCCATTCGAGAATTACTCCCATGGGATGGGGTTGTTGCTAAAATATTCCCCAAAACGCTGGAAGGCATTGCTCTCGATTGGTATTACAGAATACCCGAGGCTTCCATACATTCATTCAAACAACTTGTGTCTGAGTTCATCAAAGCCTTCGACATGAACAAACTGTTAAGAACAGGAATCAGGGAGTTCTTACACATCAAGCAAGAACATAACGAATCTGTCGCCCATTTCATCCAAAGGTGGCGTACAGTCCTTTATTCCTCGGCAAGCGCTCCAAATATGGATCAGATGGAACTATGTGATTTATTCCTTCATTCTCTTAGTAGAGAAGTGAAGGAAGAAGTCCAGAAGTTCCCACTAAGAACTTATGACGAAGTACTCGAGAGCGCTCTGCGAATAGATCAGGCAGCAATAGATAGTGGTCGTAAGACATATGGAGCAAACGGGAGGTTGATCACCTCTAACCAAAATACTACGACTTACCCCACAAACGCTAATCAAGGACCTAAAATCCTTAACAAAAATCGGGGTGTAACAACAGACGGAGTAACCGACCAGCCCAAAAAGGTAAATATAGTCAGTACTCCATCACAAACAAACAACCAAAGAAACAACAACTTTACCCCGACAATCAACGCAGTGGATTTTAACCATCCACAACAACAACAACAACAAACAATGGCGTAATCCCATACAAGGGGCGGGTCAAAATTCATTTGGTTACCAAAACCAAAGCCAGAAACAACAAATGCAGAATTTTAATCCTAATAGGCAACAGTTTGATCAAAATTTTAGGCCACAATACAAACCAAACCAACAAAACACGAATTACAATCCCAATTCTTATTGTGGTTTCCATAAAATTCGGGGTCATGACACTAGAACGTGTCGTGACTACAACAAGTTCATGCAACGTTTACCGGAAGAACAAAGACAGTTCTTCACAGATTTGTTTTTGGCAGATCCTGTATCATCACCACCCAATACGCTCGCAGGGGCAGTTTCCCCTCAGAATGCTCCTCTCAAGATCTTTAACGATCCACTTCCAAATCATGATAGTAATAGGTTGAAACCAACTGGAACAAACAAGGGTGCAATGACAGGAAACAATGACCATGAAGCCTCGACTTCGCTAAATCCATTAGTTGCGCCCCAACTAGGGAGTCAACCACGACCTAAGGTAGTTGGATTGGTAGAGTTAGACTCGGAATTACCCATTGAAGCTTATAACAAGGACACGAGAATATTTTTCTCAACCAAGTCCAAGCCACTTGCCAGAAACGGATAACATCCAGCAAATCATAACAAAACCTGTGGGTGCTTACGATTTAATTAATGATCTAACAAAAACCTTCTCGCATATTTCGTTCCTTGACTTGCTAAAGAACTCCCCTGCCCACAGGGCTGCTCTTTTAGAGGCGTTAGGTTTAGGTCATTTAATTAATATCACTCCACCACCTGAAACACAGGTAAATCATATAGACTTTGATGTTCATCCTCCGACAGCAGATAGAGATGTCGAATTCATATTCGAAATAAGTAAAATGCCTACAGATGCTGAGATCGCACGCCGAGGTGATCCAACCTTACACTTGCAAGTATGGGTTTATAATAATTACGTAAAACGGGCAATGGTTGACGATGGGGCCGCAGTTAACATAGTCCCCTTCTCTTTCCTCCAAAAATTAGGATATGGTGAAACAAACTGTTCCACCACTCGAAATACATTAAGAGGCTATGATAGCCTTAAAGCCACTTCATAGGAACCATAATACTACCGGTCACCTTAGGACCCAAAACAATCCTGACTGAGTTTTATATTATAGATCGGGAAACTAATTATAATATGATCCTCGGCCGACCATGGATACACCGCATGAAGGCAATCCCTTCTACATTATTTCAAGAAGTAAGATTCTTGCATCTAGGAAAGGTATTTGTAGCCAAAGGTGATCCAAAGCCATTTGATGTGCACCTAGCTGATTTAAAGAAAAGACCAGGTGTACACTCGAATTTGAACTTCCAACAAACCAACTTAACAAACCCACTGACTCAAAGCCAAAGGAAAAGTTGGTACCTACAACGGATCTTGAAACCATCAGCATAGCCAAAACAACCCCAACCCCTGACGATAAAGCTAAAGAAACTGTATCATTAGGGACTACTGCAAAAATCGTTGAATTAATAGAACAAGATTTACCAATGTTCTTACCATTTGATTCAGCAGGCATAGGGTATTCCCTAGGGGTTGGCTCTCTTCCAGCAGAAGATCTCTGCATGGTCGAAGTAGAATGCGCAAACGCAATGAACCCCCCAACCTCTATATTCCCAGCTAAGTATTGGACTCTCCATTTTGATGGGGCTAGGTGCCGTTATGGAGCGGGGCAGGTATAATTCTTACTTCACCCGAGGGAAAAGTCCTGCCATTTGCCTTTAAACTAAATTTCGAATGCACAAACAATGGGCCAGTGAATACGAAGCCCTCCTCCTTGGTCTCACCTTAGCCAAAAGAATTGGTGTTGATAATATCAGAGTTTTAGGAGACTCACAATTAGTGGCAAACCAAGTCTCTGAGGTATATGAAACTAAAGCCGAACACTTACAGCTTTACAAAAATGCCGTATTAGATTCAAGCAAGGCATTCAACTTCATATCTATTGAAGCAATTCCCCGAGAGAAAAATCTCCTCGCTGACTCGATAGCAACTTCAGATCACGTTTTACTCCAAGCAATGAATTAGAAGATACTCATTTCACCGTGTCCATTCGTGACGAACCATTGATAAAAACAACGACAAATCCCCTTTCAAGCGAAAGTGAATCTACCACCCCAAACCATATCGATAATGATATGGCCACTTTGCAATACTTAAACGCCTATGCAGCATTGCATCTTTCCTATCCTATGCTAGATTTGTCCTTAAATCCACATTCCTCTTCCTACTTTCGAATCCCATGATGAGTTTTCCTCACAAAAAGAACCCAGCATATACACGGTAGAAGATGGGGATGATTTGGATTTACCCCCAGCACCGCCTGAGTTCGAAGAGGGTAACGCCTCCTTGATCGAAGAAACGATCGATGTCAACATCGGAACGGAGGACGAGCCGAGAATCTTAAAACTAGGATCTTCGTTAACACCAGAAGAAGTAGAAATACACACTCGATCCTCAAAGAGCATCAGAAGGCATTTGCATTTAATTATAAAGAAATGACAGGAGTTGCACCCCACATTGCGGTACACAACCTCGTCACTAAATCAGATGCAAAGCCAATTAAGCAAAAATCAAGACCTATGAAACCCAAAGTAGCTCTCATGGTAAAAGAGGAGGTAATAAAACTCCTTCAGGTAGGATTCATCAAGCCAGTTGACTACTCCCAATGGGTATCTAACATCGTTCCCGTTCTCAAGAAGAATGGAAAGATACGCATCTGCATAGATTTCCGAGACATTAACAAAGCATGTCCTAAGGATGACTTCCCATTACCATCCATAGATGTAATTGTTGATGCAACAGCTGGATTTGAACTTTTGTCTCTCATGGATGGATTCTCGGGATACAACCAAATCAGAATATCCGAGCAAGATCAAGCTAAAACTACGTTTATAACTCCTTGGGGAACCTATTGCTATGTTGTCATGCCTTTCGGTCTCAAAAACGCTGGTGCCACGTACCAACGGGCTATGACATACATATTTCACGATCTAATTCATAAAATCGTGGAATCTTACGTAGATGACTTATTGGCTAAGGCCAAGAAGCGCAGTGACCATCCTGAAGTACTCCGCGTCATTCTTTCACGCCTAATAGAATACGGAGTCACGCTAAACCCAGAGAAATGCGTCTTTGGTGTAACAGAGGAAGCTCCTAGGTTATATCATATCATCACGGGGAATAGATGTTGACCCAACCAAAATTCGGGCTGTTCTCGAAATGATTCCACCTTCGGATGAATCTGGAATCAGGTCATTTCTCGGAAAGCTAGGTGCAATCCGAAGATTCATCCCGACTTGAGCTTCGCTATTCATCCAATCAACAATTACTCAAGAAAGACTATAGCATTGATTGGACCAAAGATTGCAATGAAGCTTTCAACGCAGTTAAGCGTTTCTTGCTATCACCACCTACGCTAATGCCACCTAAGCTAGACCGCCCATTGATTTTATACTCACGAGCTACCAATGTCTCGTTAGCTTGCATGTTGGCCCAAGAAGACGATAACAAAAGAGAACGTGCCATTTATTTCATTAGCCGAACACTACTCGACTATGAAACACGCTATACACAAGCAGAACGAGAATGTCTCGCCATAGTCTTCGCAACCAAACGCCTAAGACACTATATGCTAAATCAAGAGACAAGGGTCGTAGTAAAAACTGACCACTTACGAACTTTCCTCACACAAGGGTCTTTGTCTAAAAAGGCTGGACGTTTTATAACCTTAATGGGAGAGTTCGAATTAACTTTTGTAAACCAAAAGTCAGTTAAGGGACAAATCATTGCGGATTGGTTAGCTGATAACCCATTAGATGGAGGCGATCTAGTAGATTTGGATTTTCCAGATGAGTGCGTATACTACGTCGAAACCCGACCCGCTATCTCTGAGTGCCCTTGGTACGTTGATATCATTAGCTATATCATGGACCATAGGTATCCAGAAGGAGCTACACCGCAACAAAGAAGGCGGTTACGCATTATCGTAGCTAAGTACGTTATTATAGAGCAAGTTCTCTATCGAAAGGCGTTCGATGGAATGCTCTTAAGGTGTGTCGACACAGAAGAATCCAAGAAGATTCTCTATGAATCTCACAGCGGAGTATGTGGAGGCCACTTCGGCGGCCACGCCACCGCTCGAAAAATACATCGAATGGGCTATTTTTGGCCCACCTAGAACATGACACAATAGAGTTTGTACGCAGGTGTCATAAGTGCAAGAATTCTCTCATGAGATCCACATGCCAGCACAAGCTTTACAACCAATCGCTACTCCATGGCCCTTTTCTACATGGGGCCTTAGACTTGATAGGGAAGTTCTCTCCCTCATCCACAGATGGCCATAATTTTATAATCACGGCCACTGAATATTTCACCAAATGGGTAGAGGCCATGCCTCTTACCACTGTACCTGGTTCTGTAATCGCCAAGTTCATTTTGAACCAAATCATTTGCAGGTACGGTATCCCGCAAATCATTATCTCAGATAATGGAACTTCTTTCAAGAATGAAGAAGTTCGTGAACTATGCAACAAATTTAAAATAAGCCATCATACGGCTTCCTTGTATTATCCCCAAGCCAATGGGCAGGCTGAAGCAACAAACAAAACACTGAAAGCCATTCTCCTCAAAACAGTAAAAGAAAACAAACGAGATTGGCATTTAAAGTTATATCCGGCCTTGTGGGCCCACCGAACCTCAATAAGAACACCAACGGGAGCAACTCCTTTCTCGCTGGTATTTGGGGCAGAAGCGGTTCTCCCACTTGAGGTTGAAATACCCAGCCTCCGCATTTCACTACAAGGGATTCTGGATGAAGACGCTTACAGAGAAGCACGTCTTTCCCAACTAGAAAGCCTAGATGAAATTAGGTTAGATGCCGAACAACGACATAGAGTCTATGCCGACCGGATGTGCCGGCAGTATAACAAGAAAATCTATGAACGTGACATATACGAAGGTGATCTAGTTCTAAGGCTGGATAGCCGGATCGACAAGAAGACCGGCGAAGGAAGGAAATTCCGGCCCAAATGGTTGGGCCCATACCGAGTCACGAAGGACTACGGAAATGGTGCATACCTCTTATGCACGCTAGAAGGTGAGGAGTTTGGCGAAACAGTCAATTCCCTCCACCTCAAACGTTTCTACGCATAAGCAGCTAACGCTACTTATATAACTATCTACATTGCATTTTCATATAGATTAAGATCATTTTGTCCATTCGTTTCTTACACAAATCGTGATCAAGGAATCTATTCTCAAGGCAATTCATTACAAACTCATGATGTTGTTGGCATAAACTCTTTAATCATATCTCTCCATTTTCACAATATCATCAATCACTTCAGAATCTTTTATCAAATAAAATAGACATGACAAAGTCTTAACGGTAACCATACCAAGATCTGCAAGTCTTTTCTCGCCTTGATTTCTTCTTAGAATAAGTGTCATTGCCTATGGTCTGTTCTAGAAGCTTCATGGTGTCACATCTATCCCATATGTATATCTCTTTGGAAATAAGGACATACTGACATTTTACTCAAATAAACAAGTCAAACGTTGATCAAACAGAAAATTTTAATTTTACACATTTCCCTGCCCCACCAACCTTCGGTGATGAGCTTGCGTCTCTTACTAGTGACGTAGGGTTGGGAAAGGATGGAAATGCCCTTACTCGCCTACGCTTTTCCCACGGTGATAAACTCACGCTTCTTACTAGTAGCGTGGGGCCAAGTGTAGGGGGTCCTCTTGACAAATAAATGCAAATGGTCATACGCAAGCAATTCAAACTTTCAAACTTTGAGTCAAAAACAAATGAAACGGATGTTCAAAATTCCGAAAGAGTCAAAAATCCTAAAACCTAGATTTTGTCTGCCATGTGGCCATCTACGGGTCTAAGTCTGGATAAACCGCAAGGCAAGTTGCATCCAAAACTATGAAGTCACTCGAGTAGAGTCAGCTTGTAGCTTCCAATTTGGTTCCGCCAAAGCTTTGTCTATGTCTTTCATCACTATCATTTCATCACATTTCATAACTTGCGCCCTTCTTGGCTCTTGGTGATGAGCCCTCGCATCTTACTGGTTGCGTGGAGTTAGGAGTGGGGCAAGTTTATCTGTTCATCATATTTGTTATTTTCATCACTTTGCCAAAACAAACATGAGGTATCCAAATTGCTTACAGAAGCTAAGATTCAAAATCACAATATATCTACATTATCATGTATCAGCATCATGAAATACAAAAAAAAGTAAAATTAAGCAATTACATCATTTGTTCACCATTGCATACATTCTAGAAAGCATATAAACATACATCGTAGTATACACAAAGCAGTTGGAAATAGAAAGGAAACATGAGTGACAAGCTTTTGATCCAAAACAAATGCATATATATAAATAATCAATGTTTGTATACAATGCCATCATGCACTAGGCATGGTCAAAACGCTCAAAGAGCCCGTGATATACAAAAGAATCTATGATACAAAATATACAAGGGCCAAGTGGCCTCTCAACCCCTACGCGATCCCGCCGAAGGTGCGCGCCCTCGCCTAGACTCCGGCTACGCCGGCGCTCTGAATGAACGGAAGGCTCGGGGTCTCGAGGGGCAGCCGCGGTCTCGCCATGAGAATGGCTCCTCATAAGACGCTCGGCTGTCCTATAGCCCGCCAACTCTGTACGGAGAGTCGACACCATCTTGGCCACGTGCCAAACGGGAGCGAAGACGCTCGGTGCCTGCTCACCACCGCCGAGGGCTCCCGATCTCACAGATAGCTCCGCACGGGTCTTATCCATAGGGATCATCGAGAAATCGGTGCATACCCTACGGATTAGATCCCGCCACTCACAACAGCCTCTCTCGCAAAACAAAGAAGAAAAAATGAATTAGAAACTAGGCAAGAGGCTAAAAGATATAATAGATACAAAACACAGAGAGTTAGCAATTAAAAACAAGTCCTAAATCAAACTAACACCGAAAGGAAGAAAGGATAACTTACTCGATCACCGGCCTCCAAGATGGGTCACTAGGGCCAAGACCCACCGCAGATGCCGCCGACCGAGGGGCTGCTCCCCGTAGTAGGGAGCAACATGACGCCCCGCAACGGACTCATCCTCTCCACCATGGCCCCGAGAGAGAGTGGCTCCCGAAACTAGAGTCTCTCTCTCTCGCACTCTCTCGTCCCTCTCTCTCGCCGCATGATGTCCCGAGTGTCATGCCACTCAGATCACTATCATCCGTCTCTCCTCCGACCCTCCTCTCGTAGACTCCTCGAATCGGAGTCAATGTCTATGGGGTCATCATCACTGCTATGAGCAGACCCGCAAAGAATCCAAGTAAAGGTGCCCGAGGCGCACCAGCCTCCCTCTGCCCGAACAATCCCCCGGCTGCAATAGGAATGCCAGGAGTAACCACTGTCCAACCACGGCCTCTAGGCCCCCCTCTAGCCTCGCGGACTGATCTATAAACTGGTGCCACTGGAGGAAGTATGCCCATATATGGGAGGCCAAACTGCTGAGGAACCCTGCCGAAAGGATGTACCTCTACCCGTCCCACACGGTCAATAAGCTGCCCTGTAGTGGAGCAAGAGATCAATGTGAGAGTCTCCTCTCCCCATATACCGGCCATAAGCTGGTACGGTGTGGCCTCCATATCTGCAGTAGTGAGGGAAGCAACTGGCTGGTGAGGTGCTCTAAGCACCGACATGTCTGACCATCTGGCTGCCCTCACAGCCCCGGGATCTGCCACCTCCACGCCTCTACCATAGGGGAATAAACGCTCATACACCCAACTCATGACTAGAGTAGGGTGACTCAAAGACTGTCCCTGTAGACGGACCACCCTGTATAAGTCATGGTAGGTGGTCCCCAGAATATCTGCGCCCCAGGCGTATATCCGGCCATGCCCCTCTATCTGTGCAATGATGGGGGCCCAAGAGAAGATAGTAAAGTATCCCCTCCCTTGTCCCCGATCAGCCTCGAGGCAAGGATCCCCATGATAGCCTGTCGAAATACGGGGATGGGCAAAGAAGGAATGGATCTAACTCTCACTCCCTTCTTCGGCCCCGTGGAGATAGCTGCATCCCCCATGTAGCCTGCCCACTATGCAATCTGTGCTCGGGACCCTGCTGTCTCCAATGTGAGTCTCCTCCCGATGATCGGGACCCCCAGGATACGGTAGACATCCTCCAAAGTGATGGTCCACTCACCGCGGACCCCTGGCAGTCGGAAAGTGTTCCGATCTGCATCCCAATATGAAAACAAGTCACAAAGGATGTGACTAGATGGTGCGACATGAGGCACACGCGATATACGCAGTATACCGGCCCTCTGCAATGTGTCCTCCTCGTCTGGTGAGAGGGCATCCAATACCCCGGGCAACCAATCACACTCCCTCTCTCGACTCCATCTGATATACTCCTCCTCGCCTGCATACACCCAAAAACACACAAAACAGAGCAAGTTAGTATCTAATCAATATCGAGAGAGTCATAAAAACATATAGAAATGATAAAAATACAAGTACAATCTCAAAAGCAAGCTCTTTTGCTTTTCTGTGCAAAACCGCCGCCCGAGCAGGAGGCGGTTTTGAACCACCGCCTTTTAAGGCGGCGGGCGGTTTTGAGAACCCGCCGCCCGAGCAGGGCGGCGGTCGTGTAACCGCCGCCCTGGCCAGGGCGGCGGTCGCGGTCCGAAAACCCGCGCGGGTTTTTAACCCTAAAAGCCCAAAACATGCAAAAATTGACCATTTAACTAAAAAAAGCCTACCCAAGAGGCGCCCCCTAGGTGGACCTTTTGAACCTAACATTTTCAAAAATACCCCCATCAAAGAATTTGCCATTTCAAATTTAAAGGGGGAAAAATGCAAAATTAAAGAAAACCAACCTGTGATCTCGCGGGGTGGCGTTCCGCACGTGGGGGCATGGTCGCTATCTCGCTCCGGACGTTTTGACTCTATTCGCAAGAAACCGTCACCGTGGGTCCCAGAGCTCAAAATCAATCAAATCGACTCGCAAATGAATAGGAAAATGGGCCCACTTTCATATATATAGCGCCCTGATTCGTTTTAAATGCCTTTTTCACAGGTTCGGAGCGCCGACGGAGGTAAGTTCCTATCCCCGCACAAATGGTACGTTCTCTTTCCCTATTATTTTAGCGTTTGTTTTTTCCAAATTATCAGATCTATCTCGCACTTGAGTTCTCTTTTCATTTTGCAGTAGCGGGAATTTTGGATGGCGTCATTTCGACACACCTGACGTGTAAGGTATAACTTCTAACTCCCCATTTCGGGATGCCATACTGACCCACCGCTTTATGCCTCTTCATGGCTAAAACGCTTCTCCGAGGGGGCAATATGTACGTACCCAAAATCAGTAAGGTACATCGTATCGCGAACGGTGTAATAAATGCCCCAATGATGATACAGGTCTCTTCGCAAGGTGTTCGGGATCCAGAAAGAGCTCCTCAAATGTGCGTTAACATCCCGCATGACCCTTCTAGCCCCTGCGTGCTTTGTTTTCCCCTTTTTCCTTTTTCTTGCCCCTTTTCTCTTAAGTAACGAAACCGCCGCCCGCCTAGGCGGCGGCGGTTCAGAACCGCCGCCCTGGACAGGGCGGCGGTCCTGTAACCGCCACCCTAAGCAGGGCGGCGGTCCTTTACGCATTTTCCAGAATGTTCTTTTGACGTAACTCGCGTGAAATATCACGTTTCACCAGCTTTCTTTGCCGACTTGAGCATGCATTTATGTTTTTGGTCCCCTGGAATAGTGTTTTTCCTTTGTTTATTGTTTAGGAGTTCAGTTTGATTTTGATTTTGGGGTGATTGAATTCCTATAAATGCATGGCTTGTGCTCAAGCAAATGGCCTCTCTCTCTCTCTCTCTCAAGTTTTATCTTCTGGATTTTCTTTGCAATAGATTTAGTTTTCCTTTGCTTAGAATATTTAGTTTTCTTCATTGCGTGTTTTGGTTAGTATTGTGTCAGCAAATTTGGTAAGCCACATATCCATCTTGTGCAAGTGTAGTCATTACTTGAGGCCACCAATTTTACTCCAATCTTCTCATTCTCAAAGGTCTTGTGGTCTCTTTAGTTTGCTTAGGATTGATAGTGTAGTTCATTTCCCGCTTAGTTAGCATTGATTAGTCTGTTGGTAAGCCACATATCCAACTTGTGCAAAAAGTTTTTGTTTTTTATCTAATCCATTAGAGTAGAATAGCTTAGGAAGCCATTAAAGTTGCAGGTTTTTTCTTCATACAAAATAGTTTCGTGTTCTGATGCATTTTGTTGCATGATTCTCGCAGATCCCGCTAGAATCGTGCATAAGCCAAGCTCGTACTCTCGCGCTATCCCTCTCCTATCCGCGCGTTCTATTCTGTCTCGCATTCAAGGTTGTCCCTTGTTCCAACACCTATTCCCGTTGATGCAAGCATTACACGCTTTTCTGGATCCACGTGAGCACAAAGAACGAAGAGATCATACTGAGGGGACGAGATCACATACACCATCGGATTCGCCACTGCTCAAAAATCCAGTTCTATCTTTCAAAGTTCTAGTTAAAATCTATCAAATAAAGTAGTTAATTGCTTTATTTCAGCTAAATTCTATTCTCGATATTACCAGGAAGTCATGGGGGATTGATAGTTTCTGAGAAACTATGATTCACTCCTCACTTCTGAGGTAGGATCAAGAATCTTGCAAATAGATTAGCTATTTCATTGTTTAGAATAGATTTACAAAATTACACAGACAAATAACCACACTCGGTTATCTTGTTTGTTTTAAGTTATTAGTTTAGTTGTCAATTCTAAATATTTTAAATAGCTGCTTTCTTATAAATCGTCAGAAAATACAAAAAGAAGTTATATATGCTAGAAGTATACTTAGATTTCACTTTATTATAGTTTGTTTTATTACTGCTTTTTGCATGACAATTACGGGACCTAGGGAGCCCAGGGAATACATTTTCGAGCCAATCGTGCCTCAGCCCAATCTCATAGCGGCAATAACTGACATTGACCAGAACCTTAGGATACAAGTCTTCCAAACAACAACAGATTTCCAGCAGGTCAGATCTCAGTTAAGAGGATTAAACATAGAAGACGACCAAGCACATACATTTTGGTCAAATCAGCCAAACTACAGATTACCCTAGGAAAACATCCACATGACTGTAGAAAGGTTTGAAAGAGAACAAACGTTCGGGTGTGATCCCTTAGTTCCACAACCAGATGCAGAGACACCCTCACGCTGCATATAGATACCGGCCTAAGAATCCAAGTCAGCAAGAACACCCGTGAGGTATTCCGAGAAGATCGCACAATGCTGATTCTAAACATAGAGGCTGAAAAAGCGTATGATTATTGGATACTAGGGATCAGGACTTGATTCCACGCATGACCATAGCTGGTCCACAACAACCACGAGTCTACGGTTGTGACCCACAAATCCCACAGCCTAACGAATCCATAAGAGAATTAGACATAGACACTGGCCTACGCACACTAGTATTTCAGTCTACTCCACTTCCACCTATTATCATCCAACAATTATCCTTACTGGATACAACAGCTAACAAAGCTAGAGAATTCTGGACTAGGCCAGAGAACCGTCCATAGAGTTGACTATATTTACCATCCACCATATGACCCTATCAGGAGAAATACACGAAACCATCCCAGGTCATTTCCCACGCATTCCACAACCCATAGATCGAATCACGCCAGAGCTCGATATTGATTGGAGCCTTCGAGCAGTCATCCTTGCTGATCGATCTATCACACCGGTCCAGGTTAGAAGGGCCTTCTTTGCCTTAGATTCACAGATTCCATTAGTGCGTGTTGAAGACATTAGATTACCTAACTAGTCTGTCCGTATACTACCTATATTCCATCCTAATAATCTTTGGTAATTCATAATATTCAAACAAGGAAGGATTTCATAGTTAGATGAGATAGTGAATCTCTAGAATCATTATTTTCTCAAAAGTATTTAGTTGTTCTAAACTATGTGTGATTCTATGAAAGGAAAGAATCATTATAGGTCATTGTTTTACAAATCTAAGTGAAACATATACTCTTGATAGAAGGAATGATTTAACGAAGAGTGGATATCATACTAAGGAGATGATTTGAGAGGTGATTTGACTTTTTAACAATTTTTAAGAGCTAGAATGAGCATTCGATAAGGGAAACACTGGTATAGTAATGGAATAATTTGTTTTCTTGCTGATAATGAGGAATTGTCACTAAATGCTTAAATATGGAAATATATTAGAGCCCACTAGTAAAGTAGAAAAATTCTGGTCATAAAAAATGATCCAAGGAAGAGATTTAGGGATTTAATTCATCCGTTGGAGAAAGATACGAAAAATAAGCCTCTTGGACTCATACCCACTTACGATTAGGGTTTTGAGAAAGAAATGGTGCCATAAATTCACATCCAATAAAGTTAGCCATAGAAATTTTAAAAAAATCTATGATGAGTCATTTGTACATTTCAAGAAGATTTTTTAAATTCCATTGGTGTAATTTTCCTATTTCCTTACCAAATCCTCTTGAAGGAATGAATGCCAATGGGAAAACTTAGTGTTAAGTGTCAATTTGTGAAGAAATTAAGGGTCGTAATTGGAACCACCTCCTGAAGCTTGAAACATAACAATATTTCAATATTGGGTGCCTATAAACATGTGATCCTACCTTGAAATCATATATCCAAAGAGATATTCATAACAATTGTCTATAACAAAGCTAGTGGAGGGTTTGGAGACACATCACAAAAAGGAAGATAAAATGAGATGTGATAAGAATTGAGTAATGAAAATTTAAGAGCATGTAAGGGATGATGAAAGGTATTTACGGAAGTTTTCATATGTTTAAGGTAGATTTGGAATCCTATAACATCACACCTTGTAAACATCTAGTTCTTGAGAACATGAAGGAGCAATTTTGATAAGTATAACACAAAGTTGACCTCATGAAACTTTTGTGTCATTTTAGTTGTTATTATAACACCGATTGGAAGCAATTGAATAGGGTGAATGAGTAAAGGAAGTCTTTGATGGAATCAAGACATAAATAATCTTGCAAAATAAAGAACTAGTGAGGCTAATCGGACCTTTTGGGAACCTTTAGAAGCGTAATTGCATGGTTAGTGCTTTGGCATACCTATCTTGGGAGCAATTAGAGAAGTCTTATAGAGTGGAGAGTAGTGGAGAGGATTTTTATGATTTGAAAGCATTCCTCAATTACATTTGACAACATTCCGTGAAGTGAAAACTTGGAGGTAGAAACACAAGGAATTGATTAATTGTGTGTGGAAAAAGAAGAGACAAATTTGATGACAAGCATGTGAATGGAACTAATTGGAGTTAATGTTGCATTAAAATTTAATGATACTTGTGGAAAAAGTAAAAATAAGGAAAAGTTTTTGGGGCATGGAGCCTATTTTTTTGGTCTTATGGAATCAAAATTGAAGTGTTGGAGTTTAAATGGTTAAGTTTGGAGACTTCAGGAGCATTCTAAAAATTTCTTCGTATTTCTTGTAAATGCGGTTAATCGGTTGTTGTCATAGTGATGGATTTTCATCCACGAGAAGTTGAAAGGTCATGAATTTTTCAAAGGAATTTTTCTAGGGTTGGTTATAGAAATTCCTAGAAGGATTGTAATCTTATAAATAGAGGTATTAGGTGCATCCTAATGTATCTTGAGTGATCAAAGAGGTCAAGATTGAGAAATTGGGTGTTAATTGTGTCTTAGATGTGGTTTAACATATTTGGGGATTATGTTGTGAATTCATAAGTGATTGATGTGTAATTGTAATCTGAGATAAGACTATGATAATAAAGTCTAAGCAAGCTCTTAGTGGACATATCCCACATTGTGTGAACCATGTTAAATCTTGTCTTGTCTTCTTTTTTGTGCATTGTTTATTTATACTGTTATATTTCTGCATGTATAGATATTCTAAATAGTTTTCTTACTTCTATGATTTGATGAATTGTTTCCGCATATTTATTCTCTAATTTCTAACAACTGGTATAAGAGATTTGGTGGTATTTTTGCTGAAGCACTTGGTAAATTTCAGGGAAAGTTTAGCTTGAGTGGGAGCTATGGTAGATGAGGGCAGATCGAGGGTTGAGAAGTTCAATGGGTAGAAATTTAATTTGTAGAAGATGTAGATGGAGGATTACTTGTATCAGAAGGACCTCCATGTTCATTTGGCTGGAAAAGAAAAGAAATCTACAACCATGTCGGATGAGTATTGGGAGTTGCCAGATAGAAAGGCACTCAGGGAAATTCGGTTATGTCTTGTATCTTGATTTCTTTCAAAATATCATAGGAGAAGACCACAGAAGGTATCGTGAGTGTGTTGGCAAAGTTATATGAAAAACCCTCCGCCTCTAATAAAATATTTTTGATGAAAAAGTTATTTAATATGAAGATGTATAGAGTGGTTATGTTTCTAATCATTTGAATGAATTTAACATGGTTGTGAGTATGTTAAACTCGTTGAAAATTGAATTTGATGATGCGGTTAGGGATTTGTTGATTTTGTGCTCCTTGCCAAGTATCTCGACAAATTAGTTATGACTGTAAGTAATTCAGTCTCTAATAATTCAAATTTTAAGTTTGAAGATGTGATAGGTGTGATCTGAGCGAGGAAATGTGAAAGAAGATCTCTGGGAATTATTGTACTTACGGAAACACTTTGATGGTGGAGAGTAGAGGGAAAAAATAACAAAGGAAAGGTAACTATGGGAAGTTGAATGATTGTGAAAGGTCAAAGTCCAAGAGCAAGATGGAATGTTGCAATTTGTGGGAAGATTGGTCATGCTAAGAAATATTCTTTGGGCTCTTCGGGATAAGAAGAAAAAGGAGGAAAATGTTAAGAATATTGTTTTAGTTCTCACATTATATGAGCTATTTATATTTACCATGTGGTAAATAAGTCTTACTAGGTTATTAGTTCACCAAGGTTAGTTGTTTTATAGTGATTTACTACAACAAATCACTTAATATTGTTTTGTATGGAAGGGTTGTTTTAACAACTCTACGTATTGATTTGTAAGTGAGAATATTATGGGATATCTCCTAATTTTGAGGAGAAGAAATGTCCTATAAATTTGTATTGTGAAGAACCATATGAATTGAATATAAAAAGCATTATTGTCGCATGTAAAATGATTGTAGTCGACTCAAATCTATATTTGGTATAAGAGAAAATGAATCCAATAATGGGAGTCTCATTGCATGATTTTTGGTGAACTGATCTTTTTCTTTGAATTATACTTATTAATTTGTATGCAAGGAAGATTAGACAATAAAAAATTTATCCCACATCAAACTCTAAGAAAATGAGTTGCATCACTACATTGATTTTGGCCATGAGCTCAAGGCACCACACCATTGAAATATCTCAGTAATATACGTCTTTTGTTAGATGCTGGACATCATCTAGAATTTGTAAAATATATTTCATTCGAGTCAACGTATAACTTACCATCATCGAATACTACAGTCCTAACCTTGAAAATCCATTCGATCTCTATGTTGTCTACTCTTGCATTGGACAGTGTGTCTCACATTGAACTTTTCCTATTCTCACCTCTACAATAGATTGGGTGAGCTTATTTATTTTCTGCATATCAGTCCAATTTGGATGTGTTTCATATATGTGTTGTCTCCATGCATCTATTCACCATTAAATATTTCTTTTTCCATGTAGTTCAGCCAAGTGTCCTTTTTGATATGTGAGCCTTGTCATTTATGTTTACATTTCAATAGTTTTGTTTTAACCTTTTAGCTATATTAGTCTTTGAATAGAGTTTAGTGGTTATAAAGGTATTCGTTTAGATTTTATATGGTCTCAAAATATGAGTTTTATGTTTAAAATACCACTTTGTCCAAAGATATATTTATATTCTCTAAAGTTGACTTGGCTATGTAAACCATTGTCCTTGTAAAGATAGTCACTATCAAAAATTTAAGTCTCTAAGATGTTAGTCATGTAGTTTTTCAAAAGTGAGTCATATAATATGTCTATTTCATATCCTATCATATTCTTGTACACATTGTCATTTTGTGTTGTCAAATAGTATTTGTGATTCGTCATTAAAAGCGTCAAAATTGAGTCATGTTAAAAGTTAGGAAAATAAAAATTTGCCTTGTGGATACATTTTTGGTGGAATTCGATGTTTGAGTTGTAATTGAGCTCCATGATCAAATCCAGCTGAGTTAGCAACTTTACATCGAGAGGACGAGAGAAAATGAAGGTTGGAGGTCAATTAATGACCTTTTTCACTACCAATGATGAGGCCACATAACATATGTGGTGGCATATATATAGTGTGAGTATATGCTTTTCAGTGTGCTTCAGTTTGTAGTGTTCATGTTTCCATAAGTGGAAATTTCACATTGAGGGGGAACATGATCCAATGTTCCATTTCCAGCTTTTCAATTTTTAATGTGTGAGCAACTTTTCCTATGTTATTCCCTATAGCGAGATGCGAAGAGAGATGATAATTGTACTTGGCACATCATACTTTGTGGATATAGGTAAACCACTTGAAAACCTTCATTTTTTGGTTTTTGGTAAACCAATTTGTAAAACCATCACTTTTGGTTGTTGGTAAACCATATGAAAAACCATCACCTTTTTGGTTTGTGGTACTCCACTTTGTAAAACCACCATTCTCGGTTTGTGGTCAACCATATGTAAAACCATCCGTCGGGTTTGTGATCATCTGTGAAAATCACCAAATCATGAAAGCAAGTGCAAGTACAAAGGCATGTTTTCCCCATGTTAGCACTAAGGGGGAATGTTAGGAATATTGTTTTAGTGCTCACATTATATGAGCTATTTATATTTACTGTGTGGTAAATAAGTCTTACTAGGTTCTTTGTTCACTAGGTTAGTTGTTTTATAGTTATTTGCTATAAAACATCACTAAATATTGTTTTGTATGGAAGGGTTGTTTTAACAACTCTACGCATTGATTTGTAAGTGCGAATATTATGGGATATTTCCTAATTTTGAGGAGAAGCAATTGCCTATAAATTTATATTGTGAAGAACCATATTAATCAAATATAGAAAGGATTATTGTTGGGTGTAAAATGCTTGCAATATAATCCAAGTCTATAGAAACTAAGGAGGTAAATGTGGTAACAAGTGATGTTTATCGGGATGCCTTATTTCTTTATTTAGATAATATTGCTTTGAGTTTTGGGTGTTAGATTCGAGGCTTCTTTCCATACCACCCCACATAGACATTACTTTACGAGTTTTTCAAGGTGATTTTGAACATGTATATCTTGGTGACGATGAACCATGAAACATAGTAGGAAAGGTTATATTCAAGTGAAAATAAAAAATGAGAACACATGTCTACTTAAAGATGTCGGGCATGTGTGCCTAAGTTGAGGTGTAACTTGATATCAATGGGTTAGCTCTGTAGTGATGGTCGTATAGTTAGTTTTACAGGTGGATTATTGGAAGGTTACCAATGGAACTCTTGTGGTTGCAAAGGTAAGAAAATTGGTACTTTGTATTTAACCAATGGTGATGATTATTGTAATTTAGTTCTTGTAGATGGATATGTAACTTTATGGCACCGGAGAGACTCGGTCATATGAGTTAGAAGGGCATGCGGATTCTAAAGGAAAAAAATTATTGGATTAAAGGAGTTAGATTTGGACTTCCGTGAGGGTCAGTGTTTATGTGAAACAAAAGGGGGTGAGATTACTCAAGGTTAGACATTCTAAGAAGGAGGGTAAGTTGGAGTTGGTGCATACAAATGTATGGGGGCGAGCTAAGGTAAAATCTATTGGTGGTTCATGTTATTATGTCACTTTCATTGATGATGCAACTAGAAAATTTTGGGTTTATGGCATTAGAAATAAATCGACGTGTTTGAAAATTTCAAAAGATGGAAAGCCTTGGTTGAAAATGAAACATGTCTCAAGCTGCAATTTACCACATCAGATAATGGAGGGGAGTATTGCTGTAATGAATTTCTTGATTATTGTTCAGTAAATGGGATCCGCAGGAAAAGGACAGTTCTAAAGACTCCACAAAAAATGGAGTGTTAGAAAGAATGAACAAGAAAATCATGGAGCATGCTAGGTGCATGAGGTTTCATGCAGGTTGCTATTCATGTTTTAGGTGGAAGTGGTGAACATAATTGTTTATCCGATTAACATAGGACCCTCTATGGCCTTGGATGGAGGTATACTTGAGGAAGTTTGGTCTAATAAGAAAATTGATTACTCATTTCTTAGAGTATTTGCATGTGAGGTATTTGTTCACATTGATAAAGATGATAGGACCAAGTTAGAGGCTATGTATGACAAATGCACCTTTGTTGGATATGGTGAGGATGAATTTGGTTTCCATGTTTAGAGTATTAAAGATAAGAAAATATTTCGGGCTAGAGATAACGACTTTAATGAAAAAGTCATGTATAAAGATCATCTATAGGAACAAAAAGAGGAATAAAAGAAAGAATACACAATTTTAGAGGACATTGCGGATGGTAAGGTGTCCAATTGATGCGTAAAATTAGCGGGAACTTGACAAGGTCATAACTTGATCTCCGTGTGTCCCTTTAAGTATGTTTTTTTAAAACACATGTTTTGATGAGATGAACGTAGCGGAAACTAGCCCTACCGGTTGGGGCAAGTTTCGACACATTTTCGAGCCCTAAATCCGCCATCTTGAGGCCGAAAAATTAGGATTTAAGTTATAGTTCAATTTTTCCTATTTTTGGGCATTAGTTAATCTTAGTCTATTAGTTGCATTATCGTTATAAACTTGGAAATTCCTCTAATTTAGGAATGTAGAAGATGCGTGGGAATTTATGTGCTCGTATGCGAATAAGCATGCAAACTTACTAAGAATAGTAGGTTCTAGTAAACTGCTAAAAATAGTAATTTCTGCCACCTAGAGTAGATTTAGTCAGAGTTAGTTAGAGTTTACTTGGAAACTTGAGTTGGGAATTGTTTTCCTATTTAGGAAACATTGTAATTCATTATTCAATAATGAAGAAGGAGATATATTTTCTTTGGAGTTCATATTATTTGCAGTAAATCATGTTTGGTTAGAATTTGGCTACATTATCTAGTATTAGAACTAGTTCGAGTCTTTTTTTTTTTTTAAATGGAAGGAAGAGAAAGAGGAGGCGGTATTGCTCGAGATGAATATAAATATGTAAGATTTGTTGAGGCAAGTTCTTGTGTGCTTGCAGCAATGATAACCCAAAGAGGAAATCAATGTGGAGATGACACAAATGAAGAAGAAGTTTGTAAAGAGGAGGAAACACAAGCGCCACCATTAGCTTTTGAAGAAAGGATGCTTCGAGCATTAGAAGGAAAGAATGATGGGATAAGAGTTGATGTTTTAGAGTATGGTGGTAGTCTAAAACCAGAGGAGTTGATAGACTGGTTGACTAGCATGAGGAGTTTTTTTAAGTGGAAGCCTATGTTAGAAGAAAAGAAGGTAAAATTTGCATGCATGAAATTGAAAGGTCATGCTATGTTATGGTGGGATCACCTATAGAAAGAGCGGTCAAGAAAGGGGAAAGAAAGAATTAGGATGTGGAGTAAGATGGAGAAGAAGTGAAAGATAAATTTCTCCTGTGGATTATGCACAAACCCTTTACATGAGGTTTCAGAATCTCAAGACATAACTTACAAACAATGCAAGAATACATAGATGAGTTCTACAAGTTGTCCATTCATGTAGAGCATGAAGAAACTGAGGAACAAATGGCTGCAAGGTATGTAAATGGATTAAAATTTTATATTCAAGATGAGATAAGTATGCATAGGATTAAGAGCATGTAGGATGCCTATCAATTAGCCTTAAAGGCTAAGGAAAAACAAAATTGTCAAAGTTTTAGGAGATCACCTGGAATGAATGGGGGCCTCATCTTCCTTTCGGGGACGAGCTGGTTTCAACCAAGGTAGGGGAGAATCATCACACAGATTGGAAAATCAAGAAGATACGAGATAATATTTCTAGAATCAACAAAGAGGCGGAGAGGATTTTCTAAGGGTAGAGGATACGGCTTGCGATAGATAATGGGAGGCTCCACAAAGACCATTTGTTTATTACAGATGTGGTGAAGATGGGCATCGGGGTTTTGAATGCCCGCATTCTTATACACATGACAAGAGGAAAAGAGATGCACCAAGAGTAAATCTTGTTGAAGCTGAACAACTAGAAGATGAATAGGACCTAGAAATTCCACTAGATGTTGGAGAAAATCTGATGATCAAGAAGACGACGATTGCTCTAAGAAAGGATATCAAGGGGGATGCATGGATGTGTACAAATATTTTAAGAACAAGATACACTTTAGGAGGAAAGGTATGTAATGTTATTATTGATGGTGGTAGTTGTGAGAACATGGTTTCAAATGAGATGGTTGAGAAATTGGGTGCACTTGTGAGAAGAATCTAACCCTTACCGTATTGCATGGTTTAGAAAGGGTAATGAAGTTACTGTTGATAAGAGATGTTTATTAATTTTTTCTATTGGGAAAAGTTAGAAGGATGAGATTTGGTGTGATGTTATTCCTATGGATGCATGTCATATGCTTTCTAGGAAGACCATGACAATTTAATAGGAAATTTATTCATGACGGGGAAAGAATACTTATACTTTCTAAAAGGATGGAAAAAAATAGTTTTACTACCTCGCATGAGGAAGAGGGGAAGACTGAAAATATGCTTTCTCTGCAAAGGAATATGTGAAGGAGGCAAAGGCAACCGGTTTTTGTTATGCACTAGTCACAAACAAGGATGAACTGCAAGTGCACAAATACCAAAGTAGAAGCAAAAATTAATAAAAGAATTTTTGATGTTATTCTGATGAGATACCAGATGGATTACCACCCAAAAGAGATATTCAACACCATATTGATTTGATTCCAGGGTCTTCACTCCCAAATCAAGTGGCTTATAGGATGAGCTCGACATTACATGCAGAGTTGAATAGGCAAGTGACAGAGCTCGTGAGAAAGGGGGTCGTAAGGGAGAGCATGAGTCCGTGTGAAACCCAAATTTATTAACACTAAAGAAGTATGAAACATGGATAATGTGCACGGATAGCAGAGCAATCAATAAAATTACAATCAAGTATAGGTTCCCAATACCTCGCCTTGATGATATGATGGATGTGCTTGTTGGATCTAGGTATTTCACCAAGATTGATCTTCGAAGTGGTTACCATCGATTAAGATCGAGAGAATGATATGAGTGGAAAACAACATTCAAGACAGGAAATGGATTATATGAGTGGTTGGTGATGCCATTCGGGTTATCCAATGCACCTAGTAATTTTATGAGACTGATGAGCACCGTGTTGCGGGAGTATAATGGTAAGTTTTTTGTGGTTTATTTTAATGATATCTTGATCTTTAGTAAAACTAAGGAAGAACATTTGAGGCATCTAAGGGTGATATTCAAAGTGTTAAGGAAAGATAAACTATATGCAAATATGAAGAAGTGCACATTTATGCAAGATAGTTTGGTATTCTTGGGCTTTATTATTTCAGCAGATGGGGTACATATGGACTCAGAAAAGATAAAGGAAATTATTGAATGGCCTACTCCACAGAGTATAACAAAGGTAAGAAGCTTTCATGGTCTAGAAACATTTTATAGAAAGTTTATTAAAAATTTCAGCAGTATTGTAGCACCTATAACAGATTGCACAAAAGGAAGGGAGTTTTTGTGGACAAAGGTAGCTGAGGATAGTTTTCAGTTCTTGAAGAAGAAGGTGACAGAGGCACCCATTTTGGCACTTCCAGTTTTTGATAAAGTTTTATAGGTTGATTATGACGCCTCGCATGTGGGTATTGGTGTTGTTCTAAGTCAAGGCGCAAGCTAGTAGTTTTCTTTAATGAGAAAATGAATGAGGTAAGAAAGAACTACTCTACTTATGATGTGGAATTTTATGCAATTGTACAAGCATTAAGGCATTGGAGGCATTACTTAGTGCCTGAGGAGTTTGTGTTATTTGAGAACACATAGCCCTGAAGTATGTGAATACAAAAAAGAAGTTGAATAATAGGCATTTAAAGTGGGTATCATTTTTGTAGGGTTATACTTTTTCTCTAAAACATAAATCAAGAAAACAGAATCAAGTTGCGATGATGTATTGAGTAGGCGTGTGACTTTGTTTACCACTATGGAAAATGAGGTGGTGGGTTTTAAAGCAATAAAGGGTTTGTATTCTTCTAATATTGATTTCAAGGATATTGTTGAAAGGTTAAATATTCCATTGTCAGAAAATGTAGGAGATGTCTTGGATGAGTACATTTTACGGATGGCTATGAGAGAGAACATAGTAAAATAGTTGCATAGCGGAGGATTGGCTGGGCATTTTGGTAAAGATAAGATGATAGCCTTGGTAGCAGAGAAATACTATTGGCCAAAGCTGAAAAGAGATGTGGTAAGATATGTGGAGAGGTGTCGAATTTGTCAAGTCTCAAAAGGCCATGCACATAATACAAGGTTGTATATGCCATTGCATGTTCCTAAAGGGTCATGGATAGATCTGAGTATGGATTTTTTTTTGGGATTACCAAAAACACAATGAGGTAATGACTCAATTTTTGTGGTTGTTGATAGATTTTCTAAGATGGTTCATTTTATTTCTTGCAAGAAAACAAGTGATGCAACAGGCATAATAGATTTTTTTAGAGAAGTTGTTCATTTGCATGGTGTTCCAAAAACCATTACTTCAGATAGGGACATAAGGTTCTTAAGTCACTTCTGGCAGAATTTATGGAAGAAATTGGGAACTCAATTACAGATTCAGTAGTGCCTATCATCCTCAGACTGATGGGAAAACAGAGGTGGTAAATCAGAGTTTGGGAAACCTATTAAGGTGCATCGTTGGGGAAAATCCAAAACAATGGGACTTAGCATTACCACAAGCTAAGTTTGCATATAACAGTTCCATAAATAGATCCATAGGAAAGTATCCATTTTCAATTGTGTATGGGAGTAATCCAAATGGGGTGTTAGATTTGGTACAGCTACCAGTTGATGGCAGAGTCAATGATGATGCAGAAGTATTTGCCGAACATATACAACAATTGTAGGAAGAAGTGCGGAAGAAGATGTAGAATAGTAATGATAAGTATAAGGAAATAACAGATGTGCACAAACAAAGAAAGGTATTTAAAATTGGTGAATTGGTTATGGTATATCTGCGGAAGGAAATGTTTCCAAAAGGAACCTATAAAAAGCTAAAGTACAAGAAGATTGGTCTCTGCAAAATCATCAAAAAAATAAATTATAATGCTTATGAGGTAGAATTGCCAGGGAATTTTGATATTTCTCTAGTGTTTAATGTTTCAAATTTGTATTCTTTTCATGGGGATGGTGTAGAAGGGGATGTTATTGATGAATTAGTAGATTGGAGGCAACAGGTTCCAGTAAAGAAGAAAGAAGAAGTGGATCAGATTCTAGATAAGAAAACAATGGATACACGACATGGGAAATACAACAAATATTTGGTCCATTGGAAAGGACTGGAGCAAGAGGAAAATACTTGGGTCATAGAGTGGGAGATTAAGAAGTTGGATGTAGATAAATGGAAGGAGTTTGAAGAAGACAACTTGCAGGAGCTACGTTTTTTCAAGCAGGGGAGAATGATGCGCCAAAATTAGCAGGAACTTGACAAGGTCATAACTTGAGCTTCGGGTGTCTGTTTGAGTCCGTTTTTTAAAACCACATGTTTCATGAGATTAATGCAACGGAAAAAACCCTACCAATTGGGGCAAGTTTTTGGCACATTTTTGGGCCCTAAATCCGCCATCTTGAGGCCAAAAATTAGGATTTAAGTTATAGTTCAATTTTTTCCTATTTTTGGGCATTAGTTAATTTTAGTCTATTAGTTGCATTATGAGTTAGAAAGTTGGAAATTCCTCTAATTTAGGAATGTAGAAGATGCGTGGAAATTTCTGTGCCCATATGAATAAGCATGCAAACTTACTAAGAATATCAGGTTCTAGTAAACTGCTAAAAATAGTAATTTCTGCCACCTATAGTAGATTTAGTCAGAGTTAGTTAGAGTTTACTTGGAAACTTGAGTTGGGAGTTGTTTTCCTATTTATGAAACATTGTAATTCATTATTCGATAATGAAGAAGGATATATATTTTCTTTGGAGTTCATATTATTTGCAGAAAATCAAGTTTGGTTAGAATTTGGTTACATAAGGGGTCAGTTCATGTGTAACATGTTTCAACACAACTTGAGTTCAAGAGCCTACTCATCGGGAATCCCAAACTCTTGAGGTGAGAAGGTCTTCTAGGGTAAGAAGGGAACCTAAATGTTTTACTCCATCTTTTGAATTATTTATTGCTCATTGACAATGGAGAGCTAGATTGATTTGAGGAAGAAATGCGGTGGATGCTAGGAAGAAGTGGGAGCGGGACATGGATGAAGAACATAGATCTCTTATGGAGAACCATAATTGGTATCCGGTGGAACTACTTGAGGATAAGAGAGAATTTTAGAACAAGTGGGTTTAAAAAATCAAAGAGGAAGATGGAGCTTGAAAAAGGTACAAGACCCATTCGGTGGTTAAGGGACTTACACGGAAGAACGGTATAGAATTTGGTGAATTTTTTTCTCTTATTATTAAAATGACTTCTATTAGGACTGTTCTTGGTTTAGTAGTAGTAGAAGACTTGCACTTAGAGTAGTTAGATGTGAAGACTGAATTCCTTCATGGTGAGTTGGAGGAGGAATTGTATATGCAACAACCACAAGGTTATGAGGTCAAAGGGATGGAGAGGTTAGTGTGCAATTTGAAGAAGAGCTTATATGGCCTGAAACAAGCTCCACAACAATGGTAAAATAAGTTTGATAGTTTTATGTAGGAACAAGGATACTCCAGTGTCACTCAGACCATTGCATGTACATAAAGAAGTTTCTTGATGGTAGTTATATTATTTTGTGCCTGTATGTGGATGATATTCTTGTTGTAGGGAAGAACATGCAAGAAATAAAGGTACTCAAGAAGCAACTAGGTGACTCCTTTGCTATGAAGGATTTGGGGGCAGAAAAGAAAATCCTTGGTATGAGAATAACTTAGAATAGGAAGGAGAGGAAGCCATTATTATACGAAGAAGAGTACATAAAGATTTTGGAGAGGTTTAGTATACAGGATGCTAAACCGGTTGGTACTCCATTGGAAGGTCACTTTAAATTATTAAAGGAGTAGAGTCCCAAGACTGAGGAAGATAAAATCTATATGTCTAGGGTACCATAATCATAAGCTATTGGTAGCTTGATGTATGCTATGGTATGCACTAGGCATGATATTGCACATATAGTGGGATCGGTGAGTAGGTTTATGAGTGATCTAGGTAGAGAGAACTAACAGAAATGAAGTGGATCCTTTGGTATTTGAGAGGGGCCATGTGAGTAGCATTGTGTTTTGATGGATTAGGCACTACCTTGTGTGGCTATGTAGATTCATAAATTGGAAGGAGATTTAGACAACGGGAGGATCAAAATAGGTTATGTATTTGCTTTTGGTGATACATTGATGAGCTAGATTTCACATGATTACAAAAAGGTTGTGGATTTGTCAACCACAGAGGCTGAGTATGTTGTTTCCACAGAGGAAAGCAAGGAGATGATTTGGCTACAACAGTTTCTTGATGAGTTGGGGCATAAGAAGGAAGTTGGGAGACTACATAATGATAGTCAGAGTGTTATTCATTTGGTGAAGAACTTCGCTTTCCACTCTAGGACGAAGCACATTTAGTTGAGATATCATTTCATCAGGGAAACTTTGGAAGAAGATAAGTTGAAGTTGGAAAAGATTCATACCAGTTAGAATCCTGTGGATATGATGACCAAGGCAGTCACAAGGGAGAATTTGAAGTTGTGTTCAACTTTGGTTGGCCTTCATGGATGATAATGAAGGGTTGAGAAATTTTCTCAGTGGAAACAATCTCCAAGTGGGAGATTGTTGGGGTGTGGAGCCTATTTTTTGGTCTTTTGGAATCAACATTGAAGTGTTGGAGTTTGAACAGTTAAGTTTGGAGACTTCAAGAGCATTCTGCATTGTCTTCTATTTTTGTCTTTGTGAAATTGCTGCATATTTTCTCATTAACGGTGGTTAATCGAATGTTGTCACAATGATGAATTTTCACCAAAGGAGAAGTTGAAAGGTCACAAATTTTTCAAGTCACGACTTTTTCAAATGATTTTTCTAGGGTTGGTTATAGAACTTCCTAGAAGGATTGTAATCTTATAAATAGAGGTATTAGGGGCATCCTAATGTATCTAAGTGATCAAAGAGATCAAGGTTGATAAATTGGGTGTCAATTGTGTCTTATATGTGGTTTAGCATCTTTGGGAATTCTATTGTGAGTTCATGAGTGATTGCTGTGCAATTGTAACTGAGAGAAGACTGTGATAATAAAATCTGAGCAAGTTCTTGGTGGACGTAGCCCACATTGGGTGAACCACGTTAAATCTTGTCTTGTCTTCTTTTGTGCATTGTTTATTTATGTTGTTATATTTCTACATGTACAAATATGCTAAATAGTTTCCTACTACTTTTGAGGAATTGTTTCTACATATTTATTCTCTAATTCCTAACAAAATCTTGTTGGGATCATTTTAAAAGGGTATGAGATGTTGGTTAGCCAAAATAGAGCAAGTTTTGACAAGCACTTAACCTTAAAGGCTTGAAAGAAGAAAGAAGATCCTCAAGAGTAGGGTTATTGTGAAATTGTGTTGCTAGTAACCTATCAATCTTCTTGAAAGGAATGAGTATAGGATTTTCTACATCAATATCTGTGATATGATTTCTGAATTCATTTATGGAATATACTACTACTTGGAGCTCTTTTTCTCATCACTTTATGGTTCAATTATGCATGCTTTGTAAATTCTTACTGATATAATATATTGCATAATTCAAAATACCATCTTTTTTACCTAGGAAAAATCCAATAATATGATCTGATGCATCTGTGTCGATGTGAAAATATAGGTTCGAGTTAGGTCCTCTCAACACATGAGCAATAGTTAGCATCTTTTTTAAAGTTTTAAAATCACTTTCATAGCTTTCAATCCATACACAATCAACATCCTTTCCTAATAATACAAAAAGTGGTGCTATAATTTTACTAAAGTCTTGTTTAAAATTTCTGTAGTATCCAACATGGCATAAATTTTTTTTAATATATTTTTGTTTTCTTAGTGTGGGCAGGTTGACTATGACGTGTGTTTTTTTGATCTACTTGAATTCCTATTGAGGAAAGGTAGTGCCCCAACACTATACCTTCTGACATCATCATATAACACTTCTCATTGCTCAAGGAAAAATTTTGATCCTTGCATCTTCTTAAGACCTTATCTAAATTTTGCATAGCCTCCTCAAAAGTACTGCCATGAACAGTGAAGTCATCCATATAGACTTCCATGCAGTCATTTGTCAAATTAGAGAAGATACTCAAGACGCCCTCTGGAATGTGGTAGGTGCATTACACAAGCCAAAGGGGAGAAATGAATAGGAAATAATTCCTCATAGACATGTGATTTTAGTCTTATCTTGGTCCTCTGGTAGAATATGGATATGATTATAACCACTATATCCATCAAGAAAGGAGAAGCACTTTTACCAGCTAGAGTATCAAACACTTGATAAATGAAGGGTAATGGGAAGTTGTGTTTCTTTGTAGCTGAGTTAAGTTCTCTATAATCTACATAGATTTTCCATTTCCCATTATTATTTGGTACAATTAATAGAGGTGATACCCATTGATTTGTCTGATATGGGGTATATGAATCCAACATCTAGCAACTTTTGTAGTTTAACCTTCATAATTTCTCTTACTATCGGGTTCATGTGCCTTTGTGGTTATCTGATTAGTTTACATTCTTATTTAATATAAATTATATGAGTGCACAACTTAGGATGAATCCCATGTATATAATCCAAAGAAAATTTTGTTTTATGTTTTTGAAGAGGAGCAATAAAAAATTTCTCTTGTTTTATATTCAACATCTTGCTTACATTTAGTGATCTCCTAATGTTATTTGTACTTGCTTGGAGAGGTCCAACATTTAACACATGTGGCTATTAATAGAATTTACTATGTAGTCATGAGGAAGAAGCTAGTGAAACATACAATTCTTACCTGGAATACTCATGGTGCTTTGTTGTGGTAAGACTTGGTTCAAAGGACAACTCAAACATCTCAATCTTTCATCAACTTCTTCATTTATCCCATATTTGTTCTGTAAAATATTAGAGAGACCAACATCTTCCTCTTGATATTCGATAATACAATATTTTTCCAATATCATAAGCTGTATGACAGAGAATTGATCAATTTCTAGTTCTTTAACCCAAACTGTTTGATCCTCATCATTGAGCGATTGGGAAGGAGGATAGAGTATAAATTTCTTGGTAGAATTTCCATTTGAGATGATCATGTTGCCAAATATTCACCCTATAAATGCATCAATAGTGACCAGCCATAATCTTCCTAGTATAAGAAGGTAACCTCCTAGAATTTCCTTTGGTTGTAGGAAAATAAAATCAGCAGGGTATTCCCAAGAGTCTACCACCACAAAAATGTCCTCAAGGACTCCTTCAGGCCTTACTATTGATCTATCTTTTAGTTGCAATACTATAATTATTGGCCTTAGTCAGTCCAACTTCAAGTTATCCATGAATTGCTTGGTCATTATGCTGATTTTTCCCCTAAGTCAATTAAGGTGTTTTTTTATCGTGGTTACATTGATAGTAACATTCACCAAAGAACTACCCGTATCTATGTACTTAGGTAGCACATAGTTTTCGAGTGTAATGTCATCCAATTTTATAATGACTTGTACAATAGATGGATATTTTATTCTTCTTCCCAACTTCTTTATACATAGATCCTTGATCATATTGTAAATAGGCACATCCTTGATGGTTTAAATGAGTGGAATTTTCACACAAATGTCCTTGATTGGTTGAAAAAATTAGAATTAGAATATGATTTAGGGTCATACTTTCTCTCTTGCAATCTTTCTGGAAATGGGGTCCATTGATTTGCATTTTACTTTTGTTGGAATGCTATTCATGTGGTTGCAGATCAGATTGCAATGTCTTTTGGCTTTTCGTGGCTCAACTTGCAACAACCGTGTGTTCATATAGTATTCTATGATTGTGGGTTTACTTGGTGGCTCAAGTTCTCTTCCTGAGCAGAGATGGATATTGTTGAAATCAAATGAATAAGAAGAGTATTAGGTTGATTCAGCATTATAGGATGGATGTGTAACTTTATTATTGGGGTTAGGGGTTAGTTGAGATGAAAATTGAGTAGGATTTAGTTGAGAGCTAGATTGGGTGTTTGGCATCAAAGCTTGTTGTTGTGGATAGGGAGGTTGCTAGTAGGTTTTTGGTAGTTAGGAGGTTGATTGCTCCATTGATTCCCTCCTCTCTAAGGTTTCTTGCCATGAATAAGGGGGCTTCTACCACCGTGGGGCTGAGAAATGAGGTTGTCATGGCTATTGGTATTAGCTAGGGTAATTATCCCATCCTTGCTGAGTATTAGCCTAAGGTGGTGTTTCCATATATGAACTACTTGCCCAATTTTGAAAATATGGCATAAGATCTTGTGACATACCTCCTTGTCTTAGTGTTATGGATTCCTTTGGGAAACATAGAAAAATTTCCCATCCTTTTTCTACATTTTGAACTCTGTGCAACCTCCTTTCCTTCGTAATGATGTCCAGCTCCCTACATCTACAATCAACTTTATTTATTCTACAAGAAAGGTAGAACTATGCAAGTGCTATCTCTACATCCTCTCTCTTCTTCTTTGCATATAGAGCATCAAGCTAGGTGGCCATGTCATTAACTATTTATTGTTTCATATTCTTAAACATGTTTACAATTTCTAATTTAGATAATTCTTTTGGCATTTTCTCCACCGTTTGATCTAGCACTTCCTATTCGTTTCATGGTTTCTCTAGAATAGTTCTTGCAGGCTTCACAAATATCTTCAAAAGTGGCCTTGGAGATGTCTCCAATTCTTATTAACTCCAAAGCATCCATATTTTCCTCACTGAGTCCTTTTAAGAAAATTAAATTGAGAGACTTAGGAGGTAACCTTTTGTGCCTTGACTTTTGAACACAAATTATGAATCTCTCTAGGTAATCTTCTAGTGGTTCATATTCCTTCTATTCCATCTTGAAGATTTCATATCCTCCTCTGCTACTTGGCCTGTAGTAGTCTTGGTACTTGGTCGAAGCTTGTTCTTTATTTGTTGTCGGTGATAACAACATCTCTTCATAGGCCCATAAACCATCTCAAGGCTACATCCTTGAGTGTAGCAAGGAACAAAATAAGCTTGTGGGAATTAGTTGTGTAGTCATAAATCTCGCATAAGACATCAAATTAAAATAGTAAAGTGTTAAGGTTTTTAGTCATAAATCCATGAAAGTTAAGAAGAGTTGATTAATGGAGATATGTTCTTCATTTAAGAAGGCTAATTGTTATTGGAGATAGGAAACTCAAATGTGCTTGGTTCCCCTTCTTCCACATTTTGATTCACCTCCTCTGCCATGTTTTACTCTTGTTCAAGAATAGCCTCAGAGATCTCACTGGGGAGGGAGTGTTCTATCAACAAACCCTATATAGAAGAGGATGTTTCTTCTTCAGAATTAGAAGTAATTTCTGTTATTTGAGGATTGGGTAGGAATCTACCATGGGCATCTCTATGACGGTGCATACATCAACTGACTCAAATCAATCAACATTCATTAGTGGGGGGTTTGAAGGTGGAATTTCTACAACCTAGTATGTTCTAAGAAATTTAGAAATGCAAAACCTAAAACTCCTATAACTTGGCAATATCCCCTGTAACGATGCTAAACATGGTGTGCAAATAAACTTGCAGTAGTTAATATACTTTTGTACATTGAGTCACATTCCTTTAATAATCAAACCAAGAAGCATAGAATTGGAATAATGTGGGTATTGTATGCATAATTATAGTTGATCTAGGAGGTCGAAAGGAAACAATTTATCACAACAATGCTAAAAGTAAAATAAAATCAGACTAGGAAATGAAAGATTGATAAATTTTATCAATGAAATAAAGTTGCAAATTCAGAAAGAGAATTGTTCCTAAGTAAATATGCATGAAATAAAATAATGGAGGGGATTTAGCATACCTCAAGTGGGCCCTGACTTGGGTGCTAATCCCTTCCTAGATATGTGACTAAAAACTAAATAACAGAACTCATATTTCTTTATTGATTTGTAGAAAACATCACATCTAGGAACAAAATATCGAGTGATCTTCTCCCCTTAATTTTAATTTTGACTCTCCTCTACTACTTGTCTACTTCTTACTACCTCTACAAGGAAACAACCCTTTCCTTTATATCCTATCATTTCCAACACGTGAGAGGAAGAAGAATACAACAAGGAGTCTTTAACAAAACAAGTGAGAGATTCGACACATGTTTGAAATACACAACAAGTGTTCAACTAACAATCAGTTCTTCACAAAACACACAACAAGTGTTAATCTAACAATTAGTTCTTCACTATTTTTTTATCAATGACCAAATCAAAGATTGATTTGTTTCCTAGTTTTCCACATTATTTTTGTAACCGCTTCTTCAATAGCACATAGGACTCAAGTACCATCACTTCACATTTCAAAATATCTTCATAAATGCAAACTCTTTCTTGCTGTGGATGATTTCCTCATGTTGTGGAAAAGCTATTTGGATGCAAAATAGTTGTTGTGGATAAATTTCTCTACTGCTGACAAGTTTTTGTAGATGGGTTCCTTTTTTGCATATGGAAAATTACTTACAACCAAGATTAACATCAACTCTTATAATCCTCCAAACAATTTATTGGAATAACATGAATAAATAAACACATAATATCACAAAATAAAGATAATTATATACAAATATATTAATTAGTCATTATGCCAATTTTTTGTTGTTGTGATAGTGATGTTCAACAATGTTTTTGGAAATACATGGTCTTATCAAAATACAAAATATGAGTTGTTATGAAAGTAATTTATACAACTCATCAATATAGATGACACACTTGTAGCTAGTACCCTATCCATTCATGTCTCTGTTAATCAAGTACATGCACGTGGTGTTTTGGTTTCCACATAACAAGCATAATGTCTTCCCTCTAATGTTATTTTAATCTCTTGGAATTTCTACGAAAAATCTTGCATTTATACTAGTCCTCACTACCGGTTCATTCCTCTACCTATTATTGTTGGTTAAATTACTACAACAGTTTCCTTCTTGGTTGCTTCTACTCTTATCTCTAGTGCATTACGTTTAGGTATCCCATGGCTATGTATTATTAGGGATTTCCCATCTACTTTCCATCATTGTATCAAATTCCTCCATAACGACATTAAACATAATATTGTTGTCGACCCCAAACTTTTCCAATATTACTTGAATTGATATGTCTAATCCACAAATGCCTTCTTTTAATCCTTCATTAAAACCAAATACTCGGAAAAATTAAACATATATGTTAGTGAAAATAGTCATCACTCTAACCCCTCTACATATTCATATGTTAAGAGCCTCTTGTATATACATGCAACTTGGTGCCTCCTTCATATTTTGTTGTTATCTTGTAACCGATGGTTACCCCTAACCCTGTAGATGATGCTATTCAACAACCACATGAAACTACTTATTATATTGATAGTGAAACTAATCCATTGACCTTACACATGAGAAATTATGTAAACTCACTTTAAATATGATTGATGAAGACAAGTATATAGTTCATTTTCTATTTATCTCAACTAGACACGGGCATATAGGCTTAAGACTATTATATATGATATTAATGCCCTTAGTGATCACATTCTCTTTGATATTAATAACATTGATCCACTACAAAATGCAGTCAACACATTGGATATCATACCACCAATTCATTCTATCGCAATCATGCTCATCTCAATCATGGTTTCATTACCTTTCCTTTTAAGCATCGCCATTATATCTAAAAGGTTTCTCACCAATCTAATAACCCTTTTTGTCGCTATCATCATGTTTTTGGACATGATATAGATCACTCTTGGGTCTTAATAGACATAATCAACAAATCAATATTTATCATGCAACATTTTCACCTTTCAAGGAGTCACCTTTTCTGATATACCAACATCAAGTCCGTAATCATGCTTCAACACTTTCACTTTTATGGTTACACTTGTATACATTTATGATCAATATTGGCACCATGTACCAATCAACCTAAATAAAAACAAAAATGTTTATACTCATGATGATTTGCATACTTTGGGGTTAACACCATCCAAAGTTGTTAATCCATGGAAGAAATTTTGTAGTGAAGATTTGTGTATTTTTCTATTTTAGGATAAAAGCGATGTTCTCTCATGACTTGTATTTGTGGAAAGACTAGTTGAGAAAGGAAACAACGTGGGTGATTGAGATCGAGTACATGAATTTTTCCTTGACTATCGAATCTCGGGGCTCCATATTTTAAGGCTTTTGAATGCCACTAATTCCTTTGTTTTAATCATTCTCGATATGCCTTAGGGTTGGGATGTTGAAACATTTTTGTCGATTCATGAAAATTACATGAAACCCACCCTAGTTCCACAATGACGAAAACTTTTCTCTCGATATTCAACTTCATAAACAATATCACTCATTTCTTCAGCTTTCCACGTTATTTATGTGTATAAGGGTTTATCTAGCCATAGGAAAAATTAGTCGGACTTGATCTTCTTAATCTTAAGGGGAATGCTTTTAAACTAATTTTTGCATGGATCACGTAGGAAGTTTGGGGAAATAATATGTGCAAACTAAATACTCTAATTTGTAACTACAAAATATTCCACTCCACCAAAAATCAAAAACATGTGTCCACACAACATATAACTCTACAAGTTCCTAAAGGTTTTTTTGTTTTCTAGGGGAGGGCTGAAGTTCGGCAAGTGGAAATAAAGGGAGATCAAGTCTTCAATCCTATGATGCTTATATCCCACAATTTTTAGCATGTAGCATAAGTAGATATCCAAAAATACAATTTTTTTGGGAGTTTTCTCAACTCATAGAAAACATCATACTGATTCCTATTTACCCATTTTCTTGATGAACAATTACCATGACTAAAATATATTTATGCAAAATCCTCTTGAACCCTTTCTAACATGTACCCAAAATTCTCTTAATTAAATTGAAACAAGCTTCTTTAGTACCATCATGACAATACAAAACAATAGAAAAGGCCCTAACAACATAAGAAAAATGTTTCTCTAATTTACCCTTACTTCCCTATGACACTAACATGTGCACAATCTCAAGACAACACCACTTACACCTTGTAAAAGAAACACCATCACATTGGCATATTACATAAGGTTACCCTTGTGTGCTCACTTGATGTGTGAGTAAAGACTAAATCCCATTGGTTTCAATTGCATCATTATGTCTACGATATTAAATTATTCATTTTTTCCAATTCCGAACTTTAAGAACACACTTATCTCAAACAAACACAAATACATAAGAACATAAAATAATAATTACTATTGGATCAATAATATTTATGGGGACATATTTAAATGGATGCCACATTTAATTTGTCTCAATAACTAAATCTTAAGAAATTAGTATATAACTTATATATTAAGTTATTCATAACTCTTATAAAGTTATAAATGATTAATCTAATGAATCATTATCAAGAATGAAATGGTTCAACAGAAGGTTGCAACTAGATCATCCAAAAATTTAAAAGGGTGATGTCCTATTGGATATTGTGTAGTTGAGCGAACATTTGGTTGTGTGTGTTGATCAATCAATGTTGTTGTGAATAATTTGAGGAAATATTTGTGCTTGGTTACACCTATTTATATCATGTTATTTTTTCCTTTCATTATTGTTTAATAAAACTATATGTCCTTCATAGTGGAATGTTTTAGTTGTTTACAAGCTTTCCTCACTCAAATCTTGTGTACATGTTATCTTTCATTACATACAATTTATTTTAATTTTACACTCTACTTGGAATCTTATATCCTCATTACATTATTGGATATTAAATTTATATTTAATTCAATCATAGTTATGGCATGGTATTAGATCCTGGATATTTTTAAGTTGTGTGTAGGTTCAATTTAAGAAATTAAGTTAGAAAAATTATTATTGAAGAAAAAATTGAATTTATTTGAGACAAAAATTCATATTTAGGAAAATCCTCATATTTTTCATAGTTAGGAAAATTCATGCAATCTCAAAGTCTATTAAGAAGTGTACATGAATAATCTTGTAATCTCTATATATTCTACATAAAATTTATCTAAGTATTACTTTTTTAGACCTAGTATTTACAAAACAAATAAAAATAGACATGTACAATATTTTTTTTTACAAAAAATTATCTCTACTAATAAAACATAGCACTGCCTTGTGGTGTGCTCAAGTTTTGAACACACATATTTCATGGAAATCTCAAGGATTATAATTTTTGATGCATTTTTTTTCTTCACATCTATCTCGGCCCTTTTTGTAATCATATCTCGGGAAGATTGGATCAAATAACCATACCAAACAACACAAAGCCTTATCATTAACATAAATCTCGGTTGAATCCTTTTATCATTTGAAGTTTGCATTCAATTCGTCTCTTTGAATGCTTGTCATGTGCACACCTTCCAACTCTATGAGGCCAAGCCTCCTTGACTTGACATCTCACACATGATATAAAAATTATTGTGAATTTAACCTAGGCACCTAGAATTGGTGAGGCACCCTTACTAGTTGGGAATAAACCAACCCAAGTGAGAACAGATTGTTCACAAATGGTCCCTTCCAAACTTGGAAACTCTCACTCATCATCACATGAATGCCATATATTTGTTAATATAGATACATGAAAAATAGATTGAGGTTTTGAAACTTCTATTAGGTGGTAACATATGTAAAAGTACTTCAACAACTTTTGTAATAGCCTTTCTCGAATAGAGGCAAATAAAATAAGGCACAAAATATTAAAAAGAATTTAAAAGTTCTCCACCACCCTAATTTTTTTCAAAACCACTGGTTAGGTGGTCTTCGCTTTGGATTAATCCAAATCTATAGAAAGGACCCAAATTTAGACTTACTTCCTTGTTTAAGTTGCACGAAGAAAATAAATTAAGGAAAACAATGACCTTTATTAATTAACTTTGCATGGGTATATATTTTTGTGTAGTAAAAAGAAAGAGCTGCATAGCAGAATTTTTTTCCATATGTGATGTTATCTCATTGAGTTTAAATTGTTATAATTGTGTTTTTATATGTTGAGTTCATATTTCTATTGTTGTGTTGTTAGATGTTAAATTTAAATTGTTCCAAATATGGTGCTAGATGTTGACTTCAATTTATTATAAATGTTTTCCATGTAGTTGATGTAGTTGTTCACTTGTAAATGGGATTACTACACTGAAGGATTTTATGTTAATTTAGATGTTTTTATTTTATTTTAATGTAAAAATTAAAATGAAGTAAACACGGATTAGATATTAAAAATAGAGTCCTTATAAAATATTTTTGATAACGTTATAATATCAAATACGGAAATAAAATTTAAATTGTATTGTATGTAGAAATATCAGCAAATCACATTTCATTGAAGTAAATTGAATAAAAATATTGTATACTTATACTTTATGGAGAGAAAATATAAGTTATAACCAATAAGATATATCCAACCATGGAGATTATCCCCTTAACTCTCTATTTATTCTCTTTTATCTTCAACTTTAATCCTCTCCATATATTGATTTAATAAAAATAAAATATAATATAAGGGAGTTGTTGATTAGGTATATAAAACAATAAACTTGCAAGATAAAGAAAAGGAAACAAAAGAAAGAGCGAAAGATAGGAAATAAAGTTGAATCAACTTTTAACTATAGGTCCGGAATGATTACGGGATGATGAACAAGCTGGAAAGGAAGATTCTAGACTATATAATCTCTATCTCTGATTCTAGAATGTGACAATCTTGGGGACATGAGTACCCAGAATGGGACACTACCAAGCACTAGTGTCTAATCTGGGTGCTATTGTTAGTGGAAATACTCAAGATTTGATTCTTTTTGGGTCCTTTAATGTTACTTCTTATTCAAAAGATATGTTGCATAAAAGTTTCTACAAGTATGATCAATCACACATGTACCTGTAAAATAAACCCTATCTACCTGTACAATACTCAAACAAATATTAGATGAATAAATAATGCATATTGTTGAGTCGATTGACCTCGACGGTCACCCTAATGAGATTATCACCGAGCACCACACTGCATTTCAGAATCCATGTAGTTCTAGTGTGTGTGTGTGTGTGTGTGTGTGTGTGTGTGTGTGTGTGTGTGTGTGTGTGTGTGTGTGTGTGTGTGTGTGTGTGTGTGTGTGTGTGTGTGTGTGTGTGTGTTTGACTGGAATATTTTCCTTGAGCTAGGATTCCCTAGTTCTAGTTGCACTGAAAAGAATAACGGGATAGAACTACTTTTTCCCAATACAAAATGTGTGGTATAGAATTCAAAATAAACCCTCCTATGTAGTCCCAAAATGCAGTCCTTAGTGTAGTAGATAGAAAATATTAGCTCCTTGTAGATGTATATGCCTCTTGAATGCTTTCCCCATAATGAGGTTAAATAAGACATGTATATATATGATTCCTTTTCTTAAGTTTTATCATTAAAAAGTGAAAGGGTGACCAAGTGTGAGAAAATAAGTCAAGAGAGAAGTAAAAATTTAAAGATTAGAAAAAAAGATAAAGAGGAAAGAGATTCCCATAGGAGAAATTAGCACCCGGACGCTACTGTCCCTAATGAGTGGTTCTGCAAGGTGCTTGATGTAGGAGCATCATATAGATGCTCGTAGAACATGAATAATTTTGATTAAGCCTTCTTGAGGCATCCTTAGCATGTACTAGGTGTTGTCAAATTTCCATCTAAGTCTCAAGTTTGAGAAGTTTGAATTAGTGATGTACAAAATATTTACCATAAGAGTGAAATAGTGAAAATAGGTGTGCATGCAAATTTATTGTGAGTGTGATACATT
Source organism: Taxus wallichiana var. yunnanensis (assembly GCA_018340775.1). Taxonomy (NCBI): domain Eukaryota; kingdom Viridiplantae; phylum Streptophyta; class Pinopsida; order Cupressales; family Taxaceae; genus Taxus; species Taxus wallichiana. Next base: position 716,977,627 of record CM031238.1, read on the forward strand.
GGTAGGAGGTTCCACAATATAGGGAAGTCAATTTTATCTAGTCATGATTGTCCCTAAGTTGGATACATTGATTCCTAGTTTCAAGCACCTATGGTTGAGACAAAATCTCACCTAATTGAGTTCTAGTCCTAGATAAAATTCACTACAACTGGGACAAGACTAATTCAATATATTCAAGAGGAAGGAGGTTGAATTCTCTCAAGGAGGATGTGCAAAAGTAAATGATTTATATGTAGGAGTTAGAGTGTTGCATAGGAGTGCAAGGAATTCCATGAAGAGTTTAATGTATGGAAGGTTTGTATGTGAATAAAGTGTAATTTTAGAAACCTCTGAGTTGATATATCTCTAATTCCCCTTCATAGTTTCTATCTTGAATGATGAATGGTATATGATGCATGATTAAGAGTTAAAGAGACTAGTTGACATGCTTATTATGGGACTTTGTGTAAGGGTTTAGTAGGACAACAAGTTAGAAACCATCCATTTTCCAAAAAATTACCAAAATTCCTAACTGTCACCTCAAAAAGGAGGAATGGATTATAAATGAAATGTAATTTATTTGTGATCTTGACATTGAGTTTTGAGTGAGTTACAAGCAATTTGGTACTCATGACCCTGGACTAGGGAAACCCACAACTCTCATTTCATTTAATGGAATTGGCTATAAATTTGAGGAAATCTTTGTCTTGACATAAATAAGGATTCTACAAAATTCCAAAGAAAATAAGCACTTACGAAAAAAAGTCTCGATGACAACAATTTCAAGAAACATAGGAGTAAGACAATCTAGAGAAATGAAAGGTAAAAGATCTAGATATGATAACTATTGACATATTAAGGATCTAGAATTGTTGGAATGATGATTTGAAACATTTCCAAGGTGTTCATAAGGTTGCTAAGTATACAAAATTCCTTTTGGAATCAAATGTTATTAAAAAATCTTAACTAGGCTTGGTTCAAGACTATATGCTCGATGATTTTATCCAGAATCTGGTAAAGGAGAACTATGAGTAATTTATTTATGTTTAGTTCTCCATAAGGATGTTTATAAATCATTATAAAACTCAAAAACAACCTGCATTAAGAGAATTACATTTATAAAGAGGTCTAACTCGGGCTTGAAGGTAGAATTTGGGAAGAGTATGTCCTAGAAGAGAAGGTCTTGAAGAAATGTTAGAGTGAGCTGAATTTTTACTGAATTCATATGTTCAAAGGACTATGAATATGATGAAATGTTTGGTTTCTTGTACATCATTACCTCTTTCATGTATTAGACTTGGGTTAGGAGTTAAAATCTCAAGTTACAAGAAGATATGGTTCTTGTTATCACAAAGAAGGATTGTGTATAGTTACATATGCCTTGTTTAGCAATAACTTCTTAATGCATGATTGTAATGAATGAGGGATCTCAGTCAAAGGAAAGGTGAACTTATATCCATGATATGAACATGATCATCATAAGAGGATAGGCCAAACATGAATCTAAGAATCCTATTAAAGTGAAATATACTATCTTCCAATGGGTAAACCGGATAAGAACTTGCTAAGGGAAGATGTATACTATTTAAAGAGTTTATGACTAAGTGAAAAAAACTATTTGGTATTTTCCAGGTTTGCTTGCAATGTCTCGGGACTAGACAATTAATTCTTTGATGGAAAGCCTCATTAAAAGTATATCTCTCTTTCACCTAATGCTTTGCATCATTTAAATATTTTGGTGGATTTAAAAATGGTGGGCCCATTTAATTTTCAGCATTTCTTTACATTGGAATGGGGTTTGAATCCTTTTAGTGCTTTATGTGTCTACCAACTTAGCCAACTCGGCCAAGATGGCTCTTATTTTTCATCGCCAAGCACTTCCCTTTGTTGCATTTCTAACCTCTTTATTTAATGCGCCGAGCTATTTCCTTTTACACCGCCACCTATTCCTTTGGATTCCAAGTCATTTTATTTAAATTTGCATCAGACCCTTCTCCTAAATGCCCTAGTGTTGAATCCACATTAGATTACATTTTCCCCAACCTCCTTGATCTACCTACTCGTTGACATATCAATAACTCGACGCCGCATGTTCAATGTCGACTCGTTTTCTAAGTCGGTGAGCCCTTTTTGATTTTTCTTTGGTGGGTTTCTCATTTCCATCTTGACCTTTATAGTATTGACACCACATCCTAGAATCATAGCTTACCAATGTGGGTAGAGGCCTCCCAAGGAGAACTTGGGACCTCATGTCCTCTGCATCACAAGCCATTCGGACTCAACTTGCTCGTAATGAATGGGCTCCTTCTACTTCCTTACACCTACATGGGTATGGTTGGTCCAAATTGACTGACCGAGAGGGCTATTGACCCTTGTTGCTCTCACACACGATGTATCATGGCGAACTCAAGTGTTTTTGGCCCATACCGCACATCTCACACTTGAGCTTTCAGGGCCATTCCAACCCAACTTCCTCGCACCATTAAAAATGTTTCCTTGATCGGGGATCTCGAGACCACACTTGTAAAAATAGTCCAAGGACCGCATGGGCTCCTAAACTCTACCATCACCGCACATAATGCATTGGGTGGGTCGGGTATTTTTCGCACCGATATCCCAATTTCTTTCGAGCCATATTTTTCCGCTATCTGCAAAAGCCTTTCCCGATTACCTATTCGAGTTGTTTTGCCCAGATATTTATTGCCAATGTTCCCTACGAGCTCGATTCCCCCGCATCCACCTTGTATTCATTGTGTGACTCATCCATGCATTGATTTGCATCATGAAACTATTTACCTCTATTGAAATGACTTGACATTCACCGTGTGATGGCTTGTGAGGCTGCCTTAGTTAAATTCAAGTTTGGTTGCAACACTTGAGATTGATTTATGAAATGACTTACTATAACTTATCGGTGAACTTAGAGCCACTAAATTGGAGCTTGGCGGTGAATCTGCAATCTAGCATGAGCCTCTTTCTCTACTTGCATTTTTATAGTGAATCCTTCAAATATCTTGCACACACTAAGGACCGGCTCCTCCTTATGCAATCCTGCAAAGATTGTGCCATACAATCTACACATTCTCTCTGCCATTGTATTATTGAGATAATCTTACCATGAACTAGGTGGGATTTTACCTTACAGTGTCTCCATGATCCCAACATGGGGAGCCTTTCACTTGCATATCTTGACTCAGATCTTAGAAGCTACTTTCTTGTCTTACACGCTAACTCACCGATTTCACCTGCGACATGAGCTCATGATGAATAGCTTGGGTCTCTTAACTCATGAGCTCAACATGACCAGTCTGATAAGTATGTAGAGTAGTTTGGTGACTTAAAAAACTTTCCATCATTGCAAAACTCGGTCTCTAGAATGGATGGCTCAACTCTACTTAATCTGATCCATAATGTGATTAGCTCGGTGGTATGAGAGGCTTGGTTTAATCTCCTAGTGTTCTCGAAGGCTATTTTAGCAACTCTCTAGCTTTAAAATGTCTCAAATGTCTGTGTTTTATGACTTCAGGGGTTGGATTCCATGCCAAAGTGATACTTTCTAATAAATTAGTTTGATGGTTAAAGTGACTCGATCCTTGATGCCTAGCGGTTTGTGGGGATCTTAATTGGCTCGATGTGTAAACTACCTACTAGCTCGGTTTGCAATACAATTCTAAATTTCCTCCTACGATGACTCAACGTGTACGATGAAAAAAATTTGATGAGCAATTCAAAGGACTTGGTCCTCCCAGGTTAATAGCTCATTTGAGTTAGAAATCATCTCACCCAAATTTTAAGCAGCTTCTCCCATAGGATAACCAACTCAATCTTTCAATGAAAATCCCTGAGCTAAGGGGGCAGCTCGGTCATGAGCTTGGTTAGCTCTACTAGGACCAAAGATGCAAGCTTCAAAATTATTCTCTCTCCAAATCTTGTCCTTTTTTGGATATCATTAGGTGCCTTAGAAGCTATGTAGAGAGTTGGAGGTTCTTTTTTCTGAACAAAAAGCTGTCAAATTTTTCCATTTCCTCCATAAGTGAGCCCCATTGAAATTATTTTAGTGTAAGCTTCATGTGCTTCAATTTCACCTAGGGTGTGAAATTGGATAAAATTTTGGTGACTCATGGGGCCATTTAGTTGCTAAATGGGTTGACCAGACGACAGAAGGCCCATTGGGCATGAAGTCTATATGATCATCATGAGCTGATCTATCCTTTGAAAATCTTGACCCGGATCACCGAGAATGTTGACACTTGCATCCGAAAGTGCCCTCTGTTGCTTGCATTTTCATCTCTTGTAATAAAATCTTGGAATTTGTTTTGTGAGAGTAGAAAATTGTTTTAAAACTTAAATTCCATATTTTTTCAAAGCAATCGTGATCTGCGAGGCTGAATGTTTGGGCACCTATAATTGCTTCATGACATTAGAGTTTTTGGTGGCTACGACACACCGTTGAGTTTGGAGTAAAAACTGCTATTTAAGACATCATGGAACTCTATTGAAACCTGATTTCCTTTCTTTCTCTAAATGTTCCACTTGGCCCATTGCACGGATATTGTTGAAGGTTGGAGCTTCTCACTCACAATTTTGGCTTTTGTAACTGCAACACTACCGGTTCTACTACTAACTGCCCCAAACCGGTCTTTATGATTCGGTGTAGGGCATGAGAAACTCAAATGCTGATATGAAGAAGCAAAAGAATGGAAATTATGAGATCTTCTTCTTGAATCAATTTTAGTTTCTCTACATTTGAATCTTCTTAAGGATAAAAATTGTTTCTATGCAATTGTGAATTTATTTGCTGCAATTTATCCTCCAAGAAGCATTATAAACTATGCAAGAACAAAAACAAGTGATAGAACATGTGCACCAACACTTAGGGAAATTGAAACCTATTCTAACAACAGAACAATGTGCACAAGCACTTGGAGGAATGAAAAGTCCTAAACTAATATGTACAAGGGTGAGAAATCTTCCTTCTAGTAGCAATGTTTGAGGTAGATTCCATTGACTGGAATCTGTAGTTATTCACCATCTAACTTAGCCGTAGGAAGTCATTGCTAATTTTGTACTCCACGATCATGTAGGGACCACTCCATAATGCATCAAACTTGAAATGCTTTGGCTTGGTTTTTCTTGATTTGCATCCCACTTCAGCACCAAACATCCCTCCTAAAATGTTATGGCTTTAGCTTTCTTGTTAAAGATCCTCTTGATCAGTGCCTGTGATTTCTCCATTGTTTGCAATGCATGTTCTCTAAATTCTTTTAATTCCATCTGTTTTGCATACCTAATTTCTATGGGTTCAAACTCATCTAGTTCTAATTGTTTCATGAGTTCTAATTCCGAAAACTCAAGTGATAAAAGTAGCATTTCTTCCTTCCCATATACCAACTTGTATGGAGAACTACCTGTTGATATTTTGGGAGTTATCCTATCATCCCATAAAGCTGATTTGAGCTTCGTGTGCCGGTTCTCTGATTCTCATCAAGAGTTATTCTAATGATTCTCAACAAGTTCTTGTTTGTAGAATCTTCTTGGCCATTACCTTGAGGGTAATAATTTGATGAGGTGCTAAGATATATTCCATTCTTGACAACCCATTCAGCAATCCTTGTGCCAAGAAAAGCCAATGCATTATCAGATATGATAGTAGCAGGTACACCAAATCTGGTGACTATCCCCTCATAGAAGTCCAATATGCTAGATTCATTTTCCTCCTTGAGTGCCACCACTTCAGTCCACTTGATGAAATAATTTGTTTCCATGAGTATCCACTTATGACCTTGGCTCGAGTTCAAATTGATAACTCCAATGAATTCTAATCCCCATTGCATGAAGGGTTGATCCACTGAGATTGGATGCGGTGGAAAATCCATTAGCCTTTCTTTCCTTGTGAAGAATGCACACTTTTTACATTTCTTGATCCATGAATAGCAATCACCAAACACCGTAGGCCAATAGTAACCAAATTTCATGATTTTGAGAGTCACACTCACGGAGCAAAGTTTCCTACAAATTCTCTATTATGGAACTCATGTAACACTTTTTCAATTTGATTTTTAGGGCACACCTCAAGAGAAATTCATTCACGTACTTCTTAAACAAGATGTCATTGATGAGCACATACGAGATGGATTGCAATCGAAAATATCTTCTCTTAGCCTTGTTATATTATAGAGGACACAAACCTATTTGGAGGTAATGCACCATGTCTTGAGTCCAACATGGAATGGGTGTATCATCAGTTGGTTGTTCTTGATCATTTTGCAACATCAAAACAACTTCTTCTCCACTTTCTGGCTCAACATGTTGTTTGGAAGCTAGCTGCTCACATAGGCCTTTACCATGAACCAACTTGGTCACTTTGATCTCAATGTCATATTCCATTACTTGAGTGATCCAACCTACCCTCTTCTTGTTCAAATATTTGTTTAGAATAAAGTCCTTGACTCCGGCATGAGATACTAATAGTTGAATCTTATTGTTCAAGACCAAGTGTTTGAACTTATTCAAGCTTCTAATGATAGCTAGAACATACTTTTCAATGAAATAATACCTTACTTCATAATCTTCTAAGATCTGGCTGAAGAATGCTATGGGCTGTTCCAAACCTTCCTTATTTAATTGTACCAAGATAGCTGAAATGCTATCAAACTTCCAAAAGCATATAGAATGAAATCGTTGGAAAAGTATGGGTTGATCAAAGTGGGAGCTTGAGATATAACATGTTTGATGGCTTCAAACCTATCCTTTCCTTCTGCTTTCCATTTGAATGCAAGATTATTCTTCAACATCATTGTTAATGGCTTCACTAGAGTGGAAAAATTAGGGACAAATTTATGAACAAAATTTATTCTCCCCAAGAAGCTTTGGAGAGCATTCTTGTGGTGTGGTAATGGAAGAGTTTGAATGGATTCTACTCTTTTGAGATCAATTTTCAATCCTTCCTTTGAAACAATGTGACCCAAGAGCTTTCCTTCATGTGCCAAGAAGATACACTTTTTGATTCAAAGACACTCCGAATATTCTACACCTTTGAAACACTTGCCTTAGGTGAAAGAGGTGGTCTGCTGCATTCTTTGAGAAGACAAAGTGATATCATCTAGATATAAAAGCAATGTCTTGTTGATTATCCCCTTGAGCGCTATATCCATAGCTCGTTGAAATGTTGCTCCAGCGATTGTGATCCAAAAGGCATTTTCTTGTAGGTATAGGTACCCCATTTTGTAGTAAATGTTGTATTGAAATGATCCTCTTCTTTGACCATTATCTAATTATAGCCTTTGATTATCCATATAGCAATAAAAACCTTTGGAACTAGCTACAACCTACAAAATTTTCTCCATGGATGGGAATGGATAATGATCTTTGAGGAAGCTCTATTCAAATCATGGAATTCCATGCACAATCTGATCTCTCTATTTATCTTCCGTACTTTGGAACCAAATTTGCAACCTAACTTGAATGTTTGATAGAAAAGATGATGCTAGCCTCTATCAGGTTGTTTAGTTTTTTCTCATCTGAGGTTTAATGTGAGGATTCAACGGCCTTTGTTTCTTCCCGATGGGCTTGGATTCGGATCTAGTTCGATATAATGCTATGCTAATTTTGGATTAAAACCTCTCAAATACTTATAATTCTTGGAAAATACATCAAGAAACTCTTGAAAAAGTTAGATAAATTCATATTTTTCTTATTGATTACTCACTTTGCCAATTTACAACATCTTATCCTCACCTCTTTGAAATAGGATTTGAGTCTTCACCCTTTTCCCGAATGTTTTCTTCTCTTTTTGGAACTAATAATTTGGGTTGAAGATTGATTCCAAATTCACCCTTTGGAAGTTTGTTTGTTCTCAGCTGCACCACTTGGTCACCATACTGCTGCTCCAATTTGTCTTGGTTTCTAGTGGAGAACTCAACTTCTTCTTGTAGAAAATTGATGATTTCTGATCACTTTCGAAGACTTGCCAACTTTTATTGTTTTCTAGAATAGCTGGTCTTACAACCGCTTTGATATGAGGTGGGTTTTTTCACTTTTGATACTCTCCACCACATCAAAGGCTGCTCCAATTTATGTAAGTCTATCTCGCTACCTAATTTTTCTTTCTCAAAATGGAATTGATGCTAAAATCTTCAAAATATTCAATAAGATCCCATACTCGGTTCTTGTAGTTTTTAGGAGGTCATTCTTAGCAGCATTTTCCCCTCTTACTTGGTTCACAATCAAATCACTATATCCAAACACTTGGAAGTTCTTAATGCCTCTGTTTCTTTCCCAATGCAATCTGTGAATCAATGCCTCATACTCAACCGTGTTATTTGATCAAGTAAACTAAAAACATAAAGTTGAGTAGTATTTTGTACCTAGTTGTGAAACAAACATAGCTCCTCCTCTAGCACCTTGCCTACTCCTCGAGCCATCAAAGAATAACTGTCATACCTCATTATCATCTTTGTGATCCAAATTGGTATTGCTAGGGAGAGGTGGATTTTCTTCATGTAAGCAATAAATTCCTAACTCATCTTCTTCCATTCCTTTTAGGGATCGAATGCATGCATTTTATTTTCCCATATATCAAGAGTTAATTCAGAATGCTTATGACCTTGGTATCCACTTCATAAGTGCTTGGGAAATCATCTTGATCAAAAGTCAAGCGATTTACATTGATTAGATTTAGTGTATGAGGTTCAATGTGAAATTTTACAATAGGCTCAAATCTGATTATAGCTTTAGACCCATACCTCATTCTCAGATAACATGCGTGACAATCAACAAACAAATAATCTCCAATTTTAGTTGTGAAGTCCCTTGATAAGCAATGCAAAGAGTGTTGGAAAATCAATAACTAAGACATCTTACAAGACCATGACATTGGAGAAGGAATGCAATGTAAGGCTCAATCCTTTGATTAATCCAACCTTTATCACTTCCTTTTCATATAATTTCACCACACCTCTCTAAATGATTTCATATTGAAGGCCCAAATAATCAACTATTTGCTTAGGCATCGCAAAACCACTTGCTCCCGAATTAATCATGCAATTGTGTACAAGATTAGTCCCAATGATTGGAGATATGTAAAATGGAGGAGGTTTCATGTTTTTACCTTATTTACGTCCTTGATTACCTCATTGTGGAGCTACATTAGTGAGCACTTTATCTTGATTATTGGACAATTCATTTGATGCGGACCAATTTTTAATGGTAGCCTGCAACAGATCTCTTTGGCCTAGGATAATTAATGACTCCCACATCGAGATGTTCACATTTGTTTACTTCACCTTCTCGATGATATTGAATGGGGATGGGCTATCCTTTTGTTATCCTTTGCTTTGCACAACCTTCTCTTGAATGGGAGCTACTACAACTGGTATATGAGCTGGTCTAGGAGGTGGGTTAGACCGATTTTACGTGTTTGGAGCTACACTTTGATTGCTAATTCTTTGTAGAGTAATAGAGGGTTGTGAAGCACTTGGATTAAACAACTTGCCCTTCTTCAATATTCCTCTTTTTAGACTATGTATTGGTTGCCACACCTTGAGATGGGACATGATTCATTCCATAGAAATATTCAGCTTGCTAATTCAGCAGTGTGGTTTCACTTGGAGGTGCTTATTGAGTAGCTTTCTGTTGTTTATTTTCTTCTTGGTTTTTCTTTTGCTTCACACCAACCATTGTCACCATTAGAGCTTGATTCAAGGCACCATTGAAAATTTTTGACTGATTGTGTGGATAGTTACATGGGAAGCACCAGTCATATTCTTGAGCCATGTTATTTTGCACTAGTACCAAGGCTCTAGATGTGGATGCAACATTAGGATTATAAGGCTAAAATGGCCTATTGGTAGGAGGTTTTACTTGGTTCTGATTTGCAGCTTGAGTGGGTGGCCTATTAGGCTGATATGGAGGTCTGTTGGGTTGGGTTTGAGGCTGGTATGATTTAAAATTTTGATATTTTTACCTCTTAATTGTCACCAACTCATTGCCTAAGTTTTGCAACTACTTCATGAATTCTTGGAGCTCATTTGAGGTGCTAGAAGAAGAGGTAGAAGATTCATACAACTTTGATTTTTTGATCAGGGATAGGAGCTAATGTAGGTTCTTGGCTAGTGCTTGGATTTCCTAATTCTAGATAAAGAGGCATAGGTGGCCTAGGTGCAAGTTTACCAGCTTGAATTAGACAATTTTCAGCTCTAATGGCGGTACTATAAGCTGCATGGTAAAGTTGTATCTCCCATAGATTGTATCATAATGGAAATATAAAAATTTAGAGATTTTAAAAAGTAGAGGAAAGCACTTCAGCTAATGGTCTCATAGCAAGTGGAATCCTATCCCATGTCCTTTGAAATCTGAAGTTGAAGTCAACCATCTGCTCATTTGGTGCTCTCTTGATTGTGGTTAATTTCTCCAACAGAGATAAATTATCTTCCTTCTCCCCAAATTGACCACAAAGAGTTGTGCACAACAATCCCAATTTTTGATTGATCCTGCTCCTAGGCTCCTAAACCATTGTAAAGATTTACCTTTGAAATAATAATCCAATAGTCGACAACTACGTCCATTTCATTAACTTCATGGATTGCATAGACATTTACAATGTCTTGAATGTGATCAATCGAGTTGTATGGTTCTCCCCAGTGAAATATGGAATGTTTTTCAATGTTGCAACTAGGATTATATTTTTTTGCTTTGAGAGCAAGTGGGCCGCTTCCCATAAAGTTGACATAGGGATTCTATTGTGGTGGTGGTTGTTGATGAGCCATTATGATTGGTCTGAGAACTCTAGTTGATTAAATGAAAGGCCTACTAGGTGGAGGTGTTGATAGTGTTCTATTTGGTGGAGATGGATACCTTTGAGATCTTCTTCCCCTTCTTCCTCTACTTGGAGATAGCTGCAAATATTCAAAAATTCCTTCCTCTCTAGTTATTTACCTTGTTTGAATTCTTCTCATAAATTTGAAAAGATTAGGCTACTAATACCAGTGAATTTTTCCCTTTTGGAGTCACTCGATGTGTAATTTCAAAGCCTCTTACAGGTTGGAGTTTTACAACAAGTGCACACCAATATTGTTGCAATTAAAATGAAGACTTCTTGTCCCATCGGGCATGCCAGAATCATTATCAAGCGGTGGAGGTATGCACGATGTCTTAAACATTTATTGATTTTACTTGATGATGGAACACCTTTGAAAGATAAATATTTGACCTCTATGATGTCCCACTAGGCATGCCAGAATCAAGTATCACCAAATCACAACAACCTTTGATTTTCACAAGTGTGTGTGCTTGAGCTCATGGTGTGACTAGGTAACATGGGTACTATCTCCAAGTTGTGGGAATTTCTACTTGAGATAGACCTCTAGAGAAGGCTGGTTCCTCTTCCTACTCCTAGTGCAAACTAACTCTAATGAAAGGAAACTATTGACTATCTCTATCCTACAATTTTTAAGGGACCAGGAGAGAGATATAAAATGCAAGTGAAATAAATCTACACTTCGAGGTGATGCACCAAAATAAGGGTATGAGAATAACTCCCCAATGTGTGAAAATGGGAATAAAATGTAGATTAGAAAGGGTGATAACAGTTCTCCACAATCTAAAAAAATCACAACACCATTTCCATGCATACATAATAATGATGGACCCTTGAAATAGAATAGAGTAGACGCAACACACACCACATTGAGATTGAAGAGGTAAAAATAATGAGAGTAAACACAAGGAAGATACATCCAAAAACTTTCATCTATTGCTTCATTGATATGCACAGCTTCAAAATCTTACAAGGTAAAGGCACGATCACCATGAAATGATTCCACTACAAAATCCTGCAACACATTAGCTTCACAAAACCAAAATGACAGAGTTTTTCTACTCAAATTATCCTCCCCTTGAAAATGAGAGAAACTCCCAATTTATAGAAAAGTAAGGAGAGAGAGAGAGAGAGTTTGTATGCAATCTCATATTTTGTCTTCCACTTTCTTACAAAGTACTAGAATTGGTTGGGAAACATGATTTTGACCCGTAATATCCCTCCTATATTGTCCCATAAATTGTAGTAGTGGAGAAAGGGACAACCATACCCATTAATTACACTTTCAGCCACCATCCAACAACCAACTAGACTGGATATGTTTTATGCAAAATACACCCTCAAATCTTCATCAATTTATGGATTTGTTGATTGTTGTGTGAAGGTCTTAGAATCAAAATTCCAACAAGAGACCAATTTTGTTAAAATCCATTGAGGGACACTCAAGCTATGAGATTCTGAGTGAAAATAGATATTTCGTATTTACTAGGTTTTCTTACAATGTCTCGCGACTAGACAATTAATTCTTTGCTGGAAAGCCTCATTAAAAGTATTTCTCTCTTTCACCTAATGCTTTGCATTATTTAAGTATTTTGACGCATTTAAAAATGGTGGGCCCATTTAATTTTTATCATTGCTTTACATTGGAATGGAGGTTGAACCCTTTTAGTGTTTTATGTGTTTTCCAGCTTGGCCAACTCGACCAAGATGGCTTTTGTTTTACGTCGCTAAGAACTTCCCTTTGTTGCATTTCCGAACTCTTTGTTTAATATGCTTTGAGATGTTTCCTTTTACACCACCGCCTACTCCTTGGATGCCAAGTCCTTTTCTTTCAATTTGCATCGAGCTCTTCTCCTACATGCACTAGTGTCGACTCCATGTTAGATTACATTGGTTCAAGCCTCCTTGATCTACTTACTCATTGAAACATCAATAAATCGACACTACATTGTTAATGTCCACTCATTTTCTAAGTTAGATAACCCTTTTTTATTTTACTTTGGTGGTTTTTTTTTTGTCACGCTTAACCTTCTTAGTATTGGTGCCACGTCCTAGAATCATAGCTTATCAATACGGGTATAGGCCTCCCGTGAAGAACTTGGGCCCTCACGTCTCGTGCATCATGGGCCATTTAGACCCAAATCACCCATAATGAATGGGATAATTCTACTCCCTCACACCCACACCAGTATGGTTGGCCCAAATTGATTAGCCATGAGGGTTGTTAACCCCTGCCATTCCCACATGAATTGTATCATGGTGAACTCGGTTATTTCAAGCCCATGCTTCACATATTGCACTTAGGCTTGTCGGGCCATTCCAACCTGACTTCCCCACACCATTAAACACCGCATCCTTGATCGATAATCTTGGCCAACACTTGTACAAACAGTCCAAGTACCACATGGGCTCCTAAACTCCACTATCACCACACACAATGCATCGGGTATGTTTGCACCGATGTGCCAACTTCTTTTGGGCCATTCGAGCCATATTTTCTTGTTATCCCTACATCCTTGCCCAATGACATGTTTGAATCATTTTACCTATGATATTCATTGCCAATGTGCCCGAAAAGCTTGATGCCCCCGTAGCAACCTTGTATTCATTACGTGAATCATCCATACATTGTTTTGCATCATGAAACTATTCACCTCTATTTAAATGAATCAACATTCAATGTGATGGATTGATGAGTTTTCCATAGTTAAATTCAAGCTTGGCTGAAACACATAGATTGATTTATGAAATGGATTAGTGCAACTTCTCGGTGAACTCAAAGCCACTAAATTGGAGCTTGGTAGTGAATTTGCAATCTAGTCTAAGCCTCTTTCTCTACTTGCATTTCGTGATGAAGCCTTCAAATATCTTGCACACACTAAGGACCGACTTGTCCCTATGAAATCCTGCAAAGATTATGTCATACAATCATGCATTCTCTCTGCCATTGTCTTCGTGAGCTAATATTACCATGAACTAGGTGGGCTTAGACCTTGTTGTTTAACCATGATCTGAGCATGGGGATCCTTTCACTTGCATATCTTGACTCGGATCTTAGAAGCTACTTGCCTTTCTTAAATGCCAACTTGCCAATTTCACCTACGACGTGAGCTCGTGATGAATAGCTTGGATCTCCTAACTCATGAGCTCAATGCAGCTAGTTTGATAAGTATGGAGAGTGATTTGCTGACTTAAAAAAATCACCATCATTGTAAAAATCAATCTCCACAATGGACGTATTGAATCTACTTAATCCAATCCATAATGTGACTAGCTTATTAGTATGAGGCTTGGTCTGATCTCCTAGTGTTCTCAGAGGGCTATTTTAGAAACTTACCAACTTTAAAATGGCTCAACTACCATGTTTTTTTACTCTAGGGCTTGGATTCCATGCCAATGTGACACTTTCCAATAGCTCAGTTTGATCTGTTAAAGTGACTTGGTCCTTGATGCCTAGCAGTTTTTGGGGAGCTTAGATTGGCTCAATGTGCAAAATACCTGCTAGCTCAATTTTCAATACAAGTATAGATTTCCTCTTGCGATGACTCAGTGTGTATAATGTAAACATCTTGATGAGAAATTCAAAGGACTCGGTCCTCCCATGTAATAGCTCAGTTGAGTTACAAATCAACTTGCCCAAATTTCAAGCAGCTTTCTCCATAAAGCATAACCAACTCAATATTTCAATGCGACTCGCCGAGCTAAGGGGGAAGCTTGGTCATGAGCTTGGTTAGCTCTACTAGGACCAAAGATGCAAGATTAAAAAAATCTTCTAAATCTCTCTCGAATCTTGTCCTTTTTTGGATATCCTCAAGTGCCTTAGAAGTTGTGTAGAGTATTAGAGGCACTTTTCGGAGTAAAACCGTCAAGTTTTTCCATTTCCTCCATAAGTGAGTCCCATTGCAATTGTTTCAGTGTAAACTTCCCATGGTCCAATTTCACTCGTGGTGTGAAATTGGATAACAAGTAATTGAGAAGAAACTACAAGTAGTCAAGGAATAGAAAGGCTAAAAATACGGACGAAGTGTGGCAAAGGAGAAGCCTAGGAGTAGTGAAGTTCAAGAGAAGTTAAGAGACCAAGATGAAATAGACTTGGGTAAGGCAAGCCAATAGAATAGGGTAAAAGAGACCTAGGTGAGGACTAATAATATCCATAGATCAAGGTGTAATAAACTTGGGTGAAGATCTAGTGAAATGAATAAATTGAGAAGAGTGAAACGATTAGAAAATTAAAGAAGAAGAAAGATGCCACAAGAGAAGAAGAGATCTAATCTCTGAAAAAGAGATAGATGAGATAAGAGAGAAAATTGAGGAGTTAGAGTCTATGGTAGAGACCATGGTGGATGAAGACATCCAAGAAGTTGGATGGAGGATAAGAAATAAGGTGAAGTGGCCAATTGAGCTACTGATGGAGAAGAAGAGGAGGAAAAATTTGATTTCCTTGGAGAGAGAAAAGAAGAAAGGTACTCATAGAAAAATGAAGAATGAGTTACCTTGTGAAGAGAAGAGATTTCTCATTGTAGAGAACAAGAAAAAAGAGGTGTCTAAAGAGGCACTTGAAAAAGAAAGCATGAAGAAGGAGAGAGTGTCCATGATGGAGGCACTCATGAGCATGTTTTTGTGGTTTTGATTTCTAACTCTTTGTTTTAGTTTGTAGATAAATGTGTGAGTAATATCCAAAGAAGGTCAAGTACATGGCCTTGAAATCAACAAGAAATTGATCAAATCAAACATCCATGAGGAAAGATGAAGAAGATATGAAATATCTTGTAGTAGCTCAAGAAGAAGAGATGCACTTGGAAACATCTAAAGAAGAGGACAAGATATTCATGCAACTAAAAATGGAGGCATGGATGATGAACCTGAATTCTATGATGCATTAGGAGATGAAATAGAGAAATTACAACAAAATAAAGAGTTTTTAAATGAATAAGTTTTGAGAAAAGGTATGAAAATTCAACATAATCGAAGGTAAAAACAAATTCTGATTTTTATCATACATATGAAAAAGAAATTGCAAAATGCCAATTCATACAAGAAAGTGCATACAAATAGGAAGTTTTTAGGATGAGTTTGACTTCTAAATATGATATTTTTAATGCTTCTAAGAAGTTAAATGTAGATGCACAGGTCATGAAGAGGATGAATGAGGTAAAACTCTAAAAATTGGCTTACGATCATGGTTACATTGTTCTTAAATGGATTAAGAAGTCATATTCTAAGGTGAAAACACAAGTTTGGGTACCTTATAATACAAGGAATTAAGGAAACACACCTAAAGAAAATTTAGCTAATGACTATGGGTGTGAAAGAGTGATGATAGTACCAAGAAGATTATGGAAGAAGGTTGAGGAAAGCTCAGGAAAGTAGGAGAGTGAAGAGGAAATGACAAAAAAAGAAGCATTACATGAAGATGAGAGGTATACAAGTGGAATGAAAGGTAAACATGTTGTTTATGAAGATTTGAATGATGATTTTTGTGAATATACCTATAATTCATAGCCTAAATTTAGTTTAGAAGAGGAGGAAATGTGGAATGACTTGTCTATGTTGACTAAACTGCACCACAATGAAAGTTTTAAATTAACTTGTAAGGATAATTTTTTGATCAAGTGATGGAAGAAAGTGAAGGTATAATGAGTGAGAAAGACTCATACTCTTTGAATGAAACTAATATGGAATTCTTGAGACAGAAGCAATAGAATAATATGTTGATCTAAAACATAGCTTAAGGGAGGAAAACAAAGACTAAGCTCCTAAATTTGATGAAGAATATGAAAGAATAAATGATGTTGCTTTGAATGAAGAGTTGAGAATGATATATGAGATTCTAAATTGTTCTGAAGAGTTATATATAAGTGCAAATCAGAATAATAACATCATTGGTTAGCTTGAGAACGAGGTAAAGCAAGGATATAACAAGATGAAGAAGAAAAATTTGAATAAGGTCAATGAAGAAACAAAAGAAAATGAAGAAGACTAGCACCATGAAGGCACTCAAGAGGTTGTATGGCCCAATTTTTTTGCATCTAATCTTTACTTTGATGTTGTAAATGCAGGTTTAGAAGGAATTTAAATGAATTAAACACCTAATTCAATGAGAGAGCTCAAAAACCTAGAAGAGCAAGAAGATTTATAATACATGAATTAAGAAGAAGCATGGACTTGTGAAGATGAGAAAGAGATGAGAATGAAGACATACAAGAAAAGAGAGAGAGCAAGAAAATGAAAGACAAATAACATTTCAAGGAGATACAAACACTAGCATTGGAAAACAAAACTTGGGATCTAGGTACACAATGAAGAGTAAAGGATGATGAAGACATTTAATTTAAACCGGAGTTCAAATAGTTTCTTACCTAAGGAGTGTCGATGTAGGAGCATCATATAGATGCTTAGATAACATGAACAAGTATGAATAAGCCTTATTAAGGAATCCTTAACATGTACTAGGTGTTGTCAAATTTCTCTCCAAGTCTCAAGTTTGAGAAGTTTGAATTAGTGATGTAAATTCTCTTTACCATAAGAGTGAAAGAGTGAAAAGATGTGTGCACGTGAATTTCTTGTGAGTGTGCTATGTTGGTTGGAGGTTCCATAATATAAGGAATTCAATTTGATCTAGTCATGGATTTTCCTAAGTTGGATAAATTGATTCCTAGTTTAAAACATGTATGGTTGAGAAAAATCTCACCTAATTGAGTTCTAGTCCTATATAAAATTCACTACAGTTGGGACAAGAATGATTCAAGTTATTCAAGAGGAAGGAGTTAGAATTATCTGAAGGAGGGGATGGAGAAGTAAATGTTTTGTATGCGGAGTTAGAGTATTACATAGGAGTGCAAGGAATTGTATGAAGATTATAATGTATGGAAGGTTTGTATGTGAATAAAGTGGATTTTAGAAACCCTTGAGTTGATATATCTCTAATTCCCCTTGATAGTTTATATATCTAATGATGAATGATGTATGATGCATGATTAAGAGCTAAAGAGACTGGTTGAAATGCTTATTATGGTATTGTGTGTAAGGGTTTAGTAGGAAAACAAGCTAAAACCCCTCTATTTGACACAAATTCACTAAACTACCTAACTATCACCTCTAAAAGGAGGAGGAATGGATTATAAATGAAATGTAATTTATTCAGGGATCTTGACATTGAGTTTTGAAAGAGTTATAAACAATCTTGTACTATCACTCTAGACTAGGGAAACCCATAACTCTCATCTCAACTAATGGAATCAGTTGCAAATTTGAGGAAATCTCTGTCTTGACATGAAGAAGGATTCTACAATTTTTTAGAAAAAACAAGCACGTACAAAAATATCTTGATGACATAAATCTCAAGAAACATAGGAGTAAGACAATCTAGAGAAATGAAAGGCAAAATATTTAAATTTGATAACTCTTCATGTGTTAAGGATCTATAATTTTTGAAATTGTTATCTTGTAAAATGGACAAGGACAATTTTATAGGTAACCATACCAAATTTTCATTTTGGTCCCCTGAAAAGGTCTATTAACATTCAAAATGGCCTAAAATTTCCCTTCTGAAAATCAAGTTTTAGGAACTTAGCCATTTTCAGCCTTTTTGAGCTAGGCACAAAAATTGTTGTGGTAACATCAAGAAAAGTGCGCCCCTTTGAATATCCTTTGGCGCCCTCAAAGGCATGTCAACATGACAAGAGTTGCACCCTTAAGGTGCCAAAATTTATATGTTGACATCCTCAAATCAGTGCCAAGGAAACACGCTTAAGGCGTGAAAATTAATGTGTTGGCACATAAAAATGTGCGCCCTATTTTCCCCTTGGCGCTGAAAATGTCATGTTGACACTTTCTTAAGTGCACCATTGGCGCTGAAATCTTGGTGTCGACACCTTTCCATCCACGCTAAAGGTGCATTGCCTGCCATGTCGAAACTTCACCAACCACGCCAAAGGCGGTTGGTGGCACAATAAATGCCAGGTTTTCTATATATAGGCGCACTCAACCTATCATTTTCATGAATTAAAAAATGAGAAAAGTCTTTCCTCTGCACTTGTCAGTTATCCTCGTTAGCCTCACGTGTCGTTCCTCGTGCTTGTGGATCCCACATCTATCCTTCGTCATTATATATATCCTGGTAAGTGGTTTCTGCCCATCTTGTTGTTTGTGGTTTTTATGTTAGGTTAGGTGATTAGGATTGTATGTTAAATACAATGAACCTAAAAAGAATTTAACAAACCAAATCAGCCTGCTGAAAACCCCTCTTCCCACTCCTTCTAGATCTACAAATTTGGGAAGGCTCTGCCTCTGAATAAACCATCCTTTGTATCTGAGAAGGCTCTGCCTTGCTGCAAATCCCACAAACCCTCTCTTTGACACTTTGCAAAAATTAAAAGGAGAGAAAAGGGTCATGCAAAGGGAAAAGAGATCAGACAAAAAAGTAGTCTTTTTCCTTTGGCGTGTTGTCCTTTCATGTTACAAACCCCACAGTCGCGCCAAGGTGCATTGTCCCTGTATGTGACATATTCTTAACCTACGCCAGGTATAAGCACTTAACAAATCTCCTCAAGGCACTGGCACAAATGTCATGACAGACAGCAACATTATCTGTTGTGTGAACCAAACTCGCGCAAGCGCAAGCCAATCCTTTAGTGTGCTCGACCCTCTGTGCAACACTTACCAAACCCACGCCTTGGGCACACTTTGTAAAACCATGCAACATCATCTAAAGTGGTGCCTAGTTCAAAATTTTCCTAAGGCACTAGCGCATGGACCTTAACACCAACACTGCATGTTGTGTGTTGCAAACCCGCGCCCCGTACCTTTCTCTTTGGCGCTAAGATCTTTCATGCAACACTCTGAAAAGTGCACCCCTCTATAATCCTTTGGCGTAGCTTTCCCCCTTTCAACACAGGTGCATATTTTTACATGTTGACATCCTCAAAAGTGTGCCCAACCTGTTTAAGCCCCTGCAACATGCTATAAACCTGCGCCTTGCGCCTTAAGGCTTATAATAGCTCATTTTTCATTCTGCAAGCTGTTATTATGGATAACATGACATTGACATGGCTCTTCTATGTTGGACCTCTTTGATTCTCCATGTAGAACAACAACAGCCACCCTCGAGCTCACACATGTCTTCGTCGAGCAAGAAGCCAACTAAGTCTAAAGGAAAAGCTAAGTTGACAGAGCAAGAAATGAAATACAAATATCAGAGAGTCAGGATGCCTGACTCTCTTGTAGAATGCTCTCTTGACATCGAGACTCGAAATGGGCCACATAGACATGGATGACTTATGGGAGAGAAACATAAAGGTTACCGGTGGCCCATGGATGGATAAACTGGAGCGAATGGGCTACACTTTGCAGCAGGACTCCTAGTGAGTGTTATCAACAATGAGTTCATAATGTTGGCGGCCCATTGTTACAATAAAGACACAAGATGTGTCGAAGGTAAGGAGGGAAAGGTGATCATTAACCTCACAGCCCGACACTTTGAATTCATGCTGGGCATTCCTCACCATATCCAATATGTGGCAATAAGCTAGGAAGACTGCATGAAGACTTGGACCGACAATGAGGACAAGTGCATGCAGATGAGGAACGAGGTCTACCTAAAGAACAAAAAGGTGGTGAGCAGATGGCCACAAACCATCCATCACAGTGACTTCTTAGAGGAGCTAAGTGATACCATCACTTTCCTCGTGAGTATTCGGGCTACTTGATGCCCACCACTTTCACAAATGGATGCTCAGGTACTTGGAGACCATCAGCAAGAATGTGCCTAAGCAATGTTTCAGCTGGGGAGAGATTATTAGTGATACTATCTCGCAGCAACTCCAACAGGTTTCAATGACTAGGAGGTTCTATATGAACTCCTATGTCGTATATGTCACTGCCTCAGAGAGAGAATACCCGGACTAGTTCAAAGTGGGGTATGGCCTCAGGTCAAGATATATGAGTACTACCAGGAGCTAAGGTTTGAGGCCAGTATCACCCAATTTAACAAGATTAATGATGCCTTCTTCTATGAGGTGATCTACCTAATGAGGATGAACATGAGACACGGTCAGACGAGCATGAGCGTGGTCACTGCCACAAAGAAGTGGGGGGCTTTGTTTACACAATTCCCCACCTTCACTTATCTAAGAGTGTCAAATTCACCGGGAGAACCAACAGGATTGCCAAGGTATGTAGGGCCCAAGCTGATCCTTTTGGATCTCTCAAGGTAGTTAATTACATATCATGAAAAATGTATGAAAAGGAAGAAGGGTGGAACTCCTTTCCCCCTCACGGTTGGTAGGTACACCTGCTCCTCATTGGGTAAAGCCCGGGAAATGTTTGCAGAGCTAGAATTGCTCAACTTGAAGCATGATTTTCTGGTGAGGCCAACCTTCAATTGTCGGGCTTGCCTCCCCAAGGCAAAGATCGATCCCATCCATGTCCTAGAGATCGAGGAAATATGGATTGACGTGAACCACGAAGTTGAAATCAGGTGAAAGGATCACTCTTGGCACCATGGTAGAGATCATCCACTATGGAGTTGCCATCATCCCAAAATATTTCCAAGAAACTGATCAGAAATTGATTAGGTTTACCTTGACATGGATGGGGATGATTGGCCATTTACAAGCATCGATAGGACCAAGGCGCTAAAGACCATATAAGAAAGGGTCCAACCCACACTACAATGTACCGAGCATTGGTGCAAATGAAATGGTCTCATCTACCTTGAGGTGGATTTCTCTACTTCCCCCTTAGGAAGAGATCCTCCAATGCCGATCACTTGCCAAAGGGAAAAGGAAAGGATGAAGTTGGAGAGACAAGCAAGCAGGAGAAAGCTCCTAATAGCTCTCCTTCTGCCTCAAAACAAATAGTGGACTTAGTGTCCCCGGGTAAAGAAGAAGTGATAGATGTTCCAATGGACACATCCACTCAGGATGTTGTCACAACTACAACTGTGGAGATGACCGCCTTTCCCTCTTCTAGCTCCCCTCCTCCTTCCACCACTTAGGTAACCACTCCTTTGGTTATGTCTTCTCCTCCATCTTCTTCCCTTCCATCTCCCACCTCTTCCATCTTTTCCTCCCTTACGGATCTGTCGCCTGGTATTTCCTCTATCCAACTACAGATCCCTTCCATCTCCATGTCCTTCTCTTCCCCTGTAGTGACTCCGGCCTCATAAGCACTAGTGCATTGGACTCTTTATCCATGCCACCACCAAGTGTTTCCACTTTCTTCCCGAGTCCACTTGATTGCTCCCCTTTCACCCCCATTTCCTCCTCTTCTTGATCCCGATCCCCTAAGTCTTGGTTGGATCTCCATCCACCCGAGTCAACACAAGAGGAAGGTCCCCATTACAAATGCTATGGACTTCTCTGTCATTTTGAAAAAGGGACCCAAGAGTAAAAAGCGGTGACTCACTTCTTGAAAAGTGCCTTAGGAGAAAGGGTCATGGAGATAGCCTATCTGGATCGTATAAAGAAGAAAGAAGATTTGTCTCCTACAAACTTCACGGTGACTCAAGTTACAATGGGAACATCATCCAAAGGCCTGCAAGGAGAAGCCTTGTCAAATCGTTGATGTCCTCTGTAAGAAGATACAAGAGGCCAAAGAGGAGAAGAGAATACTCAAAGAACAAAACATACATCTCCTCCAAGCTTTGTAGAAGATGGGCAGAGCTCCTTTAAGCAACTATTGCGTAACCTTTTCGGTTCCTAGTCAAGAAAAAATATATGAATACATAAAGATTGTTGAATAGGGTACAACTGTGTCATCTTGGATTGAGAAGATCCTCCAGGATGGTCAAGTAATAATTGGTAGGTTCACGTTGCTGCATTAAGATATAACTCAAGGAAATAAAGAGCTACAAGCAAAGAGCTCTCCCTTTTGAGGAGTTATATAATGCTAAGTTATAGCAGGGAACATTCCAGACCATGGTCAACTGTTCGGCTGATGACCTATTAAAGGTTGGTGTTATTGATCACCCGTGGGCACATTATAAAGCTCTCACTGCTTTATATTACCGGTCGATCAAATGGAATTCATCCTGGAAAGAATTGACAAATTCAAGGAGGAAGCCTTAGATGCGCTACACAACATGGAGAAGATAATTTCAAAGATGTCTCCCAAGTTGCTCAGTGCATCTTATGAGTTGAGAGAAGCATATGACATATTCCAACTCTTCAAGGGTATTGTCTCTCAAGGTCTAGCGTAAGAGGTCACTTTCAATCGAGAGTCCATCAACAACCTCTTAGCCTGCCGTGACTTTATAGGATCTTTGATCGATGCAAACGAAGAGTACACTGATTTTCCCGACAAGCTCAAAAATGAGAAAGAGACTTGTGAAGTGATTAATGACCATTTCAAAGGTCCTAATCAGTATCAACTTCAGAAGATAATCAGCAAGTTCATAGAGTATCGGGCACAGTGCCACATTGACTCTCCTGAGCCTCAGCCAGAAGCTAAATTCGAGCCAAGAGACGATGATGAATAGCTTCCTCTGGGATGGATTTTCCATTTTTGTAAAAATATTTAAAAGCATGTTGGCACACGTGATGACATCATCCATGTTGCACCATGGGATTTTTCCATCCTAAAATTGCCCCAAAATAAAATTTTGACTTTTAGATATTTTGTAAATAAGTGGTTGGCTTCTTTTTGTCTTCTTTCTCCTCCTCCTTCTATAAATACTGGGATACTTGTTGTATTCTAGGTGGAAAGTTTTGTATGAAAAATATAAGTGAGGAGAGAAAGACTTTATCAGAACAGAGAAAATATTAATACATACTTTGAGACTTTGTGCTGAAATCATGTGTTATATGCATTAGATCTCTCTTAAGTTAGATCTTTGTTTCTATTCTGTTGGATTCTTTCTTACCTTCATCATTTGTTCATCAATATTTCTTTATTTTTTTATGCAAGTAAGTTTGGCTCTGTTTACTACCAGCCTAAAGCATAAACCTTCCGACCTTTCTATCTTGGAATTCATTTCTTTTCTCCCTTCAGATCTATCTTTCCTCCATTCCTCCCCCTTTTCTGTTCGTCATTTCAAACTACCTCTCTTTGGGATGAGATTCCAAACCCCCGAAGTTAGAATACTGTAAGACTTACACAGTTCCTACTGGTAGAATAGCAATAAACCGGTTTTTCTTTACTTGTCTCAAAGAGGGGCTATGCCCCGCACACTGTTGGCTTGTTTCCCCACGATCTGCCCATCCGATAGATTTTCAAACCAACAGAAATGATGATTTGAAACATTTCCAAGGTGTTCACAATGTTGTTAAGTATAAACAATTCCTTTTGGAATCAACTATTATAAAACAATCTTCATTAGGCTTTGTTCAAGATTATATGCTCTATGATTTTATCCTAAATCTATCAAAGGAGAACTAGGAATAATTTATTTATGTTTAATTTTCCATAAGGATGTTTAGAAATGATTATAAAACTTAGATGAAACCTTGCATTATGAGAATTACATTTAAAAATATGTCTAACCTAGCTTGAAGGCAGAATTTGGGAAGAGTATGTGCTAGAAGAGAAGGTCTTGAAGAAATGTTATAGTGAGTTGAATTTTTATTGAAGTCATGTGTTCAAAGGACTATGAAGATGATGAAAGGTTTGGTTTCTTATACAACATTACCTCTTTCATGTCTTAGACTTGGGTTAGGAGTTAAAATCTCAAGTTACAAGAAGATATGGCTCTTGTTATGACAAAGAAGGATTGTGTATAGTTACATATGCCTTGTTTAGTAATAGCTTCTTAATGAATGATTGTAATGAAGGAGGGATATTAGTCAAATGAAAGGAAAACTTAGACCCATGATATGAACATGATCATCATAAGAGGATATGCCAAGCATGAATCCAAGAAGCCTAGTAAAGTGAAATCTACTATCTTCCAATGGGTAAACCAGATAAGAACTTGCTAAGGGCAGAGGTATACTGTAGAAAGAGTTCATGAACCAGGGAAGAATAACTTACATCTATATCATACTCTAAACCATGAAGAAATATTGTCACTCTCAAAATTGAGTCTATGGATCTAGTCCTAATAGGGGCATCTTGTCTTAAATGTCTATTGACGAAGGTTCATTGTAAAGATCAGGTGTAAACCAGTCCTTGAAACTTCTCAAAATTCTTAAAACTTTGAATCAAGCATGCAAGTACATGAAGATGAACATGGCCTTTTCTACTTAAGTTAAGAATACACAAAGGACTAATATTTTGGGTATTAAGTGTAAAACATAGCATGATGAGCATAATATGAGCTAGGATGACATCGATGCCCAAAAGGTCGACAATGAAAGAAAAGCTCAATATAATGTTAGTGGTATGGAAAACTATAAGTTGTCTATCGAAACATCAATCAATAAAAATGAAAAGAATAAAAGCAATGTCAAATCAAATTAAAGGGTATTAATGAGTAATTCTCTTAGGAATCATGCATGTAAATTGTTGATGTAAGATTTATTTTCCTCACTTTATTTGTATTATCTTACTCGAGATATTCCACCTCATTTGGAGTTTCCCTACACTTATGAGGCATGCTTACTTATGTGTACACTTGACTACACTATTCTAGTTGTTGGTTACCACTTGAATACACTATTTTAGGTATTGGTTACCACTTGACTACACTATTTTAGGTGTTGGTTACCACTATTCTAGGTGGAGATTGTCATGATTCTAGGAGGAGGTTACACATTCACCTCCTATATGTACATCTTTTGCATTATTATATTTGATTTTATTGAATTGGATCTATTTCTACATTATTACAATGATCTCTCTTGTATTTTCATAATTTGTAATCTCATATGCTTGCTTTTTTAATCTTAGAACAATTCATGTCTCACATCATTCACCCATGCATTCTTCAAACCAAAGCAGATCCATGGTGATTTTTTTGATATAAATGACATATTTAGAGCCTAGATGTACATAATAAGTGTGTGATTTAGTGACTAAATTTTCCCCACTTTATGCTGGTGAATAAGGATTCGGTAGCATAAAATAGAAAAGAAAATCATACCTTGGGGAGTCGGGAGAATATTGTGCCTAGAAACATGATGAATGAGTATTATAACATGCTGAATAGAAAAGTGCACAATACGTGCTATGGAATTTTAAGGAGAGGGAAGGATAAGAATCCTAAGGGAAACCTTTGCTTGTGTGGAGTGACAATGATGTGTGCATGTGGTTCCTTGGATTGTCATTTTTTCTAGAGTGTGTTTTGAGATTTTCTTCATGGTTTCTTATGTGCTTTTCCTTTGTTGAGATAGGATAGAACCTGCAAAAGAAAACAAGTGTAGTCAATGCTCTAGGTAAATGCAATTGAACTTTAACTTGAAAAATATGTAAAATGGAAATACATATTTAGAAAAAGCTAAAACAAGGGGTTAGAGTACACCTAAAATGTTACAAGAGAAAGGGATAGGAATTTTTCATGCTTGTAGACTTTTTTATTTGGAGCCAACTAGAATAATATGAAGGATTTGGAAATCTTATCACCAAAATATGGATTTTAGTGTCCCAATGCTACACTTTTTATTTAGGTCTCCACTAAGGAAAAGTGTTTTGGGAGAATGAAATATTTTTCCTTCTAGTTTTTAATGCTTCCCCATAGATATGCTACATTACAGATGATCAAAAACTTGATTCTAAACTTACCTCGACCGACACATTGTTCCAAACATATCATTATACTACATATGCCCTAGGTGTCATTCCCTTCTTTAGTTCTTGTTTTTGTTCTTAAGTAGTTAGTTCTTGTTAGTAACTAATTACAATATGAAACTGGTTGTGCAAATCAAGTGAAACTTGAGAAGGCTATAACTATGAAACTACTGAAACTTCTCTGTAAGTATTTTCCCTAAGACATGAACACCAAGGTAGGAAACTAATTCCCACCGTTCTTATCTACTCTAGGTGCTTTTGTATAGGCTAGGAATTTTGGTCATATTTGTTTCTATCTCTTTTCTATAATTGATTTCTATTACAATCATGTTTTTGTGTTTCGTAATTACTAGGAGGGTAAAAAGGTTCACCCAATATTTTCCCTCACTCGTTTGGGGTGTGTGAGATGAACAAAAGAAAACGCAGCCCAAATGAGTAAGTATAAAACTAATGTGCACATATGAGATATGAATCCTACAGGGGGAATATGGATTGCACATGATAGTTAATATGATGCAAGTAAAAAAATTGGAAAATTTTATCATACAAGTATTAGTGACAAACAATAAATGCACACAAAAATAACGACTAGGAAAGAACATATAGGAAAATGGAAAACAAGGACACAATGAGTAGTTAATTACATACTTGGGACACCACTAAGGATTTCAAAAGATAATCAAATCCATAAATTCTTGTGAAAAAAGGTTATAAGAAAACATATGACATATCAGAAAACAATGGCAAGTAAGATACAAACAAATCAAATCAAATAACCATGATTGTAAGGAGTCCTTAAAGACAAGTGCTACACTTGAAGCACCCATTATCATATTAGGAAAGATAAATAGTATGTGGAAACATAATATATAAATATAGGAATGCAAATGGTAAATATTGTAATGATATAACCCGATAGTAAGTGAGAAAAGGTATATGCCCCTAGGATCTTCAATGGGACTAGTGATGGATATGACCAAACATTATACATCATGGAACAAATTGTAAGTGGCCTTCATTCAACTCAAGATACCACGTGAATACACATGCGGGTATGAAAAATGATAAAGCATAATGTGAACTGTAGTAACACGATAAACAAAGATGCAACATATAGTAGTATAAGGAAGGAACCATACATCTAATCAAGATCCAAGATAACATGTTTTTTGAATTTTGATTGCAAATATATGAAATAAAACTAACTAGAAATGAGGAATAATATTTCCCCACTAGTGTGTGTGTGTGTGTGTGTGTGTGTGTGTGTGTGTGTGTGCGTGTGCGTGCGTGTGTGTGTGTGTGTGTGCGTGCGCGTGTGTGCGTGTGCGTGTGTGTGTGTGCGTGTGCGTGTGTGTGTGCGTGTGCGTGTGCGTGTGCGTGTGCGCGTGCGTGCATGCAAAGTGAGGTCCATATAAAGAAACCCTCAATAGTCAAGTATGAACCAAAAACAAGAGTGCATCATTGGGTGGTGTGGGGAATCAATGCCCATAAATGTGAATGCCAAAAATGATATATGTAATCAAAGAACTAGGAAAGGTACCATGATCAAAAGATGTAAAATAACTACACATGTGAACATGATCTAGGATTTGATGGTCATGGGAGAGTGTATGAGGCCATGCTTATGAGATATGTCTAAACCGAGCATGTGGAGAAAGAAAAGGTGAAATATGTTTGGATGGAGCACGTGGAGAATGTGATAAATGTGAAGAGATACTCCCCGAGGTGGGATATGGGATCTATATATGTGACAAGGCCTATGAGTAGTATTCATCTGTGAAGGAAACTAAAATGGATGTGAAAAGGTACTACGGGAGGAGAAAGGGATTCGATACCATAGGATGTGTCAAGGCTAAGCAACCATCGTGGATAGGAGAAAAGGCACTAGCAGTAGAGAGAAAATGAATATGGGATGGCCAGAGGAGCCAAGGAAAAAGGTGTCCATGATCTAAAAATGTAAAAATATAAACACATGTGAACATGAGGCAAGGACCTAGTGTCACATGAAAGTGCATGTACCATAGTATGTGGAGTCATGCATGTGGAGAAACTAGAATAGGTGTAACATTGAGAAGTAGAAGAGCTACCAGAGAATGATGAAAACATAGTGAGGGGAAAACCCTATAGATTCCAAGATCCCAACGACATGAGTAGGAAGTGTATAAGCAATAAGAGTGTGTCCATTAGGAGAAAATAGAATAGATGTAACTTTGGGCTTGTTGGAAATAGTGGAAGGAGTAAGTGCAAACATAAGGATCAATATGCAAGTCAAAATATGTGTAACATATGTAATGCTACAAGGATCATAAGTATCAATGGAAAGAAATATGTGCAATTTGAGAAGATTATAAATAATAAAGCAAAGTATGAACTAGCCCTTATGATCATAGAAAAAATGTAGAAAGAGGGGAATGTATGGCCCCCACAAATATAACAAGATAAGATGAAACCATAATAAATGAA
This sequence comes from Taxus wallichiana var. yunnanensis, assembly GCA_018340775.1. Classification (NCBI taxonomy): domain Eukaryota; kingdom Viridiplantae; phylum Streptophyta; class Pinopsida; order Cupressales; family Taxaceae; genus Taxus; species Taxus wallichiana. Next base: position 717,006,548 of record CM031238.1, read on the forward strand.
TCATGTATATGATCTTGGAAAGTGAGAGCATTAGGAATCATTGTAAAATCAATATACTATGTTCTACCTTGGGATGAGGAAGGTGCAAGGAAAGATGTAACATTAGAAACACTAAGCATATTATCAATAAAAGTGCATCAATAGTGAGATATAATGAGAGGAGTATTATAGGTGCCAATAGAAAATTGACGAGGATCATGTAAATTGGTAGCACTAGGGTGCATCCTAACAAAAAAATGATGTTCTATGTGAGTAATGTCACGAGCCTAATGTATGAGAGGAATATCACAAGGAATAACAACATGAGGTGTGGAATATACTATAGTAGTATTCATAGAAGAAGGTGTAACAAGGTCATTTTTTGTTATTTTTGTTATGTCATGGGTATAAATAAGTGTATGCATAGTATGTAACAAATGATGGCATAAAAGGATAGTATAAGGAACATCATGAGGCATAATATGACATAGAACATCAAGAGTATAAGATCCCATTGTAAGGGGAAGAGATTATAACCAACACTTGCTTAGGTTTATAAGCAAAGCCATAAATATGACAAATAGATGGATTGATATGAGTAGAAGAAATTCTTATTTGATGGATAAATGGATTATTGCATACATTAAGACCAAATCTAGAATCGACTAGACACATTTAACAAGGAGATTATGAAGTTAAAACTGGGTATGGAATGGGGAAGCATTGGAATCAAAGGTTTGGGAAGATATGATATATATGATAATGGGCATGTAAGGAGTGTGTTCAAAAATGATTTAATAAAATTAAAATATAATATAAGGACAATCCCGATCGGTAGATAAAACAATAAACATAAAAGATCAAGCAAAGAAAATATAAACAAGAGTGAAAGATATGAGATAAATATGAATCATCCGATAATTGTAGGTCTCGAATGATTAAGGGATGGTGAGCATACTAGAAAGGAATATTTTAGAGTGTATAAGCTCTATGTTTGATTCTAGAATGTGATGATCTCGGGGACCAGTGTGTAGAATGGTAAAGATATTCCCGGAACTACCATCAAATATGGGCGCCGGTGTCTACAAAAATACTAGGGATCGGATTCTTTCGGGTCACTTAATCTTTCTTATTGTTCATTGTAGGTCACATCAAATTCACTACGTTTTTTTCAATCACACTTATATATGCAAAAGAAACCATAACTACCCACACAATACTCAAGCACACATTAGATGAATAAATAATGCATATGATTGAGTCATACTTTGACCTTGGTGATCACCCCAATGTGGTCACCAAGCACTGCCCTACATTTCATACTCCATGTAGTTCTAGTAGTGTGTGTGTGTGTGTGTGTGTGTGTGTGTGTGTGTGTGTGTGTGTGTGTGTGTGTGTGTGTGTGTGTGTGTGTGTGTGTGTGTGTGTGTGTGTGTGTGTGTGTGTGTGTGTGTGTGTGAGTGATTGGAATAATGTCCCTTGAGATAGGATACCCTAGTACCAGCTTTACAAAGAAAAATAGGATACAACTGATTTTTCCCAATACAAAATGTGTAGTATGGAATTGAATGAACCCTCCTACGCAGTGACATACGCAGTCCCAAAATGTAGTCCTTGGTATAGTAGATAGAAAATATTAGATTCTTGTAGATGTATATACTTCTTGAATTCCTGACCCCAAATGAGGTTTAATAGGACATGTATATATATATATATATATATATATATATATGATTACCTTGTTTGAGTTTCATGATTAACAAGTGAAAGGCCGACCAAGGGTGATACAATAAGTCAAGAAAGAAGTAACAATCCAAAGATCAAAAAAGCAGATAAAGAGGACAAAGGTGCCTAGAGGGTACAATAGCTGATGTAGGAACATCATTTCTAAATATCCAAATTGAATTTCTTAGTGTCATAGAAGGTCAATCAGGTCCTTAATAAGTCATATTTTGCACTAGAAGTGTGTTTATAAGACTAGAAATTTTTTTCCTCCATGATGTAGTTTTAAAATTTGAATATTGGAAAATTTGTATATGTAAATAAAATGCTGATTTATGAGAGCTTGTGAGTCATTTAGGTGTCTTAGATAAGCCTCGAGGTTTTCCATTATAGAATGAGGTGTACTCAAGTTTAGTATATTGTTAATGAATGTAGGAAATTGTAAACTACTTCTATGTTAGTAAAAAAATCTCTTATACTCTTGGTAGGGAGTTGAAAGAAAATCTCAACTATTAGCTTTGAATAGTAAGCCTAAAGAACATCTAGAAAGCTATGGTTATCCTTTTTCATGATGAATATATAAAGAATAGAAAAAGGAGAGAGAAAAAAATCAATAGAAGAAGAATATTCATTGTGACAATCATAGTTGTAATGTAAGTCTTGTTTATTCAAGTTGATGGGAAAGAACACAATAACAATTGTTGATATATTATTCTTTTCCTAAGCTCAATGTGTGATAATTGATGTCTAAGAAGGATTAAGAGGTTAAGTGTGCAATCACAGTTCATGATAATCTTGTATTTACCCAAAATATATGTCTTGTTCGTGTTCCTTACTTTGTATTTCTAAGCCCAAAGCTTCTTATTTTGAGGTATATGAGCTCTCTCAAGTATAACCCATCGAAGGAGGAATTTTCATAAGGTCTACATACAACTCATAAAATGAGTTTTGGGTGTTGAAAAGGCCCAAAAATAGAATTATGTAGGTTTTCTTCCTATTGGGTTCTCTAAAACCCTGTCTTAGGTTTTGAATTTAAATCCTCATATCTCCTTTATTAAACATTTTCCAAAGCTAAAATTAGGAAAAAATGATCTAAGGAGGATGCTCTTTAATATTCCAAAAATTTCAAAGGTTTTAAATTTTTAGGTGGAAGATTTTAGTTACTGATCCTCCTAAGAAAAAACTGCAATGCAACCTAAGGGACCCGATTTACTTGTGCTCAAATGTGAACCGGGATAAAACGGTAAGGAGGTTGTTAATAAAATTTTTAAGTTTCATAACTCGGAAAAGGGTATCTAGAAACATAGAAATTAGTTTATGGATATTAATTTAAGGGAATTTGGACCTAAATTTTCTCTTTGTCGACCTACTTGAGTGTAATAGGACAAACTTATAAGAATAGAAGATAAATCTTGTGTGAAGAGATGAAATTTATTATCCTACTTAAAAGCTTCATCAAAATAAGATTGGATTAGGTTTATTAAAGGTCATTAAGTTTCTCTTATTTATTCTCTATAAGAGTAATATATAATTGAATGGAAAAGATTTTTGTTCAAGACAAGAGTGAGGACATCAAGAAAGGTCGGGTGTTCTTGTATAGGGTGCTCAAAAGAATAGAAAATGAAATAAGAGCCTAGTATGATGCCGGTTGATATGCAAAACTATAAGTTTTCAATTAAAACAACAAGCAATGAAGATGAAAAGGACAAAAGAAATGTCAAAGCAAATTAAAGGGATGTTAATGAGTAATTATGTTGCTTAGGAATCATGCATATAAATGACATATTTAGATGCTATATATGCATTGTAAGTGTGTGATTTAGTGAATTTTTGATTGGATATTTTTTTGAAGGAAAAATATGAGGTTCAACCACAGTACACGGGATAATGTCCCTCCTCAGATAAAGGGAGACACCCTATTTATTACTAATCTAAAACACACCAAAGGATATATACAATATTCACACTATTCTAACCATCAAGGTTGGGATCTCATCCCAATAGATGTATTCTTGCTGAGAAATAAAATAAAGAGAATAGGAAGAAAGAAGTGAGTTATTAGAATGTAGAAAGAATAGAATGAATGAGAATGTGATTTTTCTTGAGCAAACACAGATCAAAAGATAATCACACATGATTTAAATTGTAATAACTTGTAGAAGAATTGATAAACTAGAAATTTAAAGAAAAGAATGATTTAAAGCATTTGAACATAAGAACAATACCTCAAACCACAAAGATATTCCTCACAACACAAAGTTTGCAATAGATTATCTTTTGTATTCTTCAATGATTAAAAGAAAACACATAGTCTTTCTCTTTCTCAAATCTAAACTCTATGCTTAATCAAAAACTTCCAACCCTTTGGAATGCTACAACATCTCATATATATAGAGAAGGGAAGGAGATAAAATAGGAAACAATTGTAACAACATACTAAAAATAGTAAATAAGAGTAATTAGTTCATTTGATTGGTTCTCATGTAGAGACCTAGTCAATCCTTCCAAGTTAAAAATATGTCGATTTGTTTTTTGTAAAAGACATGCCAAATGGAAAATAAAAATGACATGACAAGTTCATCATTCAGACTTGTCTTCTTCATCACCTTCTCATCTTGTTTACCAGAAAACTCCTATTTTTTTGGATCATCTCCCGAGCTTTGTCTTCATCTGGTCCATATGATTACTAATTTGGGACTTCACAAGTTTCTGTGTGTTGCTAACAACCCCGAAGCCTTTGGAACTTCTTATTATATTTGGTCGAGTGCCGTAAACACCTTCACAATGGATTAATTTGTCAATGGTCATATATCAAACTTCTCCCACGGAATTTTTTTTTTGACCAATTCTGAAACACCTTATACAAATCATCAATTGACAAAATATTCATGCTATCATCCATAACCTTTGTGAAGATTTTTTATAACTCTTCATCAATATCACTAGTAGCATCTAGCAATTGATCCTTTGATTCTCTTAGTTTACTGCAAGCTTCATTGAGGATCTTGACTCTGAACTCAATTGCTTTGCAAAATTCAAAGTGTTTGTCAACATTCAGAACTACTCCCTCCTTAACTAAGGTTTTGAAGGGATATTTTTAAGAGCACTGAGAGATTCCAAAGTTAACTCCAAGTTACCAATTTCTTCAAGGAGTTCATCATTCAACTTATCAACATATTTCCTTGCATCCTCCAGAGAATTGAAAACATTTACCATATCATTAAGAGTCTTCTTCCTTGAACAAGAATTTTGAATCCATTCATCAACAACCCTACCCTTCTCATTGAAATTTTCCATTCGGGCATTGATGAGAAGTCAAAATGAAGGGGGTGGGCATATGAGCTATTATCTGATTTTGAGAAGGGTTGGAGAGTTTGAGTAAAAACTATATCAATTGCTCCACCTTTTCCTTCACTTCATCTCTTGACACCTTAGTTTATTTGATATTTTTGCACAAAACATCCCCAAAACTCTAAGCATTATATTGGGTACCTTTAGTAGTAACCTTTCCAAGGTTGACCCTTGTGATCCGATAACCAACAACTATGATATCCTCTTTAGCCTTATCTGTTTTAGGCACGATAACCTCTACAAATTTTTGACCTAATGCATTGACGAAGATTCGTGACACATTCTTAGGCTTCTTGGTTGACCATGCGGACATTGGATTAAATGAGCTGAATTCAAAAGCTTCAAGTGGAATAAATAATTTTCTTTTCTTTGAGGTTCGATCAAGTGACCATGTGGGAGCTGAAGTAGAAGATTCCTCTAGGAGAGGAACTGAAATTTCTCCGCAGGAATTTGGAGGATTAGGAAAATTTGTGACTAGGGATGGAGGAGTGGAGAGAATGGCGATAATAATGGTGGATGACATGGGTGAATAAAGGTGAATGAAAACTAGGATCCCGAAGGACACTTGTAACTCTAAATTTAATTCCACTTCACTCGAAAGAGGGGATAGGGATGATAAAACATTCACCATAGTGGATACAAGTGGTGATGATTGAAATGGATCGAATGAGGTGGGGAGGAAAGAAAGAGAGAAGGAGAGGAAATGGAAGGGAGTAATAGAGATGAATGAGTGGAAACATGCCCAAAAAGAATTCCAATAGTGGAAGAAGTGATAGACTGGTCATACAAGATACTTACTTGAACTTATTTTGAGACCGATGGAGGAGACGAATTAGGAATCACAACTAATGTAGGTGGAGTATTAGATGGAAAAGGTTGAGACTTATCTCCTCTTCAAACAAAATTGAATCTTAACTTTTTAGATGAGCTAACACTTTTATCCTTTTCATCATATATGGGGCTTGCCCCTTCGATGTCGATGTGACTGATAGTTTTGAAAAATTGGATTATTTGGGATCCATACCCCATGAAATCAACCATTATTTTTTGTGAATAAGGATTTGGTTATCCTTCTTTGGTATGGATGCTGATTCGGTGAATGACCAATCAATGGTCCGGAACCCATTATTATCACCATCCATTTGGTTGTACATCATCTCAATCACACTATCATTGTCAACTACATCATCCATAACCCGAACGAGATCCAACATACATATTTCATCTAAACTCAATCTACTATTATCTTTTCTTTTTACTTGTGACTTCATCATTAAGGTCGATCCAAATATCTTCAATGTTTGGAACATGAAGCTATAACGTCACATGAGCCTTAAAACCCCTCGAAATCAAATCATGTCCTTGGAATCATATGCTTCTTAATATTATCTTGTAACTCATAAATAAAATGTTTAGCCTTGATGACCTGAAGAGCACGTATACCTTCTAATTGATATGGGAAATGAGACAACAACCTTATGTTTACTTTGTTGAAACTTGTGAAAGTCTAGGAGTTGTCTAACTAATTCCATAAGAATTATCTTATCACTGGGATACATGTGCACATATAGGAGCCTCCGATATATGAAAACCCGTAAATATGTGAATTTTATGAATTGTAAGAAGATGTAACCCCATTTAGACACTTCATTCCATGTTTCATCAGAAACTCTTCATTTTCTAAGATCATGGTCCAACCTGTAAATGATCCCATAGAAGGCATCATTAACCCTTTTGTATTGATCCACACTCCCTTTTAAGGAAAACTGGGGATAAAACTTATAGATATGATCATTGGATGGTTCCCTTTTCAATCCAACCCATGATAGTTCCTCATTACAATGAAAACGTAGGTAACATAAGACATCATCTAAAACTTATCGATAGAGAGGACTGTCTTCATTTTTTAATCAATGTTGTCACCGATGAACACACCCAAATCGAAATGCTACTCATTCTTCTTTATAATAGTGATTAATTATTACATCCACCTGTGGAACTATTTATACTTTGGGAGCCCAAACACCCTACCAAGGAGTGTAATAATGTCACTGATTTCTAAGATGGAATCACTTCTGGAACTATCTTCAAAACCTTGATACGATGGGCATAGATTTAATTAGGAACTTTTTATTTACATTTTTAACATAATTTTCAAAATCATTATCCTAGGTCCGTTGTGCCGACTAAATACTTGTGCCTACATATTCCTCAAAATTAGGAAGTTTGAGGAGTTGATCAAAATAATCATTGTCTAACCTGATCACCACTTCTCCCGCATGATTTCGGGCTGATCGTGAGCTTGAGTCATAGTGAGTGGCATATGCTAGGGTAAAATTGGGGCACTAAGGCAAAATAGGAAGGAATCTATTAGGGAAGTCCACTGGCACAAATAGATTGCATCCATGAACTTTGTGAGGATCTCTAGACTCTTTTCCAAAATTATTCCATATCAATATTTCTCAGCCCAGTATCTCTAATATCAAAATTTTCATCAATGTATGAGGGAGCCTCAACTCCTTGGTACTTATAATTCATTTATTTTATTCCCTCTTTCATCCCTTTCCTTTTTCTAGAATCAGTCATGGGAAATTAGTCACAAAACACATGAACGCATCGAAAGAAAATTAAACTTGTGGCCTTGTTCGCTAGTCGTGAAAATCCAAAAATCTGAATCAAGAATGTGACCTCCTTAAAACACCTATGGAAACCTGACACACTTGTCGTGGTCCGAGTGATGCTTGATAGGTGAGAAAACCATAAATAATGTGGATATTGGGTCTTGTTTGATAGGGAAGAAAGTCCGACAAACTACTAGAATTGAGTGATGTCAAGAATCCTCCGAAGTCCAAATTGATTTGATCGGGCACACAACCTATTACAAGCATAAGGAAAACCTGATTATCTATTTTAGTATGAAAAATCTTAATTTGTTTTCCAATTATTGAACACTTGAAACCCACGACAGTGAAAAGAAATTCACCCTTTTAAATAATGTAAAAACAACTAACTTGGGTGAAAACAAAAGGGAAAATGGAGAAAGCCATAACCGTACTCAAAAGCAAATGAGGGCATGACCATAGAGAATTAAAAATGAAACCTAGGAGAAAATTCACTTACCTCAAGATGAAAAAAAAATCAATCCTAAGAGAAATAATACAAAATTACTAAGAAAAACGTGAATTGGGTTTTGGAGGTGCCACAACAGTGATAAATCTGCAACATCATAAAATGTGAGGTAAAAATGATGTGGAAAACCCCTATTTATAAAAACCCTAGAATTAATTACACACAGGCTAACACGTGTGCTCACCTACCCACCAGTTGGACATTAAATATGTTTATTATGGAGTCGAAAGATTGATGGCATATGACATTGTGTAATAATTACCAATTTTTTTCTTAAGGTAATTTACTGTAATAATTAAACTTTAAAAATGTGTAGAATTTGTGGTCAATCTTTGCAAAATGTCCCCTTTAATCACTAAATCAGATATACAATGAATGGTTGGACACTTACTAAAAACTCGTATTGCTTTTATGCTAGTTTCATCTTGAAAAATTTAGAAAATAACCGAATAAAAAAGCAGTCTCAAACAAATTGGAATAAATTTGATATAACTTTGAATTAATGATCTTACTATTTCATTAAATGTAAGTGCAATATTTTTAGGTTAAAAATGTATTTAAAAATTTAATTGAAATAAGACCCAAAAATTATCCAACAAATGATTTTTTAGCTTTTGTTTTATTTAAAAAGATTGAGAAATTAAAATTTTGAACATTAAAAAAGTGAAGAGTAACTCAACCATCTAATATTTTAATTAAGTCATAAGATTTTGAGTGAATATACTCCAAATATTGAGAAATTAAAATTTTGAACATTAAACCCTAGCTACCCACACAATACTCAAGCACACATTAGATGAATAAATAATCCATATGCTTGAGTCATACTAACCTCGATGGTCACTCCAATGTGGTCATCGAGTCTTGCATTACATTTCATGCTCCATGTAGTTTGTGTGTGTGTGTGTGTGTGTGTGTGTGTGTGTGTGTTTGGAATAATGTACCTTGAGCTAGGATGCCCTCATGCCATTGTAGAAAGAATAAAGGCTACAACAAATTTGTTTCAATACAAAATTTGTGGTATCGAATTCAGAATGAACCCTCATATGTAGTGAAGTACGCAAGTATAAAATACGCTTCTTGTTATAGTAGATATAAAATATTAGCTCCTTGTAGATGTATATGCCTCTTGAATGCCTCCTTTACCCAAACGAGGTCAAATAAGACATGCATATATATGATTCCCTTTTTTAATTTTTTTTCATTAACAAGTGAAAGGATGACCTAGGATGATAAAATAATTCAAACAAGAAGTAATAATCAAAAGATCGTAAAACGAGACAAAGAGGACAAATGTGGCTAGAGGGTACAATAGCGATGCAGAGCATCATTTCTAAAGATCCAAATTAAAGTGCCTAGTGTCCTAGAATGTCAAATAGGTCCATAATAAGTCCTATTTTGCATTAGAAGTGTGTTTATAACACTAGACAAATTTTCCTCTGTGAATTAGTTTGAAAAGTTGAATATTGGCAAATTTGTATATGTAAATAAAATGCCCATTTATTAGAACTTGTGAGTCATTTAGGTGTCTTAGATAAGCCTTAGAGGTTTTCCAACATAGCATGAAGTGTATTCAATTTTAGTATATTGTTGAATGAATGTAGTGAAAGTGTAGCGATAGATTGATATAAGAAATTATTAAGTTATTCTATTCAAATCCGTGATTCCATTTGGCCATAATACATATATAGGGAATGTCTCCCTTGTAAATAGGTTGCAACTTATTCCCTAAAATATCTCAACAAATAACCTTCAAATCACATATGACAATATTATTGTTATTTGTAACAATAATATGCCTACTAACTAAACAATAACCATGAGCACTAATTAATTCCTAACACCCCCTTAGTGCGAACATGGGGAGAAAACACATCTCAAAAGCTGAAATGTAATCATATGGCTTCACATACTTTTAGGTTTGCATCTTGTTGGTTTAGTTTTGATTTCTAGATCTTGTTGCACATGACCAATCCACTTCACCATAGTGAATCCCATACCGAGATGATCACACTTCCACTAATTCACCTATATACGCAAACTCAATAGTTCCCACTTTCACTTCCAGTGAACGTGCCTTCACAAGGTGATCGATGTTAGAAGTATGACGGTCAAGAATCACAAAGAGTAAGATGATCACTCTAGTTCAAATTATCTCCTATATAACTACTTTCATATCCCAAAATACACATTCTCCTCATTTCAATAATAATAGGGGAAGGAAACCACACACCATTTTATTCTGCACACACCACATAGCTAAAAATATAACAAGTATCACCGGTACTATATGCGACCTCGTCGTTGGTGGTGATGATGAGAGGGGTTGATCTCCCTCCTTCCTCTATTGCCTCTAACCTCAAGTTTCATGATGCTAGCTCATCTTGATTATTTTTTAGATTGAGAGTAAATTGAGGGTTTTAAAAGGACCCACATCCTTGTACATTTTGAGGATTTTTTGGAGAGGATCCACATCCTAGATACATCCGTAGTGAGAGAAGAAATAAAATGGGTGAAGTAGCTACCTTAAAGAATGACCACAATAAGAGAAGCAACGACATGGGTGAAGCAAAGGACCAACGCAGAGACTCCAATGAGTGAAACAACGACACGAGAAGCAATGACATGGGAGAAGCAAAGAACCAATGACAACAACCACATCGAGTGTAACATCCCGAGTGAAGCTTGATGTGAAATGCTACTAATTGTAGTGAGTGAGGAAACCAATAAGTTGCACCAACAACGAGTAGAGATGCTGCAACTAGCGGTGAAACCACATCAGAGAGGATTGTGCCTCGGGGGGATTTGAACATGAGTGGGCAAGCACAAAACCATGTGATTTGACTGCACCACTCCCACCCCATCGATGGATCATGGAGATCATTGTACAATCTATCCCCATAAGATGGATGTCACTTACAAGTGAAAATGCATCCAATTATTGGAAAGTGAGACAATATTTTTTAGTTTTTGGACTTTTTATTATGACACAAAATGTTTGATAACAATCATGACTAGGAAAAATTAGAATGAAATTATGGCTTGAACTTGACCGACACAATGAAAGTGACATGGCAATTTTATGACTCTTGACTCTTATGGGTGAATGACATACTCGACAATATTCCAAAGGCACTATTGATTTTGTACAAAATATAAACATTAAAATAGCGAATAATTTAGACACCTTAAAAATACATACATATTTCTATCCCGATTCTATCTAATTAGAATTAATTAAATGAATTATGTCTCACCGCAAAGACACCCTTTTGAATTAATTAAATTAATTTCATCATTCAAATTCTCCCCTTTAGAATTAATTAAAGTTAATTCTATCACCTAAGCTATATTCCTACCCTTTAGAATAAAATAATTTAATCCTAAGCATGCCTTTGGAATTAACTAAATTAATTCCTACACCCTCTAGCTAATATAATTAAACATTTATTTATTTAAATGGTTAATTATCTCCTCACAATAAAATTAACTAAATTAATTTAATTATATCATTCTCTTGGAATTAATTCCTAACACCTTCTAGCTAATATAATTAAACATTTATTAATTTAAATGGTTAATTATCTTCTCATACTTAAATATTAATTAAATTTAGCTATTTAATTCCACCTTTTCAGCTAACAACCACGTGTACTCCACATCCTCATCCTAGTTAACTACACTTCTAGAATCCTAGTTAATTGAATTGCACGTACAACCACCTTCCCGAATGCAACTTCTGCAATTAATTCCATTACTACCCCTAAATGCCCCGACACTGTTGTAACTTCCTCTAATACTATTTGTAACATGTACATTCAACTATGTTCAATCAATTTTCAACTACTTCTACCTCTATAAATTATAGGCTTACTCTCTTAGAAATTCTCTTGAATTTGAAGTACAAAAACTCTATTGAATTCATTGTTTTGGTAGCATTTGCATTCAAAATTTGGAGAGTACTCAAAAGTATCCATAATCATTTCTGACATTCATTTGCAAGGTTTCACAAGATACCCTTCTTACCGAGGTTTGCATTAAAGGAATTACAGGGAGGTTTGCATTTTTAATTTGTTCATCTTTCATTACTGTAGTTTTTCATTGCATACATTTTGACACGCCCGGTGAGACTCCCCACATTTCTTTCTTTATTTTTATTTAATCATTTTGTGATCTAACTATTTCTTTAAGTTTATGGTTTTTTTAAACCATGTTGTCAAAATTTTAGCTTCTTAGGTGAAGTATAGAAGTCGAAAACCAAAGCAGTGAGGCATTTTTCTCACGTTCTAAGTTTTCACTATGAGCGCTCATCAGAACACATCTTCCTAAGCCATAAATTTTGCTCTTGAACTCGGAATGAGTTCATTTTTTTTTACAAGAAGGTATTGAAAAGATATATGCAATGGAAAAATAATTTTTTGATTTGGACTTATAGAAAATTTATGGTTTCATTTCTCCTAACACTTATCGTTTTTTCAAAAAAAAAAATTGTAGTTTTTATTTTTAATTTTTAATTTATTTTTATTTTTTATTTTTTTAAAGTAACAACCTCACGTGTATGATCTTTTCACACACTTTAAAAGTGATCTCAGAAATCAGAAACATGATGGTGTCTATTTGTTTTGGAAATTAACATTTTTAAAATCAAAGCTTGTTTTACGTGTATGCTCCTTGCGCTTTTTAAGCGATCTTGGAAATCAAAAGCGTGAACTTACTTCTTTTAGTTTATCCTCTACCTACCTCAGAAAAATTTCTAATCCTTTATTATAGGACCCACTCTAAAAAAGGTGGATAAAACACTCAAAACCACTAACTGTAAGTTGCCAAAGGAGTACAATCAAACCACATTAAAATCAAAAGATAAAAAAACCACATTCAAAACATTGTATTTGCAAGTTCGGTTAAGAGCTACGGATCGACCGCTTAACTAGAACATAACCCCCTTGGCATAAGCCTTAAGCTACAACAAAGGGGGTGGTTCTAGGAACCCCAAAGTATTCCACACCTTGAGGGAACTGGTGGATGAAACGGGAACCTTTTTATCCTACCTGACTAGTAAAGCCTTGTGAGTTAGAGTCATAGATATCCTTAGTGGCGACCCTAGTGCAATTCATTTTGAGCAAGATCTTTGCTCAAGGTTTCAAAGGGGGTAAAGTAAAGTCATTAGCTAGCAATAATTTCACACTCGCTCGGATATATTGTTGACACCTAGTTGAGAGAGCCACCTAGGAAGCCACACCTTGTCCAAGCCAATCTAAGGTAGAGGCCACAAACAAACAGTTGAACAAGAACTATTTTTCTATTTTCTTCTTTTGTTTTCTTTCTCTTTTTCATAGTGTTCCACACTTATTTTTTCCAAACACTCCTTTTTTGGGATCCATATTTCACGTTCATATATTTTTGTCATTTTCCAAACATTCCTTGTTTGGATTCTACATTCATTCTCCTTTCATCTTTCCAAGTACACTTTACTTGGATTATTTTTCACCTTCTTTTCGAAATCCCAAATACTCCTTATTTGGGTTCATCTTCTATTGTGTTCGTTATCTCCAAATTTATCCTTATTTGGACTTGACATTCACTTATTTTTCTTGTCATCTTTTCTCTTCATCATCACTTCTCTCTTTAACACATTCACTTTGCTTTAATTTGAGCTCACTTATCCCATCACTTTCCCCTTGTCTCTTATCTCCATTGTTGTGAGATTTGGACCTTCTCGTCGTCATTCATTCACTTCTTGTGACGACCTTTACTTTTTTGTTCTTTTCATACTCCCACTTCTTTGTCGTATCTTATCTTTTAATAAAATTTTTGTTAAGAGTTGACATCATTCATCATCTTCTTAAGTATCCCTTTTTAACATACATCTTGTTAAAAGTCAAACAAAATCATCATTTTTCCTAAGTCTCTTCCTTTAACACATTTTTGTTGAGAGTTGAGCATCGTCCATCATGTTTTAAGTCTCCTCTTGTCACACTTACTTTGACGCAAGTTGAGAACACTTACTTCTTTTGTCTCTTCCCTCTTTACCTTCAATTTCGTAAAAGGTCGTGACATCTTTCAAGCTCCTTCATCTTTCTTAGCACTCATTTTGCTAAGATTCTTCTAAACTAACACTTCAGTCCATCTTCCACCTTAACATCATTCATTTTGTTAAGTATTGTGAAGTCCCTTTTCTCATCACTCTTATCATTCATTTTGTTAAGAGTTGATCACCTTCATCTTGTTAAGTCTTGTCTCCCTTGACATTCATTTTGTTAAGTGTCGAGCACATTTCACTTTTCCCCCTTTTTCATTTCTCTTAACACTTACCATGATAGGCGCTTAAACTTTTTACATCTCTTCATCACTCTTATCATTCATTTTGATTACGAGTTGATCATGTCCATCTTATCAAGTCTCTCTTCCTTTAACACTCATTTTTTTTATGGAATAGAGCACATCTAACTTCTTGTTGTCCATTTTTCTCTTTACTATCATTTTGTTAAGAGATGGGCACTTGATTAACCTTTTTTGCTTCTTCCCTCTTAGCACTCATTTTTCTATGGGTCAAACTTTTTCCATCTTCTTCCCTCTTCCATCTTAGCATTCACTTTGCTAGGAGTCGAGGTTTTTAAAAAAATCATCGCTTCCATCTTAGCATTCACTTTGCTAAGGGTTGTGTTATTCATCGTACCTTTCTTCACTCTACCTCATTTCTCATTACAATGGTGGATTTATACAATTCATCCTTTTCCCAAGAATGGAAAATGATGAAAGACATCGTTAATGGGTATGCAAAAACAACACAAACAATTCAATTTTGATGAATTGTGTCCATACCCTTTTAACATGGACATCTTATGCATACCATTCCCACAGTCTTTTGAGACACCCAAATTTGACAAATACAAGGGCAAAACTGATTCGAGACAACATATCAAAGAATTTTCCATAGCATGCCACGAAGTGGCATATAACAATAGCTTTCTCTTGTGCCTTTTCCCTAAAAGTCTAGGAGGACAAGCTTTGGATTGGTTCTTACACCTTCTAAAGGGATCTATCACCACCTTCGCAGAAATCTCGAGAATTTTGTTAAAAAAATTTCTTTCAACCTCACTCATAATAATCACCATATTAGAAATTCTCACGATGAATCTTGGTACGTCCATGAAAATCATAATGTCATCACTACTGACATCATGAATACTCACAATGTTCCCAACATAAATGGCTAATTAATAAAAAAATCCAATCATATAACCTAGCCAAGAAACTAAGCCACGTAAATTTAAACGTAAGTTTACACCCCTCGACAAAAGTCTCTCTAGTGTCTTTCATCAACTCAAAGTGGTTGGGATGATAAAATATCCCCTTACAAGACCTTGGATTGAAGGAGAACCTAAGACATACTGGTACAGACCTCAAGCATATTTTTATTTTCATCGTATTGATGGACACTCAACAGATAAGTGTGTGCGCTTTAAGAATTATGTCCAAGAATTAATTGATGATGGAGAGATCTTTATGGATCTTGATGATAAATCTCTCGCAACCGATGAAATGTAAATTTCATACCTTCAAAGGAAGAGTTGATTGTTATTCCCAATTCTATACATACTAACATTCAATGAGATCATGAAGAAGGTCAAATATCTCCCCTTCAAACCAATCCATTTCTTCTACAAATTTTCTTCCTATAGTCCAAACAAACATTGAACATGTTTTAGATAATCTTCTAACACCTAACAAGAGCTTGAATTTTCTTCAAGACTCTCTTTCAACCCTTGACATGATAGAAGAGGGTCCATCATCAGAACCATTGAGCTTGATTCTATTCTTTCCATTCCATCTCCTACACCTAACATCTCTAGTATTGTTGTTGAATTACAACAACAACAAGCTTGGACACTTGCGGTAACACAACCTTCTATGTCCATTATACCTCACATGAGCAATCTTACAGAATCTCATCAACAATGCTTCCTCATTGTCAAGATATCTACATGAGCACACTTTATGAGGTACGTATACCTAGGAATATCCTTATACAACCATTTCAAGATTTAATTACAAATCTTTCATCAAATCAACTAATTTACAACCTAGAAGGAGAAACATTGAACATCTCCTCTCTACAGCCTATAAAGAGTCTTGGGTATATATCTAGAGATCAATCCTTCTTTCCTCACACTCTTTCAGTCTCAGGTGAAAATGAATCTCAATATATTCCCTGTGTCGATAATATTCTTCTAATATCACATATGTCTTTCGATCCCATTGAAGACTCATCTAATAACACATACTTTGACTTGGAACCTGTCCGCCCAAGTCTAGTACTTCAAGACCCATCGAATCATTTGATTCAATATTTTGAATTGGCTCCTGTCCTCCCAAGTCTCATATTATAGGACTTATCGAATCTTCATATTCACTCCTTTGGATTGGATGATGTCCATCCAAGTCTTGTATTTCAGGACTTATCAAATCTTGACTTGGATTTCATCCACATAAGTCTCATATTTTAGGATCCTTAAACTTCAATAAACATGGACATATTTCTTGACAAGTCCATTTCAACTCCTCATCCACCAACATTTAGAAAACTTAAAAAGCACAAAAAGAAAATCAAACTCTATATTAGAGCATTGTTTTCCAATCGAAAATGAAAAAGTGCGTCCAAATAATGTTAAGCATTCCATCTATTGGTAGATACCTTAATCATACCATTATCATATGTTCGCCTCCTTCACCTATTCATGACACGGGTTAACCTTGTTCCTCTTGGTCATTTTATGTCTCATCTCTATTATGGTTTCCACCATTTCATATCTTTTTACCTACATTTTTGTCTCAAAGCTTACTGACGGAAAACTTGTCCTTTTAAATAAGCTCTATCTTTAACTGAAAGCACTAAAATTCTTTACTCGGTCCTTTTTTATCGCCCATCTCAATCTACGGTGTTGAACCTCAAGCGTCCTACTAGTCGCATGAGGCTAAGACTTGGGGTATAATTTTCCTTCCCAACACGCACACTATCAACATACAAGGAAAATTAAATCAATCTAAAAATACAAAAAAATTATTATAAAATCAATACACCTTTCGTCCTTCACAATCTTTGGTGATAAGCCCATACTTCTTACTGGCAGTATGAGACTGGGAACAAAGAAATCCCTTACTCACCTACATTTTTTTCATTATTGAGCCTTTGTCTCTTCCTAGTGACACTGGGCAACATGTAGGGGTCCTTCATAAAAATAAAAATAATCATTCAATAAAGCCTTTATGAAATCTTAACCAAAGTTCTTAATAAAAAACATCCCAAGAAGTAATTTAGCTACTCATGTTAAGAGAGACACCAATTCCTTCACCCATATTTCTCCAATTAGTAGGCCATCAATGGATCTAAGTCAAGTCAAAACCTAAAAAGTAGAATCATCTTGGAATTGGTCAACTAATCTTGACTAGAGATGAGTTACATTTTTCTCATACGGATCATTATTACACTTGTGTCATCACATCATTCCTCTTCATATTTCATATCACTATTCATCTCATTTTCACATCCTTCTTGGCTCTCGGTGATGAGCCCTTACATCTTCCTAGTTGCATGGAGCCATGAATGGAGTGAAACACATCATCATTTTATCATCTACATTTCTGCCAATGGAATGCAATGCTTTTAATTATTTGCACTTGCTTTCACGTTGTTTACATTTTTACCGAGTTGTACAATTAAAAAAAATTCAAAAATGTCTCACAAAAACACAAAAAACAATATAAAAATGTTTCAATAACACAAAAACCATATAAAATTGTTCAAAATACAACAAAAGCAATATAAAATTGTCCAAAGCTCCAAAAATAGTTTCAAACTATCATAATCAAAACATTCAAATAATGTTTGACAAAATTTTAGTGACTGATTAACACAGTTCAAAAATTTCACCATTTGATGGTGCTCCTCACGATCGTTCCGGATCATACTCATCTTTCTTGCTCATGGTGTGTATCTATTCCCGAAGAAATCATTTACCCTTTCACAATATAACATTGCTTGGGGCACATTTGGATTTTAAATTTTAATCCAATATAGATCAAACTTCAATGGGATCTAACAAGAGTATCTTTTGGAGTATCTAAGTATCACTCCACTCTTCATCCCGATCCAATCCTCTCGTGTGCCAAGCTATTTCTTGGGGGCATTCGAAGTTGTCTAGTTCTTCAATGTGGAAAACATCTAGAGTGTCATTAGATGTCATTTTTAATGTTATGTTTTATTTTTACAAATTTTCAACATTGTGACGATGTTTTGTTGTTTTTCACTTGTTATTTTGTTATAATTTATTTTCCTTTACTATAGACCAATTGCAGGAAAATTTATTCACATCCTAGTTCACATATAACTTTGGTGATTGTTGCTTCCTGTTGATATTGGGTTTGTTTCTATTGCTTGCTTTGTATCTTTTTGTCACTTACATGTGTTGTGTTTTCCTCCTGGTTTATATAAGACATGGAATGTCTTCATTTTTGTTTGCATTTGTATTTCAAAACTTTTGAAAATCTAAAAAAGTAAAAAAATTACAAAAAATTCGAACAAACATTCACTTATCATAGAAATCCTACAATTAGAAAACACTTAAAGTGAATCATTCAACATCCCAATAAAATCTTGATAAATGGCATACCTTTTATATATTACCTAGTGATTGTGCCAATCTTAAAACTATTACTTTCTTCCCTTTGCATGATATGCTAACTCTGCTTGGGGAAAGTCACAAAATTGCTTTTCCTTCGTGATATAACTTCACTTGGGTAAATTTATATTTGATCATTTACACAACAGATTCAGTAAGAGTATCATAAGGATTCACTTTAACTCCACTCTTCCAGTCTAATCCTATTCCCACTTGGGAGAATTTGTATCTACTTAATCATCATTATGGCACACATTAGGGGCATGGCTGATTGTCTTCTTTTTCAACTTCGAGTTACATTGTTGATGTTTACTCTTTTTTTGAACCACTTATAAGTAGTTTTGATCAAATCTTGGTTCCTTTATAACCCCGGTGCCGACACCTACTCTATATTTTGGGTTTGTTTTCCTTTTTATCTTTTCTTTGTTGTGTGTGTTTTGTTTACGCGCATCTAGGTTAACCATCTTGATTATTTCATAATCATGGTGAAAACTCTATTGTGCAACAACAAAAATTAGGTTGCTCTAAAAATTACTCTCCAAATGACGCTCATGCTACGAGCACAGTCCTTTTAGCATCCTTGTTCCAATCCTTATTTTTCCCTTCCTAACAAGCAATTGTTCGTCACCTTCTTCAAGTCATCCACCCACTTGAGGGGGCATTCCTCTACCATTCTAATCGTTGGGGTATCCTAATTCTTTCTCGCTTCTACTCACTGGGTCATCCAAATGTTTCATGATTCCTACTTGTTGGGGCATCCAAATGCTTCATAACTTTCTGCTCACTAATTTGCATGCGTATATTGTCTTTAAAGTGTTATTACTTCACAATAACACTTTAAAGAGGGAAAAATGTAAACACCCTAAAAAGACATACATATTTCTATCATGATTCTATCCAATTAGAATTAATTAAATGAATTCTATCTCACCACAAGACACCCCTTTGGAATTAATTAAATTAATTTCATCATTTAAATACCCTCCTTTAGAATTAATTAAAATTAATTCTATCACCTAAGCTATATTCCTCCCATTAGAATTAAGTAATTTAATTCTAATATGCCTTTGGAATTAGTTAAATTAATTCCTACACCCTTTAGCTAATATAATTAAACATTTATTTATTTAAATGGTTAATTATTTCCTCACAATTAAATTAATTAAATTATATCATTCTCTTGGAATTAATTTAATTAATTCCTAACACCTTATAGCTAATATAATTAAACATTTATTAATTTAAATAGTTAATTATCTCCTCACAATTAAATACTAATTAAATTTAGTTATTTAATTCCACCTATTTTAGTTAACAACCACTTGTACTCCACATCCTCATCCTAGTTAACTACACTTCTAGAATCCTAGAAAGGTGGGGGCAATTGAATTGCATGTACAACCACCTTCCTAGATGCAACTTCTGCAATTAATTCCATTACTGCCCCTAAATGCCCCGACATTGCAAGTAACTTCCTCCAATGCTATTTTTAACATGTACATTCAATTACATCAACCAATTTCCAACTACTTCTACCTCTCTGTAAATTATAGGCTTACTCTCTTACAAATTCTCTTGAATTTGAAGTACAAAAACTTTGTTGAATTCACTCTGTTATTAGCATTTGCATTCAAAATTTGGAGAGTACTCAAGAGAATCCACAATCATTTCGGACATTCATTTGCAAGGTTTCACAAGAGACCCTTACCGAGGTTTGCATTAAAGGAATTATAGGGAGGTTTGCATTTTTAATTTGTTCATCTTCCATTATTGCAGTTTTTCATTGCATACACCGAAGCTTTATATTTTAACTTTTACTCTCGAGGCATGACTCAAAACTTTAAAAAATAATGAATTAAACTAAATACTTAAATACTATTGACCTAAACTTTAGAATGACTAAAATACGAAACTTAAAAGACCTTAAATATAAAAATAAGACATGTAAGATCACATTACACTATTCTTTTATAAATGCACGGGTGGGAGAACTTGGTGATCAAAACAAAGACTGCCTAATGTAGATGGATCATTACATACATGCAAAATTGTTCGAGTTGATCTCGGCACAAAAGTTGAGAAATTTGGTAATGGGTGGTTTAGATAATTCATTGTCCACATCCAATGGAAGAACATGTATGATGTATGGATGTCCTTCTTCTCTTCATGTGGGCAGATACACTTTCACCGTAATTGATGTCAATGTGAGCAACAATGGTGAATCTAAGATGGAAAATAAAATAGTTTTCTAGGATTCTAGTCTTCTATTATATGTGTCATGGTGATGGGTAAATATAATTATATCCTTTATTCCAATGTGATATCAACACGCCTATTTAGGAGCACATGGAATTTAAAGGAAGTTACGATACTTTCAAGCACTCGGTTGAAACGAAAGATTTTATAGAAATTTCTAAATGTCTTTGCAGAAATTACACGAACGTGCAATAAGAGAGTCATGAATCCAACTTTGTATATAAATGTGCATCCAATCTATACTTGCATGTAGTGAGAGGAAAATGTTTCCATACTTAACACACACAAATATTTATTTTCTCCTAAACAATTCTCCATAAATTGTCCCACAAGAAAACTTTAAAAATCATAGACATGATTAACCCCGATTTGATACCATATGAAAGTGCAACAACAGACTGACATAATAAATTATTAAGTTATTCTATTCAATAGCCAAATTCCATTTAGTTGTAATATATATATAGGAAATATCTCCTTGTAAATATGTTACAACTTATTCCCTACAATATCTCAACAAATAACCTTCAAATCACATCCGATAATATTATTGTTATTCGTAAAATAATATGCATACTAAATAAACAATAACCATGAGAAATAATTAATTTCTAACATGTAGGGAGATTGTAAAGTACTTCTATGCTAGTAAAAACAATCTCCTATATTCTTGATGGGGAGTTCGTGAGAAAATATCAACTATTAGCTTTGAATAGTAAGCTTAGAGAACATCTAGAAAGATGTGGTTATCCTTTCTCATGATGAATAGGTGAAGAATAGAAAAAGGAGAGATAATAACAACCAATAGAATATGCATATTCGTTGTGACATTCAGAATCACAATGTAAACCTTTCTCATTCATGTTGATGGGAAAAAAAGTAATAACAATTGTTTATTTATTATTATTCTCTAAGCTCAATGTGTGATTATTGATGTCTAAGATGGATTGCGAGGTTAATTTTGCAATCAAAGTTCATGATAATCTTGCATTTACCAAAAATATGTCTTGCTCTTGCTCCTTACTTTGTATTTCTAAGCCCAAAAATTATTATTTTGAGAAATAAGAGCTCTCTTAAGCATAACCGGTTTAAGGAGGAAGTTGCATAAGGTATAGATAGAACTAATCATATGGGTTTTGGGTGTTGGAAAGACCCGAAAGAGAATTATGTAGGTTTTATTCCTATTGGGTTCAGAAAGAGAATTATGTAGGTTTTAAATTTAAATCCTCATATCTCCTTAAGTAAACACTTTCTAGAGCTAAAATCGTGAAGTAATGATCTAAGGAGGATTCTTTTTAATATTAAAGAGATTTCAAAGGTTTTAAATTTTTCAAGTGGAATAATTTAGTCACATTCCTCCTAAGGAAGACTGTGACCCAAGAGACATGATTTGCTTATGCTCACATGTGAATCAGGCTAAAATGGTAAGGAGGTTGATAATAAAAATTTGTGGGTTTCATAAAATTGGAGAAGGGTATCTAGAAACATAGAAAAAGTTTGAGGAAATGAATTTAAGGGAATTTGGACCTAAATTTTCTCTTTATCGACCTACTTGAGTGTAAGAAGACATACTTATAAGAATGGAAGAAAAACATTTTTTGAAGAGATGGAATTCATTATCCTACTTCAAAGCTTCATCAAAACAAGATTGGATCAGGTTTGTTAAGGCTCATGAAATTTTATTGTTAATTATATATAAGAGTAATATCAAATTGAATGGAAAATATTTGGTTGAAGACAAGAGTGAGGACATCGGTAATGCTCTGGGTGGTCCCGTATATGGTGCTCAAAAGGTTAGAAAATTAAATCGAGCTTATTAGGATGCCATTGATATGCAAAACTATAAGTAGTCAATCGAAACAACAAACAATAAAGATGAAAAGGAAAAAAACAATCTTAAAGCAAAATAAATGGGTGTCAATGGGTAATTCTCTTACTATGGAATCATGCATATAAATGACATATTTAGAGGATATATATTCATGACAAGTGCGTGATTTAGTGACTACACATACCGATAAAATATTTTCTCTATTGAAGAGCAAGCTCTCCTTGCTTTCAAGAATTTGATCACTTGTGATCCAAACAAAATATTTTATATTTGGAATGCCAACGCTAACTTCTGCAATTGGACTTGTATTTCATGTAAACAAATCATGAGAGTGTTTACAATCGATCTCAACAGCTTGGGTTTAGAGGGTTTTATTTCTCCCTTCTTAGGAAATATTTCCTTATCATATAGCTTAAATCAGCTGAATGGGTCAATACCAACATCTCTAGCAAATTATTCCAAATTGACCCAACTTGACCTCAGTCTCAACCAGCTCAGTGGCACAGTGCCTCTCCAATTGGGTAAGTTGAGCTATGTGCAACACCTTTTATTGAATAATAATTGGCTCAACAATACTATAATTATGCCTTTTCTTATAGCTCTTGTCAATTTCTCTAATCTAAATAAGATAGACTTAGATTATAACCTTACTTGAGTTTTTCGCTTTCCATTGGAAATATGTTTGGTAAAATTTCTATATTTTCCTTAGCACAAAATAATATAAGATGGACCATACCTCAATAGATTTTTAATCTCACCCACTTGACATTTATAACCTTTATTGGAAATATCATGATTAGCCCGATTTCATGCGATATAGGGATGTTTTCAAACTTAGAGCGATTGTATTTGGGCCAAAAAAATTACAAGTTATCATACCCATTGAATTTGGTAGCTTGAAAATGTTGGGATTGCTACATATCTCTTTCAACCAACTCTTTGCATAAAAAGCTTCGATTATATATTCATATATTCAAAATTTACATTGAGAGACTACAAATTTACAAAAATCGTAGAATTTTTAAATAATCACATATTCATATATATAAGTGAAAATATAAAATTTGTATATGTCTATGTGAAGAAATTGTCAAAATAAATATTAAAAAAATTATAATTTACAGCCTCCTAAATAGGTATGCCATTAACAAATTTTGATTTTACAGGCACATGGAATTTGAAATTCCAGCCCGCATGGAACGCATTTATTTTCCCATGAAAAATTAATAGATTTATTTTCCCAAGGCATAGTAAATAGAAAATATCATCTCCTTGGTGTAGTACATACAAAATATTAACTCCTGTAGATGTATATGGCTCTTGAATGCTTACCCATAAATGAGGTTAAATAAGACATGTATATATTATTCTTTGCTTAAGTTTTAGCATTAACAAGTGAAAGGCTGACCAAGGGTGATAATAGAAATCAAGAAAGAAGTAAAAATCAAAAGATCAGAAAAAAAGATAAATAGGATAGAGGTTCCCGTGAGGAGACAATAGCGTGTGAGCGCTCCTGTCCCTAATGGGTGGTCCTATAAAGGATGCTCAAAAGGTTAGACGGTGAAATATAATATGAGTATAATATTGAATGGTATGCAAAACTATACATTGTCAATAAGAAACATCAAGCAATAAATATGAAAATGACAAACACAATGCCAAAGCAAAGTAAAGGGTGTTAATGAGTGATTCTCTTGCTTAGGAATCATGCATGTAAATTACATATTTAGAGGATAGATGTACATATGTAAATACGTTATTTAGTGATTACATTTACCCCTAGTTTATGATAATAATGGCATAGCTTTGATACCAAATGATAATAATGGTATAGCTTAGATACCAAATGATAGAATAGAATAAGATTACGATGACCAAAGAGGGACATAAGCCTCACAAATATTATTAATCATGAAATCAAATTACATAACAATACAAGAGGTGTAATATTTATAGATATTAGATAGCCGCATATGGATAGACATGACACCCTATCGGTACCAACAACGAGATGATAAGACCCATCTCACATGCACATGTAATTACTACTAATACCAATATTGAATGTTATCCAACATAACAATATTGAATGCAAGTCACTAGACTAGAGTGCACATGTTGCACATTATTAAATAAAAGACAATGCAATAAATATGCCTATGCTAAATTATGCTAACATTCCCCCCCTTAATTTTGCATAGTTTCCAATGAAGTGGAGAGGAACTCTTTGAACAGTGTGAATTTGTCACGTGCAAGTGACTTAGTGAAAACATCTGCCTTCTGTTCAGCTGTAGGACAGAACTGGAGCTGTATGTTGTGCTTCAAGACATGCTCGTGTATGAAATGAACCTGTACTTCAATATGCTTGGTTCTCTCATGAAATAATAGATTGTGAACAAGCTTCAAAACTCCTTCATTATCAACATATACTAGAGTAGATTTCTGTTGTGGTAGACCAATTCCTTCCAGTATTCGGCGTAGCCATATTGCTTCACAAACAACTTCACCTGCAGCTCGATACTCTGCTTCTGTAGAAGAGCGAGAAACAAAGTTTTGTTTCTTGCTTCCCCATGATATCGGTCCAGATCCCATAAAGAAGACGAAGCCTGATGTTGACTTCCTATCATCCATGTTTCCTACATGATCTGAATCTGAATATCCAGTCAAGAAGAATTTTTCATTATTCTTGTACTCTAGACCAAGGTCAATTGTACCCTTTAGATATCTCAGTATTCTCTTTGCTACTTTCCAATGACATATTTTCGGTTCTTGCATGAAGCATGATAAATAGCTGACTGCAAAGCTGATATCTGGTCTAGTATATGTCAGGTAAATGAGACTCCCGATCAACTGCCGATAGAGAGTTGCATTCACCGGTGGTGATGGATCGGAACGAGATAACTGAAGTCTCGCTTCCATAGGTGTAGCAATAGGAGTGCAGTCCATCATCCTAAATTTCTCGAGCATTGTCTTGGTGTATTTCAACTGTGACACAAAGATATGATTCTCTTTTTTCCATACTTCCAACCCAAGACAATAGTGCATGAGCCCGAGATCTGTCATGTCGAATGATCGATTAAAATCCTTCTTTGTTGCATCGATCATCTTCACAGAACTACCTGTAATGACTAGATCGTCGACATAAACAACCACAATGACAATCTCCCCCCTTGCTTTTTGAGGTAGAGATTGGGGTCATAAGGATTCCTTTCGAATCCATGACTTATGAGATGCTCATCAATTTTGATGTACCATGCCCGGGGTGCCTGTTTTAGGCCATATAGAGATTTTATGAGTCTGCATACCATCATCTCTTTTCCTGGTATTACATAACCCTCTGGCTGAGTCATATAGACTTCTTCTTGCAAATCTCCATTAAGAAAGGCACTTTTCACATCCATTTGGTGGACTTTCCAACCAAATTGTGCAGCTAGAGCAAAGATCATCCTGATTGTCTTGATCTTGGCTATGGGAGCAAATGTCTCCTCATAATCAATGCCTTCTTGTTGTGCATACCCCTTTGCTACAAGCCTTGCTTTATACTTGTCAATAGTCCCATCTGATTTGTACTTAGTCTTGAATATCCATCTACATCCAATGGGTTTCTTCCCTGGTGGAAGGTCGACAAGTTGCCATGTGTTGTTCTTCATCACTGACTGATACTCTGAATCCATGGCATCTTTCCAAGATTTTGATTGTAGGGCTTCCTGAACTGTAGATGGCTCAACTATTTCAACAACTCTACTCATTAGGGCATAATTGACCTCTTCACGAGCTTGATCAAGCGAGTTCTAGGTCCGTGGATTGGATGATGTGCTAGGTTCTTCATCCAAATTTGCATCTCTTATTAATTGAGTATACCATTTAGGTAACTTCTTAGCTGTTCCATTGGCTTGTGGTGGATCCAAGTTTTCACCATCATCCAATTCATCATTGTCATCTTCAGTGGGAACATCAAATTCTGTCTTCATAAGAGGTGTATTCTGCATGTTTGTTGAGTCGTTGAGTGGAGCATCTGCTTGTTTCTTCTCAAAGAACTCAACATCCCTACTTGTGTATACTTTCTTTGCTTTCATAATCTGTACCCAAGTGCTTCTTCACTGTATCCAATGAATATCAGTTTCTTAGCTTTCATATCCAACTTGTTCATGTTCTTCTTGGGTATGTGCATGCTAGCTTTACACCCAAATACTCTTAGGTGTGCAATTGATGGTTTCTGATTTGACCATGCTTCTTGAGGTGTCACTCCTTCAAGAGCTACTGTGGGCACTCTGTTCAAAAAATAGACTGCAGTTCTTGTAGCTTCTGCCCAAAATGTCTTTGTTAAACCTGAGTCGTCAATCATACATCACACCATTTCCATGATAGTATGATTCCTTCTCTCAACTATACCATTTTGCTGTGGTGTGTGAGTAGGAGGCATTTGTCGATGAATCCCATGAGCTTTCAGGTAAGTCTTGAACTCATTTCTTGTGAATTCCCCCCTCGATCTGATCGGAGAGTTTGACCTTGCGACCAACTTCATTCTCAACAAGTGCTTTGAACTTCTGAAGTGTCTCAAAGGCTTGACTCTTGTTTCTTAGACAATATATCCACATCTTTCTTGAGTAGTCATCAACACAAAGCATGAAGTATTGACATCCAAAATGACTTGGTTACATGAGCCCGTAAAGATCGGTGCGCACCAAATCAAGCTTTCCCTTAGCTCTATATGTGTTCTTCTGGAAGGGTACTCTGTGTTGCTTTCCAGCCTAGGCAATTGTAACACTTGTCAATGTTGTACTTGAGTGTAGGCAATCCTTTCACCATGTTGCCCTTTTGAAGTGTTTGGAGATAGCCAAAACCGATGTGACCATATCTCATGATGCCATAGTTCTCGCAGATTGTGTGTCTTTGGCCACTAGAGCTTGATCATCCTTGTGGAAAAATCAAGTTGGAACATGCGTCCCACATTGGAGGCTCTTGCTATAATCTTGGAACCTCTTGACTTATCTCTTATCAAGCACACTTTTTCTCCACTATTACTATCAAAATCCAACTTCAAGTTGTGATCAAGGATTTGAATAACTAATAGAAAATTCTTGGTCAACCCAGGTACATACAATACATCCAGTAATTTTGCAGTCATACTTTCCAAGAGGTAGTGAAATGTTTCCAATCCCCTTGACATTGTATGATGAGTCATCACCTAATGACACATGGTTCTTGTTAGGTGAGTCACGTAGTGTGTAGAACCAATCCTTGCATCCAATCATGTGTCGAGTTGCACCCGAGTCAACATACCAGATATCTTGTATGGGCTTGGTTTCTTCATCAAATTGAGTATAATACATGTGGTGTCCTTCATCTGAATCATCCTCATGTTCAGCAATGTACCCTTGTTGTTTGGGTTTTCTTTGCCAATTACCATTTTTCTCCCTTGATTGTTGTTGTTGTTGGACTTCCCTTGATTTGAATTGTTGTTACCCTATTGGTTATTGGGTTTTGAATAGCTTGATGAACCCTTTTTGTAGGAATTGTACTAACAATCTTTGATGTCATGTCCCCTCTATCGCAAACGGGACACTTCTTGGTGTTGTCTCGTTGACTTTGGTACCTTTGTTAAATTTGATTTTTTTGGGACTTCTTATGATTGGAAGATAGTGCTTGCTCATCTGCATGATCTTTGTTGTTCATTGCCTCTTCTTGTTGGAGTAGATTGACCAACTTCTCAAAGGTGACTGTGTGTTCACTCATATTGATAGTTGTCACAAAGATTCTGTAGGAAGGAGGAAGTGCTCGCAACACAATTGGTATGAGGTCTTCATCACTTATCTCTTTTCCCAATGCCAATAGAGATGCCCTCAAAGTAGCAACTCGTCTCAAAAAAACTTCAACCTTCTCATTGTGCTTGAACTTGAGAGTATGCAGTTGTGATAGTAGGTTGAGGATGGCATTCTTGTTCTTTGCCTCATAGACTATGCTCAACTTATCCCATGCATCCTTGGCTGATGTGGCATCTCTAATGTGGGGTTGCACATCATCTGTTACGCTAAACAAGATGATCAACTTGGCCTTTTGATTGGCCCTGTCAAATTGAACTTGTTGTCTTCCATCATCAAGTGATCTTGTTGTTTTTCCATCTACAACTGTCCATAGGTCTTCAAACTCAAGTAACATCTTGATCTTCGGTTTCCATGCAGCATAGTTGTCTCCTCTAAGCAATTGTGAATCTGGCAAGAAGAACTTTGGTGCTTTTTCACCCATTTCTCGCAATTTGAATTTCTGAAACTTTGAATTTCTAACAAAGGGTAAGGCTCTTATCACTCCAAGTTTATGGTCTCCCTCTCAATATACCGTCAAGCCGATATACCAAACCTTTCTATATACGCTCCCTTCCGATATACCCGTCGGTTGCATTGGAAGAAGATCACTCTTTCAATATACTGTCGTCACGGAAAGAGGTGTTAACGCACGTGAAAGAATTTAGTACGTGGTACGTAGATAGTACGGAGAGGGGTTTGTGCAAGCACAAACGGATGGGAGGGCTCAAATGTGTGTGTATTGTGTCCTTATTACTCCCCGTCGATTTTATAGGGTCGATGCCCAGATGACGTTTAGGTAGTTGTGTTAGGTGTTAAGTGCAGTAGTAGTCGCGACAACATCACCCGTAAGTGCTTCCCAGAGGCACCGTATATACCGAACGTTGCTATGAGATCAAAGATCTCGTGTGATAGAACCAAACATAAAATAAAAAATTTGCACCTTTTTTTTTTTTTTTCACTTTATGCACCAATATTAGTACAACATGCTCTAAAAGTACATCAAAATGAAGTTTTTGTGTCCCCCCTCTTTAGAAAAAAGGGTCTAGAATCACAAAATACACAATTTAGGCCAAAAATATTTTTACCCCCAATAGGTGTTTTTCCGCTAAATTTAGCGGTGGCTCTAAATGTGTTTGGTGAGCTTATAAATTTAGAAATCTCCCAAAATTTAGTAATTTCTCCAAATTTTCCAAAAAAATAATTTAATAAAAAATATGGAGAGAGTGGGAATCGAACCATTGACCTGTTTGTTTCCAAAATCCAAACAAACAATCTGAATATTGTTTTCACCTTTTCTCACAAACCGTGATCTGGGTTTTCTAAAAATTTACAAGAGTAGCATCATAAAATATTTTTCTTGAAACCCAAAAATTTCAGAGGAATTGGAATCTTATTTTTTGAGATCTTACTAATTTACCGCTTAGATCTGATTTTTTTCAAAAAATGATCCGACTTGTGCAGACTTTTCGTCATATGTAGAGGCCGAATCTGAAGATGATGTAAACTGCAAAGTTGTGTGCCTCCTTCTTATATTTCCAGAAAAAAATGGCACATCAATCTGACATTTTATGAAAAGTTACGTCCCTTTTTCTAAGAGCTATCTGCTGGAATTTTGTTGACGGGACTGCTTCAACCTTTGCTCCCGAATTCTTCACACCTCCACTTTCAGATCTGATTTTTTTTTTTTAGATCTGATTTTTTTTTTTTTTAGATCTGCAATTTTTTTCAAGATCTTTCTCCTTTTTTTTAAGATCTCTTTTTTTTTCACAAATTTTTTTTTTTTTCAAGATCTTTTTTAAAGATCTCCAAATCTGAAATATTCCGCCAATATGTTGGATCAATTGGCTATGCCAATGACTAATCAAAAAAAAATTTACCTTCCAAATAAGTGGATAGGTCAAATTTTAGTTGAGGGATGCTTGGAAGGAATGGAGGTTGTGGGATGCTTCAATGGCTCTCCTTTGATGCAGATCTTCTTCTCCAATGGATCCTCTCCAATAGTGCTCCTCTTCAACCTTGCTTGGATAGAACTTGCTCTGATACCAAATGATAATAATGGTATAACTCTGATACCAAATGATAATAATGGTATAGCTTAGATACCAAATGATATAATAGAATAAGATTGCAATGACCAAAGATTGAATGAAAGTTAATATTATTGATCATGAAATCAGATTACATAACAATGCAAGAGCTGTAATATTTATAGATATTAGACAACCTCATATGGATAGACATGACACCCTATTAGGCACCAACTATGAGATGATAAGACCCATCTCACATGCACATGCAATTACTACTAATACCAATATTGAATGTTATCCAACATAACAATATTGAATGCAAGTCACTAGACTAGAGTGCACATGTTGCACATTATTAAATAAAAGACAATGCAATAAAATGCAATAAATATGCCTATGCTAAATTATGCTAACACTTTATGCAAAGGCAAGATAAGGATTTAGTATCATAAAGTAGAAAATAAAAGTGTAGCTTGGGGAGTCGAGAGAAGACTATGCCTAGTAGCACGTTGAATGAGTGTTATAGTGTGACAAATGGAAAAGTGTAAAATGTGTACTTTGGAATTATTAGGAGAGGGAAGGATAAGGATCCTAAGGAAATTTACTGATTTATCTTTTATAACTTTAGACACAAGCACTTAGCAAGGAAAACATCGCTCTGGGTGATATGTATACCTCTAGCTTTGGAAATTTATAAGACTAAAAGTTATTATTTCTACTTCTAATAATTGAAAATGACAGAAAACTAAAAGCTAGTGAATGAATCTTAGTGCTTAGAACTATTTGCAGCAAAATACAATTAAAATCAATGCAGCAGAAGATTTCTATCCTAGAAACCCCCAATTTGATGGAAAACTAGTCGAAAGGAAAATTACTCTTTCCTCCCACTTTTATATATTGGCCAATTCAAAATGAAAATACTGATTACAATAAGATGAAGGAATATAAACAATGTAAACACCTTGTTTTTGTACTTTCTTTCTCTAATCTCACACACACCTTTCTCCTACAATCTAATTCCAAAGCACCAAGTCTTCATTCTCACTTCTCCCATGAATCAACGATACAAACCACTTGCTCTCCTTGTATTTATAGCTACTTCCCATGTTTTCCCGTGCATTAGAGAATATGAAGGGGCATACATGGAGGAGACACAGATCTAGACGCTTCAAATATGTGATTGTTTGTGGTCATTTTACTTGTTCTCCATTAGTGATGAAACTTCGGTCATTGTAGACTAAGCTGTTATGCCACCATCGTGGATGCTATGTGACCATTGATTTGTGAAAAGGGGTGGTTACGTAACCGCTTCTCTATATATGATTAGCGGTCTTGTAACTTAACAATTTGTTATTCTTTTTTATCAATTTTTCCTCTAGCATTGGTTATTTTGATGAAGTGGTGCTCTTACTAGATCCCTATGGATTACAAGAAATTTTGTCCCCTCTCGGTCACCCCCAGAACCTTTTCTACCTTATTCTCTCTTTTTGGGTCTCTTTTATCTTTTGGGCATCTTTTTCACTTGTGGTTCAGCCTTCCAGCTTATAAATTACAAAATTCAAACAAGGGAATCACATAAATAGATAGTTGTGTGTTCAAAATCAAGGACCAACCATTACTATCATCACCTAAGCTTGTATTAAAAAGGAACTGCAATACTCTAAATGATTCTCTCTAGCATCTAATCAAGGGATAAGAGTTAAAAATATCCATACATAGAATATGAAGGGGAAGTTCATTCTATTCCATCCACACATTCTACTACATTGCTACATTCTAGCTATAACTTGCTATCAAGTGCAACATGCATAAGGGCATATTATGGTATCATTCTTACACACATACACTAGAATTAAATGGAGTCTCGAGATGTAGGGTAACACTCGGTCATAAGTTTTCTCTTGGGGTGATCATTGGGGTCAATCCGACTCGCCATTCTGCACTTTCTATTTTAGGCTTGATGCGGTTTGTGAGCTTGTGCGGAGTGAACTTATATTTTGTAGGTTACTGAAGTATCATCGGTGATTATAGTGTGAACATCGGTGATCAACATGGAACAATTGCGAAACTCTTGCTGACATAACAAAAACCAAATCTAAAGGTTTTACACACGGTCATGGGCATCCGGATCTAGTCATCAATGTTTAGACGCTCCCCTTATGCAGCCAGGTACCCCTATCCCTCATTTTTATGAGTTTAAACACTTACGGAGAGATCATTTAAGATGTTTTTACATCATGTTCATCACTTCTCCCTACCCAAACCAGTTCCAGATTGTGTGGATATCAACTAAGTCATCTTTTCTCTATCTCTTGCTTAGGGTTTCATATATTACATGCTTTGTTTTCTTGTTTCATTATTTAAATTTACCATTTGTACATCAACTACTTTGTAATACTTAGATTTAATTAATTCAAATTAAATTAAATAAGTATCTATATTATTCCCTTACTTAAGTTTCGTCATTGACAAGTGAAAGGTCGACCAAGTGTGATAAAATAAGTCAAGAAATAAGTAATAATCAAAAGATTATAAAAATAAATAAAGAGGACATAGGCACCTAGAGGGTATAGTCGCTGATGTAAGAGCATCACTTTTGAAGATCCAAATTGAATTTCTTAGAGTCCTAGAAGGTCAATTAGGTCCATAATAATCCCTATTTGGCATTAGAAGTGTGTTTATAACACTAGACATATTTTCTCTCCATAATAAATAAAAATTAAAATTTGAATATTGGTAAATTTTTATACGTAAATAAAATGATCATTTATGAGCACTTGTGAGTCGATTAGGTGTCTTAGATAAGCCTTAGAGGTTTTCCAATGTAGGATGAGGTGTATTCAAGTTTATTATATTGTTGAATTAATGTAGGGAGATTGTAAACAACTTCTACGTTAGTGAAAACCATCTCTTGTATTCTTGGTAAGGAGTTGAGAAAAAATCTCAATTATTAGTTTTGAATAGTAAGCCTAAAGAAAATCTAAAAGATATGGTTATCATTCTCATGAATAATAACAAAGGCACAAGAAGCCATGATAGATCCGATAATGGGTATGTAAGGAGCAAGTTCACCAAGTGATTTAATAAAATTAAAATATAATGCAAGGGCATTACTAATCGGATAGATAAAACAATAAAAATACAAGATCAAGCAAAGGAAACACAAACAAGAGTGAAAGATAAGATATAAAGATTACTCAACTTGTAAATGTAGGTCTTGACCGATTATGGCTGATGAGTAGGCTAGAAAGGAATATTCTATACCATACAAGCTCTATGTATAATTCTGGAATGTGATGATCTTGGGTATAGGAGCATGCAAAATGGGATAGATATGCCCAAGCACTAGCATCTGATCTATGCGTTGGTGTGCGGGAAATACTCACGACGTGATTCTTTTCGACTCACTTAATGTTTCTATTATTTGTTGTAGGATGCATTAGGTTCACTACAATTTTGTTTAATCACACCTATACATGTAAAAGAAACCCTAGATACCTGCACAATACTCAAATGCACATTAGATGAATAAATAATGCATATGGTTTAGTCATATTGACCTCGATGGTCACCCCAATATGGTCACTACGCATTATATTACATTTCATACTCCATGTAGCTATAATGTTTGTGTGTGTGTGCGTGATTGGAATAGTATCCCTTGAGCTAGGATTCCCTAGTGTCATTTGTATAAATAATAGATGGCTACAACTAATTTATCCCAATACAAAATGTGTGGTATGGAATTCGGAATGAACGTCCCTTATATGCAATGAAGTACGCAATCCTAAAATGTAGTCCTTGGTATAGTAGATAGAAAATATTATCTCCTTATAGATGTATATTCCTCTTGAATGCATGCCCCCAAATGAGGTTAAATAAGACATGTATATATATATATATATATGATTCCCTTCTTTAATTTTTGGCATTAACAAGTGAAATTCACTAAGGGTGATAAGAAGAAGTCAAGAAAGAAGTAACAATCGAAAGATAAAAAAATAGATAAAGAGGACAAAGGTGGCTAGAGTGTACAATAGTTGATGTAGGAGAAACATTTCTAAAGATTCAAATTGAAGTTCTTAGTGTCTGAAGGTCAATTAGGTCCATAATAAGTCCTATTTGGACTTAGAAGTGTGTTTATAGCACTA
Source organism: Taxus wallichiana var. yunnanensis (assembly GCA_018340775.1). NCBI lineage: Eukaryota > Viridiplantae > Streptophyta > Pinopsida > Cupressales > Taxaceae > Taxus > Taxus wallichiana. The sequence goes on from CM031238.1 coordinate 717,041,480, forward strand.
GAAATTTTTTTGTCCATGACGTAGTTTGAAAATTTGAATATTGGTAAACTTTTATATGTAAATAAAATAGTCATTTATGATTGGAAAGTTAATTCTATTCAATCCATACATTCTACTACATTACTACATTATGTTGCAACCCACAATCGAGTGCAACATGCACAAGGGCATCTTAGGGCATCATTCTCACACACATAGACCAGAACTACATCGATTCTCGAGATGTAGTGCAACACTCGATCATAAGTCCAATATCGGGGTGATTGTCGGGGTCATTCGGCTCCCCATTCGAAAGGCTTGATGTGGTTTTTGAGCTTGTGTTGGTGAAATTCTATTTTGTACGTTACATGTATCATTGGAGATTATAGTGCAAATATCAATGTATCAACATGGAGTAATTGTGAAAATCTTGAGACACAACAAAAACTAGATCCAGAGATTTTGCACAATCATGGATACCCGAAACTAGTCATCAACATTCGGCATTGCTTCTCTTACGTGGGTGCTCCCATATGTCATTTTTTATGAGTTTAAGAATTTATAGAGATTAATTATGATGTTGTTTACATAATGTTCATCACTTCTCTCTTCCTAGATACGTTCCAAATTGTGTGGATATTAACTAAGTCATATTTTCTCTATCTCTTGCTTAGGGTTTCATAATTTGTTTTCATAATTTACTATCGAGTACATCCACATGAAATGTGGTAAATTAATCCTTAAAGTATTTTCTCAACTTGCTTCGTATGGTGAAGGACCCATACCGTAGTGGTTTGAGTTTCCTTGCTTAGCCTTGTTGTATATCCTTTCTCAAGTGAAGCCAAACTTTTCCTCCAATATGAATTTTATGCTCTTTATGATGCTTTGAATGTGTCAATATTTGTACTTGGCTTGAGATTTCTAATTGTTCTTTCAACTTGAGATCAATTTTCTGAGCCCCTCAACAAACTTTTCTACTCTAGTCACTTTTGAATCATGTATCTCCCCTTCTTCCTACTTCCCAACCACAATGTACAAAAATTAATAGGTAGATATCCTCAAAGCATGCTTGAAACAATGAATGCAAAGTGGATGTGTGTAGAATTCGGTTATAGGAATGCTAAATGTAGGCTAAGGAATCATCTCAAGTCCATGGATTTTTGCAATTATATCCTCTAATAAACTATACCAAATTCCTATGCACCACCCATGTTTGTCCATCTATCTATGGGTGGAAGGCCACACTCCTCTATAACCCCGTGTCCATCTTTTCCCACAAAGTAGTCTAAAATTACCCAATAACTGGAATCTCTGTCCGAAAACAATAGACTTTGGAAAACCAAAATGCATCCATACATTAGCAAAGAAAAGTTTAGTTTCCTCACTTGATTTTATTGTCATTTTACACGCCATATGAAACACACATCTTACTGAATCTATCTATAATAACATATAGACAATTATGGCCATGTTTAGATATAGGTAGTCTTCCTATGAAATCTATAGAATTATCTTCCAAGGGATGAGTAGGGACCAGTAAAGGCATATACAAACCTTCCTTCCTTATTTTAGGCTTGCTGATACAACAAAGTTTACATCCTCTTATGAATTTAGATACTTCTTCTTGCATATTGGGCCAATACACGTACCTTTGCAAGTAAGCCATGACCTTGCAACCACTAAAATTTCCTGCTACTTTTGAGTTATATGTTTCCATCATCAATATAAACCTTTCTTCTTTTGGCACACAAAACTTCCCCCATCGATAGATTAGCCCATATTTTATCGATAACAATCTTACATACCTATATTTTCCTCAACTTGGGACTGCAACTACTGATATGTCACCCCAAAATATTTTTCTTGAGCATATGCCTCTCCGTAAGCTTCCTTCATGAAGGGCTCAATATGAGAGATAGTGGCCAAACTAGAGATTTTATCTTGTGTGGGTGGCCTAGAAAACATGTGTGCCACAAAATTTTTGCTTCATTTCTTATACTTGATCACCAAATGAAACTATTGAAGGAATCCCATCCACTTGTAGTGCCTTTCCTACTACAATTTAGATTGTGCTTGCAAATATTGGAGAGGTTTGTGGTCAGTGTGCACAATAGTTTCTTTACCCAACAAATAATGTTTCCATTTCTTAATTTCCTAAACTAGTGCATACATTTCTTTATCATATATTGAATATCCCTTAACTATTGAAGTGAAAGTTTTAGAATGATAACATATAGGCTTACCTCCTTATATCAACATTGCTCCCATAACATAATCACTAGCATTTGTCTCTACTTCAAAGGGATGATGAAAATTAGGAAGATCAAGTACTTTGGAGCATGACTAATTTTGTATTTTAATAACCCAAAATCTTGATCTTGTTCCTTACCCTAGTCAAAACCCTTACTCTTTACGGCATGCAGCGAGAGGTGTTGTAATAGCGAGAATCCTAGAGTGAACATCCTCATGTAATGTACTACTCCCACAAAAATTATAGTCTCTGTGCCTCTCATTGGTGTTATCCAGTTGGTGATGACTTCCACCTTCTTTAGATCCACTCGTAGCTCTCCTCCTCCAACCACATGCCCAAGATATACAAGTGATTGTTTTAAACAATCACACTTTTTCATATTTTATAGTAGCTATTTCTCCTTGAGAACTTGCAAAACTTGCTACAAATGTGTTATATGTTCCTCCTATGTGGCACTAAAAATTAGAATATCATCTAGATAAACAATAACACATGAACCTATGAATTCTGAAATACATCATTCATCAATCTCATTAATGTAGCAGGTGCGTTACATAAACCAAATGGAAGTACTAACCAATTTTATAAACCTTGTTTTGCTTTGAAGGAATTCTTCCATATATCCTCCTCCATACTGAATTGGTGATAAACTAAATTGAGATCCAACTTCGTGAAGAAATTTGCATCCTGAAGTTGGTCTAAGTGATCATCTATGCTAGGGAGTTGATAATTGTTATTTATGGTAATCTTGTTCAAAGCATGATAGTGGATGCACATCCTCCAAAAATCATCCTTCTTTAGCACTATCACAATAGGTGAACCGCATGGCGAGGTGCTTAGACATATTAACCCTTGGTCTAATAGCTCTTGAAGTTGTTTCTTTATCTCTATACTCTCCAATGTATTTCCTATAAAACTGGTATTTGGTAGAGGGACTCAGAAACAATCGAATCTCATGCTCTACCTTCTGTTTTAGTGGTAAACTACTCGGAGTTTGGAATACTTCCTGAAAATATTGAATTATACTATCCAAATCCTTCATCCCTTTGTTATAAATATATAAAACTTCCACCCCATATTGTTTATCCTTTAAAAAAGTAAACAAAACTGATTATGACTTGCCTAAATTAGTCTTTTTGCTTGGTTAACAATTACCATAATAAGTTTTGACTAATGTTGGTGTGCTCGGATGTTGTAACTAACTCCATCATTGAACCATATATATTAGTTCTCTCTTCTCGTTAATATATCATCCCCGATATACAAGTAAGGACTCTGAAAAGAACCTAAAATACATAAAGTGGAATTACATCAACCTATAATATATTTATATACTAATTTTTTATCCCAAACTTAAACTTTCATCTTCTTGTTACTTGAATTTCATCACCCTTCTTCGCCCATTACAAAGGATAAGGATGTGGATGCTCACAAGTTTCAAGACCAAGCTTCTTTAAAACCGTATTAGAAATCAAATTAGATTGAGAACCAATATCAACCAAAACATTTACCTTAGTTTTCTTGATTTGGATTTTGATCTGAAATAAATTACTCATCTCTTCCTCTTGTTCTTGGTTATCCATGTTGGTGGACATGTATCCTATACTTTCATCTACATCAGAATCATCCTCAATCTCTACCTCCCCATATGTCTTTACAACTATCATGGATTTATTTGAATCATTGGTTTGGTTCTTTGTGTGTAATTCCAAATGTAACTTACAAGATGTGGCATCGTATGAACTTTCCCTTTCCATTTATCTCTATTACTTGTTTGTCCCTACTATTTCTTTGGCTAATTCGTTGACTACTTTTTCCTCGACTCCATCTCTCCTTGATATGTTTCACCATCAATTTAATATGCTTGCACACATGCTTTGTTGAGATCCTTGGGCTTCGTGGAGATGACCTTCCTTCTAAGGTGAGTGTGAATTTCTCCCAAATATGTGGTTAGAATATCCTCATCCTCCAAGTCCATATTAAGCAACGGGGCTTGTCTCCAAAACTCCGTGGTATAATCCTGAACACTTTGACCAGTGCCTTGTCTAAAATACTTCCATTTAATCATTTGATCAATATTATGCCCAATAAGATAAAAATTAGCTCTAAGTAGTTTGTTAAAACTATCCCAAGTTCTTCAATAGAACATTTCTTCTTCTCACAAAGTGGCTAGATTGGTTTCCCACCAAACCGAGCTTGTTCTTCCATTTTGAGACATGTGAAGGTGATCCTTTGTGCCTTGGTGACATCATGTACACTAAAATAAATGTCCAATTGTTTTAACCATTTATCAAGCAATTTTGCATCTACTTTTCCTTCAAAGCTTTTTATCTCAACTTTAGTTTCAACTTTAAAAGGAGCATGATTAGATTTTACCTTCTCTCTTCCAACTAGAGTTTCTTCTTCATGCTCTTCCACATCTTCTTCCTCTTTGTGGCTCTTTCCTATGCCAAAATTTTTGGCTAAAGCTCAAACCACTAAGTCCATGGAATCTTTCTTAACTAAAGTTGTTTTTGTATATCCGAGAGTTCTTGTTGGTGTCTATATAACCTATCCATCATGCTTTTCAACATCTCAATTCTACTGGACCAAGTTCTCTTCCTCTATTTGATCTTTGACTCTTTGCTTCCACTTCTTTGTAGATATGTCTAGATTGCAAGGTAAAACTTCTTCACCTTTAGACCTTCTCACTATCATATAAATAAATGAAACAAATACCGAGTCTGGATAATAATCAATTGTGATACCAAAATGATATGTAAATCTATAGCTTTGGAAATTTACGAGACCGAAAAATTACTATTTCTACTTCTAATTTTTCAAAATGACAGAAAACTAAAAGCTAGTGAATGAATCTTAGTGCTTAAAACTATTTGCATCAAAATAAAATTGAACAACTCAATGTAACACAATTTTTAGCTTGAAACCTACAATTTGAGGGAAAACTAGTCACGAAGGGGAAATTGCTCTTTCTTCCCACTTTTATATATTGGCCAATTCAAAATGAAGATACATATTACAATAAGATGAAGGAAGATAAACAATGTCAACACCTCCCTTCTGTAATTTCTTGTTCGATCTCACACACACCTCACTCCTACAATCTAATTCTAGCACCAAGTCTTGTTGATCACTTCTCCCATGAATCGATGATCCAAACCACTTTCTCTCCTTGTATTTATAGTTGCTTCCCATGTCCTCCTGTGCACTGGAGAATAGGAAGTGGTGTAAATGGAAGAGACATAGTCTAAACGCTCCAAATCCCTGATTGTTTGTGGTCATTTTTATTTTGTCTTCATTAGTGATGAAACCCTCGAATTGTAGAGATGGTGGTTACATAACTACCATGGCGGTTGTGTAACCGCGTCTTTGAAGAGGGGTAGTTACACAATTGTTGGGGTGGTTATGTAACCATTACTTTGGATAGAGTAGCAGCTTACGTAACTTAACAATCTTCTCTTGTTTTTGATTGATTTTTTCTAGCACTAGTTGTTATGATGAAGTGGTGTTCTTATAGCTCCGTATGGATGAAAGGAACTCCTATCCCATCTGGTCATCCCTGACCCTATTCTAACTTATTCACTCTTTTAGGCCTATTTTGTCTTTTGGGCATTTTTTCACTTTTTCTTGTTAATTTTGCAATCATAGTTCATGATAATATTGCATTTACCGCAAATATGTCTTGTTCTTGTTCCTTTGTATTTCTAAGCCCAAAGATTATTATTTTGAGGTATAGGAGCTCACTAAATCATAACCGTTTGAAGGATGAAGTTGCATAAGGTCGTCATCATACTCATCATATGGGTTTTGGGTATTGAAAAGGCCCAGGAAGATAATTATGTAGGTTTTCTTCCTATTGGGTTATCTAAAACCCTATCCTATGTTTTGAATTCAAATCCTCATATCTCCTTTATTAAACACTTTCTAGAGCTAAAATTAGGAAAAAATTATTTGAGGAGGATGATCTTTAACATTAAAGAGTTTTCAAAGGTATAAAATTTTTCAAGTGGAATATTTTATTGATAATCCTCCTAAGGAAGATTATGTAACCCAAAAGACCCGATTTTCTTATGCTCATATGTGAACCGGGCTAAAACGGTAAGGAGGTTGTTAATTAGAATTTATAGGTTTCATAAACTTGGAAAAGAGTCTCTAGAAACATAGACATAAGTTTGAGGAAATGAATTTTAAGGAATTTGGACCTAAATTTACTCTTTTCGGACCTACTTGAGTGTTGTAGGACAAAATTATAATAATGGAAGAAAAATATTTTGTGAAGAGATGAAATTGATTATCCTACTTCAAAGCTTCATGTAGACACAAATATTGCACATTAGACAATATTTAGCTTGATCTTATACTAGTATTTAGAATTTTCTAAAGTGTACAAAGTACTAATTAATCCCACCTTTTTGGCCATCTTTATTTTATCTTTATTTCGTCTTTCCCGTATATTTCCCGATACCTATCAACCCATTTCAAACTTCCCTGAAATTATAGCCCTAAATCGGGCACCCCACCCTATATTAGGGCACCCCAAGGCACCCTAGTCCCACTTCCGGGCACCCCGATCTATACGCAATCTCTTCCACTTGTTTTTGGATAATTTATAGTAGTTGGTCATCCTCATCTTCTTCTCAATCTACCTTGTCGATTAATTTTGAAATTAAACTTGAGATCCATGTAAATATAAAGTTATAAGACCATACCGAGGCTCCTAGGGTCTTTGCATCTTATCACTATTATCACTCCATCTAGGGCTACACATATTGTATTACTTACATCCTTATAGTACCATACAATCAATCTAGGAAGTATGCATCACACACATTCTTACAAAGAAGAGCGATTTTAGTCATTTTATGCTACTACTACATCTTCTATAACTACTATAGCTCGTTATTTCACAAAGTGTGACTTGCACAAGAGAAACTAGGGCATGACACACACTTACTCACCGAGACTACATCCGAGTCTTAAATGTAGTGCGCTTCTTAGTGATAATTCCACCGTTTTGGCGAGATGAGGTCAGTCGACCCATTCTTCTTCTTTAAGTACAGGGCATCATTCAAATCATCCAAAGGTGAATCCAATGTGACAGACAGATGATAGGCTTTCGATCTTCTTACGATACTACCAAACATATATCCCGAGAATTTTTGTAGTTCCCAATGCCCATAATCTAGACCAGGGGTACCCAAAGACACTCCCAGAACATGTGTCACTTGCATACCCAAATCTTCCCTCTGTAGGGACTCGAGTGTTCATTTGCTCTCCGAGTTCCATTCCATATCTCTGACAACTCTGCACATCCACCATGTTAATCGACGAGTCATTTCCCTTTTCCCTCTTACACATTAGGGTTTTAATTTCACTTAGAATAGTTTATTTGTATTTATTGTATATTTATTTAATTTATTTATTGGGTTTATATAGTTTTTAAGTTCTCCTACTTAGATTAACTAGTTTTACTATTACCTCACATATTAGGTCCCTAGTTCAAAATTAGTTATCATTTTGGTGAACTCGAATTCTCTTTCTACCACCTTCTAGGGATCTTTCATTCGCCATCATGAATATCTCTATTCTGAGTACATACTCACCCATCATGATTTACTTCATCGTGTCCAAACCCTCTTTACTACTATCGATGTTTCGCACAACATGCAACCGTATTCCCTATATGACACATTTTTTGAGGCATTTTCTCAACATATAGCATTCCGGGCAATCCTCTCACTGACATTCACCCTTTTGACAATGACCCACCACTTTACATCATGTCTCACATCTATAATGTTGTTATCAAGCGTACTCTTATCGATAATGGATCTGAGCTTAATCTGCACTATGTCCTTTCTCCAAGCCATATGTTTTTTTGCTCATGACATTATCCCTTCTTCCATTTCACTCTGTGATTATGATGGTTTTATTCATCCATGTCTTAGACACGTTACTTTTCTCATTAACCATCGGTCTTAATACCCTCCCTACTATTTTCTTCGTCATTGATTTCCTGTCTCATATAATTACTTGTTAGGTAGACCATGGCTTCACACCATGCAAGATGTTGCTTCTACTATCCACCATTGTGTCAAATTCTTACATGAGCGTGTTGAGTACACTTTGTCTTCGATATTGTGTCCATGACCCTCATACTAGCATCCATATGCCTCACATTGACACTACCAATGAACCTCAACCTATGGATGATCAACCCCGTTTAACACGACTTGAGGGTGATATCTATTTACTAGATGTTATTCCTTCCACATTATCTCCTACTACTGCTCTTGTTCCATATCAACTACTTTTTCTCCCTACACATGCTATCCTTCCTTCTTCACCTCCTATCCCTTTTACATAATTGTTTTTATTCACAACTCTTATTGGGAGCATGTTACTGTTCGACCCTTGCATGCAATGAAACCATATGTTCTCTTGTTGTTCCAGCTCACCTTGGCTTTACTTTTGATGACCTTCAGCCTTCTACTCACCTCTCTCATATATATTACAATTTTGTCCCCATTACCTTCACTTAAGCTTGCATGTCTTTGATCTTCCAGTCTATTTACCACATACCCCTTGTTCTTGTCCACTCACACTAGGAGACTCCTGGCTTACCTATATTAGAGGTACATTAGATCCCAGTCACACATATTTTTCATTTATTATGCCCTTTGGCCACCTTTTCATTTGCAATAGTTCCTTTCTTGGCCACTCATCCAACCTCACTCAATGGTATGTGCACGACTGTCCACATCCTTCCTTTACTGATGAATAATATGCTATGGGCACGTACCATTTATCTCTCATTGGATCATTACACAATCAACCTCATACTATAGCCTACGAAGTTGCCAATTCCAACCCATTTGACTTTGACCCAAATAACGATGACCTCCTTGATGAGTTCACCTAGTCCCATACACACTATCATTGGGGGTATATCCCATCACATACATACCCCCATTTTTCTCTATTCTAGCATATTTTTATCATCCTACATCCATCATCGCTTCTATCTTGCATGTTGTAGCACCCTCATTACCCGATGATGCACTCTTTTGCTTCATTTCACACTTTGACCGTTGAGGGATTACCATTACACTGAACCCCACACACCACACATCCTACATCATCATATACATACCTCATCTACTACTCACTTCTCACTCATTCCTCTCATACATGTTACTCTAGTCATCATTATATACGAGTCTAGTTTTATATTTCATCCATACATTCTATACCTATGCTAGGTAACATTATCCATGGGTATTAGTTTTACATTCCATCACTACACATTATTTTTCTATTTACATGTATTCTCACATCTTACATATTTCTTATTGTACACACCCTACATTTCCTACAGTATACGAGTTACATAGCGCATCTATCCATCATCTACATTCTACATGCTACACTAGATTCTATTACATATGGGTCTAGTTTTATCATAAGTACATATTTTATCTATACATCTTAGCACACTTTATACATTTTTACCACACATTTACACATCCTATCCACCCTTTGGTCACCTATGCTACATTGTTCTATGTGCTACACTCACCAACCTATGACGCACTCTAGTTCCTCGGTCCATACTTGACTATTGAGGGTTTACCAATCAAATGGACCTTACATACATGCGACATGGCATCCTATAACATACCTTAGACTAGTGACCTACACTCTAGGCTATATTGGCACCCACTCCCATCATCACATCACGTAGTGGTATACACCTTTAGGTTAAATCACCACTCCTTTCGTCATTCCCAATTATTCTATCATCAACTTAACCATATACTCTATTTCATTCTATCATCACCTATCATAGTGGTATACACCTTAGGTTAAATCACCACTCCTTTCATCATCCCCTTTATTCTATCATCCACTTCAACATATTATCATGTAGTGGTATACACCTTAAGTTAAATCACCACTCCCTTAATTGATATACCATTATTCTCTTCCATTTGATCATCACCTATTATAATTCATTCTATTATTCATCCGTACTCATCACGTAGTGGTATAGGCTTAGTCTAGAACACCACCTTTCGTTATCCGCCACATACTTGTATCCACTTCAAACACCCTCATCAACCATCTCATAGTGACATACGCTATAGGATAAATCATCACCTTCTTCTACCATCATGTAGTGATATACGCTTAGGGATAAATCATCACTCCTCCATTTATCATGTCACGTACATTCACTATACAATCACCTACTTCATCACTTACTCCCACTCATCCCATAGTGATATACACTTAGGGCTAAATCACCACTCTTCTATTCAAAAATTCATGGTATACGCTTATGCTATAGGGTCCACACACATCTCCCCATGTCACATTTCATCACCCTTACATATACACACTCATTGTAGCTTCACTATACACACACAACCAACACTACTCAACCATTTCCAAATGACGCACTCTCATTTATGGTTCATTATGGACTGCTGAGGGGGGAAAAAAATGAACCTCATTGCATACACTTCCATCCACTTAGGGGGCATGTTTCTCCTGTCATTCCATTCCATCCACCCATAACATATTCCATTGTCTTGGGGCATTACTCTTGCTTTACTAGTGTTTTTCATGATCACTTAACTACACATGTTATCTTTATTTGTTATATGTCATTATCAAACACACATACATGTTCACCTCTTTGTTTAGTGTGTTTGTAGATATAGGAAACTTACACATGACATGGATGCTCTCTTTCTACCCTTACTATACTAGTCTTTGGGGGCATCCACATTCGTCTCATACAGGTTTTGTTATTTCATTTTTTCCTTAGCATCTTATACTACTTACTTATACATATTTTTGACCTATTGGCTATCATTCTAACATGCTAATGGGTGTCTCGTGTACAACACTTGTTTTGTAGGATTCTATGTTTCCATGACTACTTGTGTATTTCTAATTTTCTGATTTGTTTGCTATTGTATGTGGGATTTTCCCTTTGCTTGTGTGCATAGTTGTCTTCTGTTTGCGACCAAGATGGACTTGCATGTCTTGCGACATCATGAGTGATGTACCTTGTTTGTAACCCAATTTTTGTGGTCTTTTTGTTGTTTCTTGTGTGTTTACACTACTATGATTAGTAGTTTTTCTATATTGTTTTCATTTCTTTACATTGATTACATGCATGTTCTTGCGGACTAACACTTGTTTTGGCTAGCCATCCCTTTTGTGTGTACCTTAGTATCTACCAAGTGCTTTCCTTCCCCCCTATAGGGATGAGTTGGTTATAAGGTCGTGTGGTTGGTCCTCTTTTAGGGCCACATTCTCCTTCCGGGTTCATCACATGGACCCCCAAAGAGGAGGGAAACATTGTGGGTTTTTCTACTAACACAGTGTATTTACACCGCTCACACACAACAAGTGAGTTTAGGAAAACTCCATACACAATGGCCATAACAAGACATGGTGTCCTTTGGAAATTTTGTAGAGTGGTTATATGTTTAGGGGTTATAGTGGGTGGAATCTCTACACTTCTTCGTCTAGTGGTGTAGGATCATCTAAAAAACCAGCAAGATGTAGATATCTCTTCAACAAATTACGTAAAAGTGGTCGACTTGGAGGACACAGAGCATTTCCTCCCTACAGGTTCTTTAGCTAGGGTGGCATGAGATCACTGAAAAACTTGCGACAACATGAGATATCCTTCTACACCCTTCTTTTGACATGCATTAGGTGCACATGTTCCATTTTCTCCTTTTTTTCCATTTACACTTTCTATTCTAACATACTTTACATTTGGGTATTTTACACAACATTTTTACATGAATATGTATTTGACTACTTGAGTATTTTCACCTTGCAAGTCCGCCATATGAGAAATAAGCAATCAAATTGGGGGCAACAACAAAAACAATAACAATAGCGACAACGACAATGATAACACATCGCTCGGGCATTTTCCTTTACACTGCAACAACTACACACATGTTTCGCCTTAGGTTCACTCTCATCACTTTTTACACATTTTTCATCTTTATAATCCACACTCCTCTACATTTTTTTTTGTCATTCCACGCTTCTAGTCCATCGACATGTTTTCTTCTACACTCTGCACATACATCAGGTACGCTTTTCTATCTACTTTATGTTACCGAGCTGTTCGCTCACCAACATAAAGTGGGGAAAATGTAGACACAAATATTGCACATTAGACAATATTTAGCCCGGTCTTATACTACTATTTATAAGGTTATCAAGTGTACAAAGTAATAATTAATCCCAATTTTTTGGCTATCTTTATTTTCTATTTTATTTCATCTTTCTCAAGTATTTACCAATACCTATCAACCCATTTCACAACTTACTCGACATTCTAGCCCTAAATCGGGGTGCCCCGATCTATGCACAATATGTTCTTCTTCTTCTTCTTTTGGGTCAATTCTAGCTATTGGTCATCCTTATCTTCTTCTCAATCGACCTTGTCAAGATTAATTATGAAATTAAACTTTAGAGCCCTATAAATATAAATTTATAAGACCATAATGAGGGTCCTAGGTCTTTGCATCCTATCACTACTATTACTCCATCTAGGGTTGCATCTATTGCATCACTTGCATCCACATAGTACCATACATTCAAGCTAGGAAGTATGCATCACACACATTCTTAGAGGACGAGGGATTTTATTCATTATATTATACTATCTACATCTTCTATAACTACTATAGCTTGTTATTTCAAAAGTGCGACCGACACAAGAGCGCAAAGGGCATGACACACATACACTCACTAGAACTATATCCGTGTTTGAAATTTAGTACAACGCTAGACAATAAGTCCACTAGTTTGGCGGCTGAGGTAAGTCTGACCAATTCTTCTTCTTCATGTGCATGGCATCATTCAAATCATACGATGAATCCAATGTGAAAAACATGCGGGGTTTCGAGATCTTCTTGCAATATTTCCAAAAACAAATCTTGAGCTTTTTCACAATTCCCGGTGACTGAGAATCTAAACTAGGGTGCCCCGGGTCACCCAAGACACTCCCAAGTTCCTATGTCACTGCATAATAAAACCTGCCCTCTTTAGGGCCTTTGAGTGTTAAATCGGCACCTTTGCCAAGTTCCAGTTCCATATCTGCGACAACCTACAACAACCACCGTCAATCAGCTACATCATTTCCCTTTTCCCTATTACACATTAGGGTTTTCATTTCACTTATAATAGTTTATTTATATTTATTGCATATTTCTTTACTTTATTTACTTTGCATTTATACAACGATTTAGTCCTCCTACTTAGATTAACTAGTTTTACCATTACCTCTCATATTAGGTCCCTAGTTCAAAATTAGTTAATCACTTCATCAAAACAAGATTGGATCAAGTTTGTTAAGGATCATGAAGTTTTATTGTTGATTATCTATAAGCGTAATATCAAATTGAATGGAAAATATTTTTGTTGAAGACAAGAGTGAGGACATGAGTAATGCTCAAGTGGTCCTATACAGGGTGCTCAAAAGGCTAGACAATGAAATCGAGCTTAGTAGGATGTCGGTTTATATGCATAACTATAAGTTGTCAATCGAAACAACAAGTAATAAAGATGAAAAGGAAAAATGAAATGTCAAATAAAAGTAAAGGGATGTCAATGGGTAATTCTCTTTCTTTGGAATAATGCATTTAAATGACATATTTACAGGCTATATATGCATAACAAGTGTGTGATTTAGTGACTACACATTCCAATAACAATATTTCCTCTATTAATGTGTAATCTATCCTTACGTTCAAGAATTCAATCACCTCGATCCAAAAATATATTTTCTATTTGGAATTCCAACATTAAGTTCTCGAATTGGACTTGTATATCGTGTAAACAAATGATGACATTGTTTGCAATTGATCTCAACAATTTGGGTTTAGAGGGTTTTATTTCTCCCTTCTCAGGAAATATTTCCTTATTATAGAGCTTAAATTAGTGAGTGGTCAAAACCAACATCTCTAGTAAATTATTCCAAATTGACCCAACTTGACCCCAGGCCTCAACTAGCTCGGTGGCATAATGCCTTTCCAATTGAGTAAGTTAAGTTATGTGTAACACCTTGTATTGAATAATAATTGGCTCAACAAGATTACTAGGATTATGCCTTTTCTCATAGCTCTTGTCAATTTCTCTAACCTAAATAAGATAGACTTGGATTATAAAAACTCATTGGATTTTTGTCCCCTTCTATTGGAAAGTTGTTTAGTAAACCTGTCTATATTGCCCTTAGCACAAAATAATATAGGAGGGACCATACCTCAACAGATTGATAATATCACTCGCTTTACATTTATAACCTTTATTGAAATGTAATGAATCGCCCATTCCATCTGATATAAGAATGCTTTCAAACTTGGAGTGATTGTAGTTGGGCCAAAACAAATTACGTAGTATCATACTCACTAAATTTGGTAGCCTAAAAATCTAGGATTGCTATCTCTGTCATTCAATAAACTCTTTGGACCAAAAGTGTGGATTATATATTCATAGATTCAAAAGTTACATTGAGAAACTAAAAATTTACAAAACCATATATATATATATATATATATATATATATATATAATATAAAATTTATATAAGCATATGTGAAAAAGTCGTCAAAATAAATATTAAAAAATTAAACTTTAGAGCCTCCTAAATAGGTAGTTGTTAACAAATTTTGATTTCACACGCACATGAAATTTGAAATTCCAGCTGCTTGGAACATATTTATTTTCCCATGACAAAGAAATAAATTTATATTCCCAAGGTGTAGTAAATAGAAAATATTAGCTCCTTGGTGTAGTACATAAAAATATTATCTCCTTGTAGATGTATATGCCTTTTGAATTCTTACCCCTAAATGAGGTTAAATAAGACATGTAGATATGATTCCTTTGCTTATGTTTTGGCATTAACAAGTGAAAGGCTGACAAAGGGTGATAAAAGAAATAAAGAAAGAAGTAACAATAAAAAATCGAAATAAAAGATAAAACAGGATAAAGGCGCCCGGAGGGGACAATAGCGTCCGGCGCTCTTGTCCCTAATGGGTGGTCCTGTACATGGTGCTTAAAAGGTCAGACAGTGAAATCATAGATGAGTATGATGTCGAATGGTATGCAAAACTATAAGTTGTCAATAAGAAACAACAAGCAATAAAGATGAAAATGACAAAAATAATGTCAAAGCAAAGTAAAGGGTGTCAATGACTCGATTCTTTTTCTTAGAGTCATGCATGTAAATAACATTTTTCAAGGCTAGATGTACGTAGCTAGCACATGATTAGTGATGAACTTCCGGTCACTATAGATCGCAATTACGCAATCGCCACAGCAGTTACGTGACCACCGAGTCTATGTAGAGGGGTGATTATGCAACCTTCGAGGCGGTTATGTAACCGCTACTCTATATATGATTAATGGTTACAGTAATCTTAATAGTCTGCTATTATTTATGATTGATTTTCCTCTAGCACTTGGTTTTTCTCGATGAAGTGGTGTTCTTATAGATCCCTATGGATTACAGGAACTCCTATCCCCTCTGGTCTCTCTCGGCCCTTTTCTACCTTATTTTCTCTTTTTGGGTCTCTTTTATCTTTTAGTAATTTTTTTCACTTGTGGGGCTGACCTTCCAGGTTGTTAATTACAAAATTCAAACAAGAGACTCACATAAATACATATTTATGTGTTCAAAATCAAGAACCAAGCATTACTATCATCACCTAAGCTCGGATTCCAAAGGCACTATAATACTCTAAATGAATCTATCTAACATCCTCTCAAGGGATAAGGGTTGCGAACTTTGCATACATAGTATAGGAAGGGGAAGTTCATTCTATTCCATCCATACATTCTACTACATTGCTACATTCTACTACAACCTCGCTATCAAGTGTAACATGCACAAGGGCATCTTAGGGCATCATTCTTACACACATACACCAAAACTACATGGATTCCGAGATGTAGTGCACCGTTCGATCGTAAGTCCACTCTTGGGGTCATTCTAAATCCCCATTCAGAAAGGTTTGATGAGGTTTGTAAGCGTGTGCAGGTAAACTTCTATATTGTAGGTCACGAGATATAATCAACGATTATAGTACGAACATCGGTGATCAATAAGGAATAATTGTGAAACTCTTGTGACACAACAAAAACCAGATCCAAATATTTTGCACAATCACCGGCACCTAGATCCGGTCACAATGTTTAGGTGCTCTTGCCCTTCCGTGGGTGCCCCTATCCGTTGTTGTTTATGAGTTTCGAATTTATAGAGATCAATTACGATGTTGTTTACATCATGTTCATCACTTCTCCCTGCCCAAATTAGTTCCAAATTATTTAGATATCAACTAAGTCATCTTTTCTCTATCTCTTGCTTAGGGTTTCATACTTTATATGCTTTGTTTGCTTGTGTCATTATTGTACTTTACCATTTGTACACCAATTACTCTGTAATACTTAGATTTAATTAATTCAAATTAAATTAAATAAGTATCTATATGATTCCTTTGCTTAAGTTTCGTCATTAACAAGTGAAAGGCCAACCAAGGGTGATAAAATAAGTCAAGAAAGAAGTAACAATCGAAAGATTATAAAATGAGATAAAAATGGCAGAGGCGCCTAGAGGGTATAGTCGTTGATGCGAAGCATCACTTTTAAGATCCAAATCGAATTGCTTAGAGTCCTAGAAGGTCAATTAGGTCCGTAATAAGCCCTATTTGGCATTAGATGTGTGTTTATAATACTAGACGGATTTTCCCCGGATAATAAATAAAAATGAAAATTTGAATATTGGTAAATTTTTATACGTAAATAAAATGCTCATTTATGAGCACTTGTGAGTCGTTTAGGTGTCTTAGATAATTCTTAGAGGTTTTCCAATGTAGGATGATGTGTATTCAAGTTTATTATGTCGTTGAATTAATGTAGGGAGATTGTAAACAACTTCTACGTTAGTAAAAACAATCTTCTCAGTATTCTTGGTAGGGAGTCGAGAGAAAATCTCAACTATTAGCTTTGAATAGTAAACTGAAGAACATCTAAAAGATGTGGCTATCCTTTCTCATGACGAATAGGTGAAGAATAACAATAGGTGAAGTCCCACTCACCGCTAGTTCTACTCCGACAAAATAAATACATTGCAGGTGCAATAGTTTCTAGTCAGTAGACATTGAGAAACAACTTTTTTAAGAAAACCGTATAATTTTTAAATAATCATAAATTCATATATATGGATAATAGAAAGCTAGCAAGGATGAAGTTTTTTTCTCAAATTATTATTTAATATTTTATTTATTAAAATAAATTAAACAAAATTTTAAATTTAACTTAGCAAACAATTTTTATGAGAAGTGATTTTTAGTTAGCCATTCTAATAAAAATTTAGAATATTTTAATATTTTTTAATAAATAGATTTATTTTCCCAATGTGTAGTAAATAGAAAATATTAGCTCCTTGGTGTAGTACATACAAAATATTAGCTCCTCGTAGATGTATATGTCCCTTAAATTCTTGCCCCTAAATGAGGTTAAATAACACACACACACACACACACACACACACACACACACACACACACACACACACACACACACACACACACACACACACACACACATGATATTAGCATCTACAAAACTATAAGTTGTAAATAAAAAACATCAAGCAATAAAGATGAAAATGACAAAAAAATGTCAAATCAAAGTAAAGGGTGTTAATGAGTTATTTTCTTGCTTAGGAATTATGCATGTATGTAAATGACATACTTAGAGGCTAGATGTACGTAGCAAGTACATGATTTAGTGACTACATTTTCCCCTACTTTATGCAGCTGAATAAGGATTCTGTAGCATAAAGTAAAAAAGAAAAGTGTGTCTTCGGGAGTCGAGAGAAGATTATGCTTAGTAGTGTGCCGAATGGAAAAGCTGTAAAATGTGTCTTGTGGAATTCTAAGGAGAGGGAAGGATAAGCAACCTAAGGGAACTTTATGGATTTATCTTTTATGACTTGGACACCAGCTCCCAAGATGATATGTAAACCTCTAGCTTTGGAAATTTACGAGACCGCAAAATCACTATTTTTTACTTCCAATTATTGAAAATGCTAGAAAATTTAAAGCTAGTGAATGAATCTTAGTGCTTAGAACTATTTTCAACAAAATAGAATTGAATAACTCAAAGTAACACAATATTTTTATCCTAGAAACCCCCAATTTGAGGGAAAACCATTCAAGAAGGGAAATTTCTCTTTCTTCCCACTTTCATATATTGGCCAATTCAAAATGAAGATAAAAATGTCAACACTTCCCTTATATAGTTTCTCGTTTTGATCTCACACATACCTTGATCCTATAATCCAATTCCAACATTGAAGTCTTCTTGCTCACTTCTCCCATGATCCAAACCACTTGCTCTTCTTGTATTTATAACTGCTTCCCATGTCCTTTCCCGCACTAGAGAATAGGAAGGGGCGTATAGGGAAGAGACGACGCTCCAAATCCATGACCATTCGTGGTCCTTTTTATTTTGCCTCCATTAGTGAAGGAACCTCTGGTCATTGCACACCGGTGATTACGTAATTTCCACGAGGTTACGTAACCCCAATATGCGCAGAGGGGATTACACAACGGCCGGATGCTTACGTAACCGCTACTCTACACAGAGTGGCGGTTCTATAACTTAACAGTTTGCTCTTCTTTACGATTGATTTTTCCTCTAAAGTCGGTTGTTATGATGAAGTGGTGTTCTTATAGATCCCTATGGATCACACTCCCCTACTTAGGAGGATTTTCTTCCCAAAAATCTTAGTGGGGGAGTACATGAGGAAAAATTCCCTCCTTTGATTACCACCGGGCTTGCCTTGGTGTCTTCCCATTGCGTCCAACTTGCCAAGACTCCTGTGGACCTCTCCTTGTCTCTATGATCTTCTATTGCAGCACTATGTCCTCCTCCAATTCACCTCACGAGTCCAAGACGCAATCATCTATGGAAGGTAGTAACTGACATTATTATTCTTCATCAAGCATGGATTGATCATATAGGCACAAGTTTTTAGAATTTACTACCGAGTGCATCCATATGAAATGTGGTAAATCAAGCCTTGAAGTATTTTCTCCAACTTGCTCCAAAGATGGTGAAGGGTCCATACCGTGTAGAGGCTTGAGTTTCCTTGCTTGGCCTTGTAATATATCCTTTCTCAAGTGAAGCCAAACTTTGTCTCCAAGATGAAGTTTATGATCTTTACCATGCTTTGATCGTGTCAAGATTTATACATGGAGAGATTTCTCTAATTGTTTTTCACTATGAGATGGATTTGTCGGATCCTCTCAACAAAATTTTCTGCTCTAGTCACCTCTAAATCATGTATCTCCCCTTCTTCCTACTTGCCCAACCGTAACGTCTAGCAGTTAGTAAGCATATTTCCTAAGCATGCTTGAAATAGCGACTACATAGTGGATGTGTGTACCGTCCAATTGTAGGAATGCTAAATGCGAGCTAAGGACTTGTCTCAAGTCTCGTAGATATTTGCTATTATATCCTCTAATAAGTTGTACCAAATTCCTGTTCACCACCTCCATTTTTCCATCTGTCTTTGGGTGGAAGGTTATGCTCCTTTGTAACTTGGTGTCTATCTTGTTCCACAAAGGAGTCAAAACTTCCCCAAGAACCTAGAATCTATGTCGAAACAATAGAATTTGGAAAACCAAAATGCACCCATACATTAGCAAAGAAAAGTACAGCTACCTCACTTGATTTTATTATCTTTTTGCACGCCATAAGAACACATGTTTTACTAAATCTATTTACGACAACATATAGATAATCATGGAAATGTTTAGATATAGGTGTTCCTC
This sequence comes from Taxus wallichiana var. yunnanensis, assembly GCA_018340775.1. Lineage (NCBI taxonomy): Eukaryota > Viridiplantae > Streptophyta > Pinopsida > Cupressales > Taxaceae > Taxus > Taxus wallichiana. The sequence goes on from CM031238.1 coordinate 717,061,594, forward strand.
CTACAAAATCCATAGTAGTATCTTCCCAAGGACGAGTAGGGACCGGTAAAGTCATATACAAACCTTCCTTCCTTAATAGGCTTTCATGTACAACAAATTTTTCATCCTCTTATGAATTTAGATACTTCTTCTTGCATATTGGGCCAATACATGTAGCTTTACAAGTGGGCCATGGTTTTGCCAACACCAAAATGTCTTACCACTTTTGAGGTATGTGTTTCCCTCATCAATAGAAGCCTTTCTTCTTTTGGCACACAAAGCTTCCCCGTCAAGATAGTAGCTCATATTTGAAATAACAATCTTCAATGTGTGTCATTTCATCCCCTTGGGACTGCAAATCGCTGATATGTCAACCCAAAATCTTTGTCTTGAGAATCGCCTCTTTGTAAGTGTCCTTCGTGAAGGGATCAATTTGAGAGATAGTGACCAAACTAGAGATTTTCTCTTGTGTGGGAATTCTAGACAATATCTCGACACCAAATTTATGCTACCTTTCTTATACTTTATCACCAAATGGATCTGTTAAATGAATCTCATACACGTGTAGTGCCCTTCATACTACAATTTAGACTGTGCTTGCAAATACTGGAGACATTTGTGCTCGGTGTACAATAATTTCTTTACCCAATAAATAATGTTTCCATTACTTAATTTATTGAACTAGTGCATACATTTATTTATCATATACTAAATATCCCTTAACTTCTAAAGTGAAAGTTTCAAAATGATAACATATTGGCTTACCTCCCTATAGCAACACTACTCCCATAACATAATCAATGACATTTGTCTCTACTTAAAATGGATGCTGCAAATTAGGAAGAGAAAGTACTAGAGCATGACTAATTTTGTATTTTAATAACTCAAAAGACTGATCTTGTTCCTTACCCCAATCAAAACCCTTAGTCTTTACGGCCATTGTGTGTAAAGGTGTTGCAATAGTGGAGAAGCCCAAAATGAACTTCCTTGTGTACTATACTTCTTCCACAAAAATTCTAGACTCATTGGCCCTGTTGGTGTTGGATAGTTGGTTATGGCTTCCACATTATTTAGATTCACTAGTAGCTCTCCTCCAACCATGTGCCCAAGATAGAAAAATGATTGTTTGGAAAATTCATACTTTTTCATATTGCATAATAGTTGTTTCTCCTTGAGAACTTGCAATACTTGCTACAAATGTGTTATATGTTCCTCCCATGTGGCACTAAAAATTAGAATATCATCAAGATAAACAATGACACATGAATCATGAACTCCCACAATACATCATTCATCATTCTCATGAATGTAGCAAGTGCATTACATAAACCAAATGGAAGTACTAACCACTTATACAAACCTTGTTTTTCTTTGAAGGCATTCTTCCACACATCCTTCTCCATCCTTACTTGGTGATAACCCCACTTGAGATACAACTTCGTGAAGAAATGTACATGTTGAATTTGGTGTAAGAGATCATCTATGCATGGGAGTGGATATTTTTATTTATGGTAATCTTGTTCAAAGCACGGTAGTGGATGCACATCATCCAATAACCAGCCTTCTTCAACACCATCATAATAGGTGAACCACATGGCAAGGTTCTCGGACATATTACCCATTAGTCTAATAGTTCCTAAAGTTGTTTCTTTACCTTTGTACTCTCCAACAGGGATTGCCTATACAATAGGATATTTGGTAGAGGGGACTCTAGAAACAACTGAATCTCATGATCTACCTTCCATTTTGGTGGTAACCCACTTGGAGTTTGGAATACTTCTTGAAAATACTGAATTATGCTATCCAAATCCTTCATCCCTTTGTTAGAAATATCTAAACTTCCACCCCATCATGCTTAGCCTTTAATAAAATAAAACAAAACTGATTATGATTTTCCTGAATTAGTCTTTTTGCTTGGTTAACAATTACCATAACAAGTTTTGACTAACATTGGTGTGCCCGGATGTTGTAACCGACTCCATCATTGAACCATGTCTATCGCTTACCCCTTCTTGTGAATATAGCATCCCTAATATACTAGTAAGGACTCCCAAAACAACATCAAATGGATAAAGTGGAATTACATCAGCATCTAACACATCCATAAACTATGATTTTATCCCAAAATTGAACTTGTATCTTCTTGTTCCTGAATTTCTTCACCCTTCTTCACCCATTCAAAAGGATAAGGATGTGGATGCTCATAAGTTTCAAGACCAAGCTTCTTTACAATCGTATCAAAATCAAATTAGATTGAGAACCAATATAAACCATAACATTTACCTTATTTTTCTTGATTTGGATTTTGATCTCAAATAAATTCCTCATCTCTTCCTCTTGTTCTTGGTTGTCCATGTTGGTAGACGTGCATCCCATCCTTTCATCTACATAAAAATCATCCTCAATCTTTACCCCCTTCCTCGTCTTTACAACTATCATGGGTTTTTTTGAATCCTTGGTTCGGTTCTTTGTGTGTAATTCCAGATGTAACTTCCAACATGTGACGTCGCATATGACCTTTCCCTTTTTATTTACATATATTACTTATTTTTCCATACTCTTTCTTTCGCTGATTCACCGACTAATTTTTCCTCGACTCCATCTCTCCTTGCTTCTTTGCATTATCAATATAATATGATTTCACACATGCTTCATTAATATCCTTAGGCTTCATGGAGATGACCTTCCTTCAAGGTGAGTGTGAAGTCCTCCCAAATACTTGGTTAGAATATCCTCATCCTCCAAGTCCATATTAATCAACAAGTCTTGTCTCTAAAACTTCGTAGTATAATCCTGCACACTTTGACCACTATCTTGTCTAAATACTTCCATTTAATCATTTGGTCAATATTATGGCCAATAGGATAAAAATTAGCTCTAAGTAATTCCTTAAAACCCTCCCAAGATCTTACAATATGACGTTTATTCTTCTCACAAGTGGCTAGATGGGTTTCCCACCAAACCAGAGCATGTCCTTCCATTTTGAGACATGCAAAGGTGATCCTTTGTGCCTCAGTGACATCATGTACACTAAAATAAACCTCCAATTATTTTAACCATTTATCAAGCAATTCTGCATCTACTTTTCCTTCAAGCTTTTTATCTCAACTTTAGTTTCAACTTTAAAAGGAGCATGATTAGATTTTACCTTCTCTCTTCCAACTAGAGTTTCTTCTTCACGCTCTTCCACATCATCTTCCTCTTTGTGGATCTTTCCTATGCCAAATGTTTTGGCCAAAGCTTAAACTACTAAGTCCATGGAATCTTTCTTAACTGAAGTTGTATTTTACAGATCTGAGAGTTCTTGTTGGTGTCTATATAGCCTATCCATCATGCTTTCCAACATCTCAATTCTATAGACCAAGTTCTTTTCCTTCATTTGATCTTCGACTCTTTGCTTCCACTTATTTGTAGAAATGTCTGGATCACAAGGTAAAACTTCTTCACCTTTAGACCTTGTCACTATCATTAAACGCAATGAAATGAATACCATAATCCTGGATAATAATCAATCATGATACCAAAATGATCTCAGAAATCTCTAGCTTTGGAAATTTACTAGACCAAAAATATTGTTTCTACTTCCAATTTTTGAAAATCACATAAAACTAAAAGCTAGTGAATTAATCTTATTGGTTATAACTATTTTCAGCAAAATAAATTTGAACAACTCAATGTAACATGATTTTTATCCTAGAATCCCCCAATTTGATGGAAAACCAAATCCACGAAGGGAAAATTGCTCTTTCTTCCCACTTTTATATACTTGCCAATTCAAAATGAAGATACACATTACAATAAGATGAAGGAAGATAAATAATTTCAACACCTCCCTTCTTTACTTTCTTTCTCTAATCTCATACACACCTTGCTCCTACAATCCAATTCTAGCATCAAGTCTTGTTGTTCACTTCTCCCATGAATCGATGATCCAAACCACTTGCTCTCCTTGTATTTATCATTGCTTCCGGTGTCCTCATGTGCATTAGAGAATAGGAAGGGGTGTAAAGGAAGAGACACAATCCAGATACTCCAAATTCGTGATTGTTTGTGGTCATTTTTATTTTGTCTCCATTAGTGACAGAACTGCCAATCACTATAGACTCGGTGGTTACGCAATAGTTGCGGCACTAGTTACGTAACCTTTGATATTTGAAGAGGGGATGTTACATAATTGTTGGGGTGGTTACATAACCGCTAATATGGAAAGAGTGGGGGTCTATAATTTAACAATATTATCTTCTTTTTAAAAAAAAAATTCTCTAGCACTGGTTGTTATGATGAAGTGGTGTTCCTCTAGATCCCTATGGATCACAGAACTCCTATCCCCTTGGTCATACCTGACCCTTTTCTACCTTATTCACTCTTTTTAGGTCTCTTTTATCTTTTGGGAATCGTTTTCACTTGTGGGTCGAACTTCCAATTATAAAATACAAAATTCAAACAAGAGAATCATATAAATACATAGTTATGAGTTCAAAAACAAGGACTAAACATTACTATCATCACCAAATATTGCATTCAAAAGGCACTAAAGTACTCTAAATGAATATATCTAGCATCCACTCAAGGGGAAAGGGTTGGAAATCTGCATACTTAACATAAGAAGGGGAAGTTCATTCTATTCCATCCACACATTCTACTACATTGCCACATTCTATCTACAACTCGATATCAATCAAACATGAACAAGGGCATCATTCTTACACACATATACCAGAACTACATGGAATCTAAGATGTAGTGTAGTGATCGTTGTAAGTTCACTCTCTGGGTGACCGCAGGGGTAATTTCGACTTCCCATTTTGCATTTTCCTTTTTTAGGTTTTATGCAGTTTTTGGGCTTGAGCAGTGAACATATATTTATAGGTTACATGTGTCATTGGTGATTATAGTGTGCACATTAGGCGACTAATATGGAACACTTGCAATACTCTTACGAACAATAAAAACCTCTCCTCCTCTAGCAATAAACAAGTTCCCCATTCTTTCATTCTTTCCCCTAACTCTTCATTCCCTTATTCTTTCTTTCCAACCATTTGTAAGAGCCCACCATTCTATATTCATTGAAGAGTGTTTCCGAGGATGAAGAATAGGCATACTTGTGGGGTGATGTTGGGTCCCAAAATATTGTCCAAGTACAAGAGATGTGTGGACATGCGAGGTTGAAGACACGTAGGGAAGGGTTATAGAATTGTTTTTTAGAACATACGACACACACGCGCAAGGCAAGATAGTTTTTGGACTTAGCCATATTTTGCGTCCTAGGAAACATATGAGAAAAATGTGACCCTTCTAAAGCATGCGGAGTGGCTAAGGTGCCAACCTAGCGACCGTAGGATCGAAAGGAAATATTCCATGCATGCAATGGAAGGTTTCGAAGGGCATCGTACGAATGGAGAGCTCAGATCAAAGGAGGCATGCTCCATTAGAGGACAACTTGGACACTTGGCAGCTGATATGTTACCTCGTAAGGCATGGCGGTGAAGGCATAAAAGCTCTATATTGAGGTGCATGGGTAGCAAGAAGGAGAGATATAAGAGAGACTAGATAGAGGTATGTACATGGAGTCATCCTAAGAGACAATAATGCGTTGGAAAAGAAGTGAAGCTCTGTCATGGATGATTTTATGGGTTGGGATTATGAAAATTCGGGAGTGATGACACATTTAGAGGGACGGTCTCGTACTCGCTTTTTAATGTGATAAAAATAGTGTAGTTCTGATGCATGACTTGGCTCTACATTGTTTATATGAGGGTCTCACATGAATTTAAAGGATTGTAATGTGGTTATTGAACATGTTAATATGAATATAAGACTATTCTAAATCATATATGTGTTCATAAGTATCATCCTTATGCATTTCCTTTATGTATGAACCATTTATATATGTTGTTTGTTATTTCCCTTTCTGGATGCATTGAAATGACAACTTATCCTAGGTTCTTAGAATGATGCATGGTTCTTTTCTATTCACTTGCACTTGAATATCTGTCATAAGATGATGTATTCTCACAAGACTCACATAAAGGAGAGGCTTGGCACTTGCACATGCCTCGGGTGAGCGCCAACGCCTGTTGGGTGATAGACTCGACACACATGGGATTAGGCATTGGTCTAAGGGTATAAAAATGACTATAATGAGTTTCATAATTTACGAGATCAATTATGACATTGTTTACATCATGTTTATCACTTCTCCCTGCCCAAATCAATTCCAAATTATTTGGATATCAACTAAGTCATATTTTCTCTATCTCTTGCTTAGGGTTTCATACTTTAAATGCTTTGTTTTCTTGTGTCATTATTATACTTTACCATTTGCACATCAATTTCTCTCAATACTTAGATTTAATTAATTCAAATTAAATTAAATAAGTATCTATATGATTCCCTTAAGTTTCATCATTAACAAGTGAAAGGCTGACCAAGAGTGATAAAATAAGTCAAGAAAGAAGTAACAATCGAAAGATTATAAAATGAGATAAAAGGGAAGAGGCGCCTAGAGGGTATAGTCGCCGATGTATAAGCATCACTTTTTAAGATCCAAATTGAATTTCTTAGAGTCCTAGAAGGTCAATTAGGTCCGTAATAAGCCCTATTTGGAATTAGATGTGTGTTTATAATACTAGACGAATTTTCCCTGGATAATAAATAAAAAATAAAAATTTGAATATTGGTAAATTTTTTATACGTAAATAAAATGCTCATTTATGAGCACTTGTGAGTCGTTTAGGTGTCTTAGATAATCCTTAGCAGGGTTCATTTTAAGATACCTCTTAGAAATTGGAGGTGGAAAATACTTGGTGGATATCCTCGGACGGTTTCGCGGGAAGGTGAATTTTTTGGGGGTCTAATAGAAAATTTTTTTCCTAATTTTTAAGTGGTGGGACAGAAGGCTGTAGACGTGCGATAGAGATTTGTTGACACACGTCAATAAGGTGGTTGACGTCGTCAACAAAACCCATTGACGCGCATCAAAAAGGTTGTTGATGTGCATCAATGGGGTTTTTTGACGTGCGTCCAACCACCTTGTTGACACGTGTTAGCAAATCTCTATCGCGCGTCTGCAGCCTCCGCCATCTGGTCGCGCAACAAAAAAATCTCTGTGTCGCGCATCAAAAAATATTTGTCATATGTCTACTTCCTCCACACTCCTATCACGTGTCAACAAACTCTCCTTGTCACGCGTCAAAAAACTCTCCATGTCATGCATCAACAAACTCTTTTTCGCGGATCTGTAGCCTCTACCCTCCTATCATGTGTTTACTTGTACTTGATAATACATATGCCCCCAGGTGGTATGAGTGAGCTAATAGTGTTCTACCTGGTGAATAATATAGGATTATATAGGGGATAGTTTCAAGGGTAGGCAAAGTCGACCCCTAAAAAAATTAAACTATAATTTTTAGGCGAACAGTCACTGACCCTAGAAAAATTCACCTTTTCAAAATTTTTAAAATGGAATATTCTCCATATTACGAATATTCACCACTAAAATCATCCCCGATCCTTAGAGATTTTCCAATGTAGTATGATGTGTATTCAATTTTATTATATTGTTGAATTAACGTAGGAGATTGTAAACAACTTCTACGTTGGTAAAAAAATCTCCTATATTCTTGGTAGGGAGTTAAGAGAAAATATCAACTATTAGCTTTGAATAGTAAGCCTAAAGAACATCTAAAAATATATGGTTATCATTTCTCATGACGAAGAGGTGAAGAATAGCAAAAGGAGAGAACAAAATAATCAATAGAAGAATATTCATTGTGATAATAATAGTTAAAATGTAAAACTTTCTCAAATAAAGTTGATGGGAAAGAAGTAATAATAATTGTTGATTTATTAATATTTTCTTAAGCTCAACGTGTGAGTACTAATTTCTAAGAAGGATTAAGAGGTTAATTTTTCAATCATAGTTTATTGTAATCTTGTATTTACTCAAAATATGTCTTGTTCTTCTTCCTCACTCTGTATTTCTAAGCTAAAAGCTTATTATTTTGAGGTATATGAGCCCTCTCATGTATAACCCATCGAAGGAGGAAGTTACATAAGGTCTACAAAGAACTCATCAAATGGGTTTTGGGTGTTGGAAAGGTCCACAAAGATAATCATGTAGGTTTTCTTCCTACTAGGTTCTCCAATAGCCTCGTCCTAGGATTTTAAATCAAATCTTTATTAAACAACAAATCTAAAGCTGAAATTAGGAAGAAATGATCTAAGGATGATGCTCTTTAATATTCAAGAGATTTAAGAGGTTTTGGAATTTATAGGTCGAATATTTTAGCGACATTCCTCCTAAAAAAGAGCAACCCAAAAGACCTTATTTATTTGTGCTTTAATGTGAACTAGGACAAAACGATAAGGAGGTTGTTACTTGAAATGTTGTAGGTGAGGCATCTAGTCACATGGTCATGATATGTTGAACACTATTGAAGAAAAGAGAAGCGATGAAAGAACCTTAAAATATTAGTACCTAGTTTAGCGATCCAAGATTAGATGTAAGTAGGGCCTGACAAAGACATTGTAATTGAAAATAGAAACGAATAGGTAAATGTTTTTAAAGATGAGCATGAGATTAAGAAATTCAAGGGAATCATTTTTTTGTATCAACCCACTTTTCTCGTATTGGGATATCTCTAGTTTTGCCAAGCTCTAAGTCCAACTCATCGCTAGTTTTGCCAAGTTTAAACTTCACCGCTTTGACAAACAGATTAACCATCGACAATGTCCGACAAAATAAATACATTGTAGGTAATAGTTTTTAGTTGTTAGGCTGTTGAGACATTGAGAGACTAATTTTTTTAGAAAAGTGTATAATTTTATAAATAATCATATATATGGATAATAGAAAGCTAGCATAGCATGAAGTTTTTTTTTCTCAAATTATTATTTAATAATTTATTTATTAAAATAAATTAAACAAAATTTTAAATTTAAATTAGCAAACAATTTACACGATAACAAAAAAGTGACCTCCAAGTAGGTTGGCCTAGCCAAAATCATCATTACACGCTCCAAAAGATTTAAATCCCCATGGGCACAAATAGAAAATTTCCTAACATAAAAACCATAATTTGTCACGACCCATAAATCACTACGAGTGTTTAAATTAACATTTAAACATCATATATGGTCACAATTTTCATCAACCGATCGAATATTTCAGCTTAATGGGACCACTATTTTTGTTCTTCTCAAAACACTTGTTTCCTTCACCCTTTAGGACCCCCGAAACTTACTTTGTGCATTTAGATCACACCAAATCACATCAACTATAGAATGTAAAAAAATTATGGAAATTAAAATACCTATAGAATACTTCTAATAAAATTATAAGTCTCGTAAACAATCACTAATTCAAACCACATCCACTTTTGCCTTCACCAAATCAAACCGATCAACAAGTTGTTTTCAAAGATTAGATAATTAATGTTGGAACACAATGATTAAGTGGTTTGGCCAACCCTTAATGTATATGGGTCCATCACTAATATATAAGTTAATATTTAATAATATGAAATATTTATATTTCTATTATTAAATATGCTAACCTAGGTATATACTTTAGGTTAAATATTTAATATCATGAAATAATTATATTTCTAATATTAAATATTATAAACCTAGGTGTATGTATCAACCATTTTAGGTTGAAAAGGTGGGTTGGGAGACATACCCAATCACCTTATATAAAAAGGACTTTAGGTGCTCATTTGATATATTCGGAAATATATTAAAAGTATGCAAATCAAGTGATTTGGTTTTACCCTTGGTAAATAGGGTTTCAAAGGAGGAGGTGATCTTACTGGATGTAAAATAAGTTCTCTAAAGTAAAAGGTTATTTTCAAAGTGGTTTTACCCTATTGGGGTTTTCCACTATAAATATTGTGTCACATGTGTTATTTATTTCCTGTAAGTATTTCTTTATTTACTTATGTTATGATGTAATCTTTATTTAAATATTTATTGTAACATTATGTAATATGTAAGTTGATTAAATCTGTATTTATCGAATCCTCAAATTATAACAATTAACACCTTTCTTGGAACAATAAATACCTATAATTGATTCATTGGATGCAAAATAATCTCTCTTCACTCTATAGGTGATAAAAAAACATCACCTAATCCATCTCATGCTTAAAATAACTCAAAATATCCAGAAAATTATGTCTTGTCCTGCACTAGGAAAAAAAAATTGTCCAAAAAATAATCTAGACTGAATCATCTTTCCAACAAAACTTGAATCACCTCCTAACTCCACATGTATTTCTTGTTATGCACATTTCATTGAAGGATGATTTTTAATGCCTCAAAACTAACCTTTGACTAGTCAACCTAAATGGAGCTCATTTGACCATGAAATTGCATCAAAATGTGTAGACACCTAAAATTGATTATCCAACTGGTGTCCCTTGTGTGCGTTTGCTCTCTCCTGGTAACCTCAGGGCACGTTTATGTCGCCACTATCCCCTTGGGATATTATTCGATTTGTGGTTTAAACACCTATCCTAAGTTTAATTCACCCTATCTTATCTTACCCGTGAGTAATTAAATATTAAATATTTAATTACACCTCTTCACATGTATCTTAACCACTTATCTACCCCACATTTATCCTATCTATGTATCACCCCTATTTTTCCTCTTCCCCAAGCTTGTAGAGATTTCCCGTATTTGGGGTAACTCTTATCTTTCTAGAAATCGTTCATTTTGGCCATCTCGAGAGTTCTGTTTCCGCGATCGCGCAGCCGATCTGATCGGCGCCGATTTTTTAGGAGCAGCGCTGATTATAAATAGAAGCCCATAACTCAGTTCTGGAGGAGGAGGAGGAAGAACACACGCATGAACAGAGAGAGAGAGAGAGAGAGAAAGAGACAGTTGCGACACGTAGACACAGGTTGTAAGAAAGAGAACGAGAGATTTTAGCGCATCTCGTGTCAACATTTGAGAATAGATCCTATCTAAATCAATCCCTGAGAGGAGCACCGTTACTCTGCTCCTATCACATCAACATCACACATATCCATTGATCTTCTGGTGACTCTGTTCCAGTATCTCACCGACTTCGGCACATCCAGCAGACGTTGACGATCTGGCCTTCACTTTCCGATTTCCAAATCTTCTCACACTGTCCCCGATCGACCGATCTACTTTCAGTCGACGCCGATCTTATTCAGTCGACGCCGATTCTTCATAATCGACGCCGATCACATCAGTCGACGCCGATTCTACATAATCGACGCCGATCATCCTGCAGACAGGTAAAAGGACACAGGTAACACAAATCTAGCTTTGTTTTCACAGCCTCCACATTCTTCGTTGCTTTCTCCTGCCGCTTAGATTCTCGTTTATTACCTTGATCAGAAAATTTAGTCTTGTACGTACAAATTTTATCATGTATGCTTCTTTACTTAATTGAAAACGTGGGCTGACATCCACCGAGGGAGCTCTTCGCTTCCCGGACCCGCTTCTCGGGCAGTCCACCTAAATATCTTTTAACGTGGTCTTTTTCAGTCAAGCATCGGTGTCTCGCAGGTTACTTGGATCTATTGTGCAATTGCTCGTGTGCGCCGTCTTATCTACATCGGCTTCCTTATCCATCTAGATCTTCGGATCTTGTCCATCGTATCGATTTCATTGGAGTTTTTCGGGTTTTTTTGTTTAGTTTGGTGCATTAACTTGGACAGGTAACAAGTGTGAAATCCTTGATCTACATTCTCGCACGACGGTGGGACAAGAGTCGGTGAGATACTTTGAACAGAGTCACCAAGATCAATGGATATGTGTGATGTTGATGTGATAGGAGCAGAGTAATGCGCTGCCTCTCTCGGGGATTGATTTGGGCAGGATCTATTCTCAAATGTTGACACCGATGCGCTAAAATCTCTCGTTCTCTTTCTTACAACCTCGTGTCTCGTGTCGCGATCTGTCTCTTTCTCTCTCTCTCTATTCGTGCGTGTGTTCTTCCTCCTCCTCCTGTGGATTAAGGGATTGGCCGACCTTAATGATGCGAGGTCTTCGAAGTCCCTATATTAAGGTCGGCAAAGGTTTCGTTGAGAAGCGTAGACGTGTCAGAAGGAATAGTCTTGGGAAGATATGAATCCTCTGCCCCCAGATAGGTGAGGACAGAATCATCATCCGCACAGTGGATAGTGTTGATAGTAGGAGAGTCGTCTCCAACTATTTCAGGGAAGATTAATGGTATGGAAGTGGACCTGTTGTTAGTCTTATAGGCTAGCGGCCCTAAGGAAATGGTACGATCAAAAAAAAAAATTTAGGCGGGATGGAAATGTCATCGTCCACATCGAGTGATGCTTCTGACTTAGCGGGAGAAGATGGTTCCTCAATAGGAAGAGGCTCATCGAGAATAGTGACGGTGGCTTTTGAAAGAGGTTTAAATCCTAAACCAAATTTTTGATGTGGCATGAGAGTAGGAATGGATGTGAGGTCATGCACACCTTGTTCATATTTTCCCAGGCCAAAACCCTTCCATGCGCATCGATATAAATAAGTTTTTGCAAACGTGGGATTCTGTAGATAATCGAACCCTGTTAAGTAAGGTTTGGTCCTAGGAGGAGAATCTGGGTGATAGTGAGGCGTATCAAGACCACCGTAGATGAAATTAGTCTGTTGATTGGGCAGACCAATGGTGACGATGCGACCGAGACCTGGTTGATATTCAGGTTGTTTGTCTGGTCTACAATACTCACTAGGTTTGAGATGGGCGTCGAAAGGAAAGAGAGGAAGCTCTCCCAGTGAGAAACGCTGCAATGTCTCTTCTAGATTTTGTAAATCCGGTAGTTTGGTTGCGGTATGGAAGAAGATGAGGCCCGTCGCCAAAGCAATGGCATTTTCCTTTAGAGGGGCAGACCTTATGGTCATGTCGCATTGTGCGGAAGGAAAAGGATCTCCTGGATGAGTATATATTTTGCCCTCATATTGATATTTTAAGCATCGATGGAGGGTGGATGGGACACAATGCATTGCGTGAATCCAGGAGCGTTCGAGGATCATATTATAGTGGAATTTTCCTTCGACAATGTAGAAGAGTTCGTGAAGCAGCTTCTTACCTACTCGAATGGGTAAGACCACAGTTCCTAAAGTAACTGCTAGCTGATCGTTAAATGATCGAAGGGCGAAAGGCGGGGGTGACACTACGTTCTTTAGTAACTTAAGTTGCTCGAATGTGTGCGAGGAGATGAAGTTGAGTGCCGCTCCCACCGCGATCATAACACGTTTTAATGTAGTGTTGTCGATTTGGACTGTGATAAAGAGGGGAGCCTCCAAATCCTCTGAAGAAAGAGGAGGAATTTCTGAATCTTCAAAAGAAATGGCGGTTGATGGTCTATTCAATCCAACAACCAACTCGAAGGGCTGGGGCTCATCTGAATTCACTGCGATGCGACGCAGATTATCAATCAGGGCCTGGCGATGTTGTGGAGAGGATTGGATGAGGTCAAAAAGAGACATTTTGACCGGAGCCTGGATGAGTTGTTTCATAACACTCTCCTCAACTGTCACGGGAATTTGAGCCCGAGGTGCAGCACGAATAGAGACCCGAGGTCGTGGGGCTAATGAGGAAGGAGGAACTCCTTCAAGGGTTGCAGAAATGACAACCCGTGGTCGAGATGTTGTAGATGAAGATGGATTATCATAGTGTTGGGTTCTAGTGGCGATATGGATTGTGTCAATTTGAGAAGGTGGAAGATCAATTGGAGTGGAATCACTAGAGGTCCGAGTGGATCGTTGGGGCTCAGATGGGGCTAAGATGACAGGAGATACTTGTTTCTCCTATCATCTATGTAAAAGCCTCTTTCAGGTCTTGTTCCCCAATGTGTCCAATCAAATCGGTACTCATGGTCCTCAATCTGTCCGATTCAATCAACAAGCATAGAGTCCACCAATCACGTGCTCCATCCGTCATTCAACCTTCATTTTCTCAACCACTTATTATCTCACAAAATGCTTTGCCTATACACAAGCTCCTTCACAACAAATACCCCACCAGGTGTCACCCAGAACCCCTGGTTACTCCTCTTATCATCCTATCAATCAACAGATGAATCCCCCGTTGACACCTCAACAACATCCACCATTTGCTTCTTATGTAGGACATGCCAGTGTGCCTCCTCCTCAATCTGACGTGGTTCAAATTATTTTCAAGAAAATCGCAGACTTGGAAGCCTCCACAAAAGGGGCTCATCCTTCATACTCCTTTGAAGAAGTGTGTAATGAACCCATTCATCCCTCAGTGGCTTTTAAGCCTTATCCTCCCCAATGGGAACTTCCTAAATTTTCAAAATTTCATAGTCGAGAGGACCCTCAACAACATTTGCGAGCATTCAAACATGCTTGCTACCTCATAGTCCAGGATCAGGAGCTTATGCTCCGTACTTTTCCTATGTCTCTAGGGAAGAAGCGGGGAGGTACTGAGAGCAACCGAAGAGTCCCGCTTTAGACCGTATAATAACATTCCTCAACATTCCTTGTTTTCTTTCTCTCAATTGGCCCAGATGTTTGTTGAAAACTTTTCAATAAATATTGCGCATAAGATCTTGATTACAGATCTTTATAACATTCGTCAATTCGATGATGAGTCTATTGCAGACTTTGTCGCTCGTTGGAGAGGGATAATCAACCAATTGTCTTTCTCCCTTCCTCAATCCCAACAGATCGAGTTGTTTACTCGATCTTGTGCTAATCACATTTCTTCCACTTTAAGGATCCAGACTTTTCATACCTTTGAAGAAGCCTTTACGATGGCACGCAAACTTGAATCTCGCGCCATTGAACAAGGGAAGCTAAAACTTCACTCTAAATCTAAACCAGATTTTTCTCGGTTTACCAAACCAAATTCTTCCCCTTCTAAAGACAAGAATCAGGGATCCACCAACGCTATCATATTAAAAACATCACGAGCCGATAATACTTCTAATCAAACACCACGGAGAGACTCCTCATCTTCTCGAAAAGGGTCCTCGTCATCTCGATCTTTCACTTCGTTGGGAGAATCATATGCCTCTATCTTAGAGAAAATGTTGGAAGTTCGCATGATCGAACTTCCCCCCATTAGGAATATTGATGAAAGCCAAGAACGTCCATTCTGGTATAGGGAAAATGATTTCTGTCATTATCATAGAACCAAAGGTCATGACATTGAACGATGTCAGACCTTCAAAAATCTTGTCCAAATTCATTGATAAAGGCGAGCTCATTCGGATAACCCAAATGCTCCCCAAATCAAGCAATCGGATGTTTTTAAACAACCTTTTCCCAATCATTCCCGAACCATAATGCTTCGAGTCTCAAAACCAAACACTCATACTATCAACTTCATCTCTATCAAGAATCTTCTTCAAACCAAGCCATCTCGCGAACACATCGACCGAATCAGAACCTCCTTCCACTTCGTCAATCACTGGAATTCCACCATCTTCAGATAGCTCGTCCTTGAATATTCCTACATTGCTAGATACGGGTTCACCTCTCTCCGCTCCTTTGTCTGACCTTCCGTCCATACCCGAGATAGTGTCATCCTCATCTGTCTCATCGTCAAACATTCTTTCAATGCTCAAGGCAATTACATCCCTTTGAGTTTCCGCTGCAGATACATCTACTTCTGTTGCTCCCATTCTCGCTGCAACTATGCCCCTGGTGAACGTACCTATAATTGTGCCAACTCCGACGGAAGTGTCTTCGATTTTGACTCTTCCTATCTCTTTTCCTACAGTAGTTTCACCCATAATTATTGCACCAGAAGTAGTCCCTTCGCAAGGAACTGCTTCTTCATCACTCACTTCTTCCATCACTAATGTTACTTTACCTATTAAGGGAAAATCAAAAGAAGTAGCACCAACACCTATACGCTCGGTTCCTGAACTTAAACCGAGACAACCAAAATCTAACGTTGCGCCATCAGTACCTCCCCATTTACTTCCCCCGAAAAGGTTACAATCACCTTATGCCGTTGAAGTTGTCACCATCCCTGAAAAAGGAAAGCCCATATTTCAAACCATCAAGACCCTTGGTGCTTTCCCACAAAAATCTCTCTACGCCCCATAAAAGATTGGATTTGTCCACTGAGAAGGCGTCTTCTTCTACACACTTATCGAAACCATCATCTTCTTCTACAACACATTCTTCACCAACACCCCGAAAAGTGGACTTACCTACTAAAAGGACGTCACCTCTTCTATCAGGATCATCATCTTCATTACCAAAAGCCAGGGCGCCCTATGTTCCTCCGATTACACCTACTTTGGGAGCTTCTTCCTCATCTAAAACGACATTATCTAAATCATCAGTAGTTTCGACCAAACAGCCCCCTTTACCTCTGAAGACCGCGACACCTGTCACATCTCCATCATCTTCAAAATCTATTTTAGGGGCTCCCCTCCACCAAAATCAATCATGTCTCACTTACACTCATCTCAAGTGCCCAAGACTGCTCCTCCAAATGTCCAAAAATAAGATGATCCCTAAAAAGACTCACAAACCTAACATGCGCAGTTCTTTTACCTCGCGATCTGTTAAAGTAAAAGAGGCGCCTTCATCACCTCTCGTCCTCATCTTCGTCTACCGGGTTCTACACCGAAATCCTTCGCCAACTTATCCAATCTTCATCCATATCTCTTCCTCCGATTAAACTCCTATAACCCCAAAGGAGTTAAACCTACACGGTTTAACTCGATCTCGATTTGTGCTTACCATCGCACCCGGTCATGATACTCGAGGGATGTAAAGCTCTTCAACTGTCGTCAACAACCTTTTGAAGAAAGTGATCTTTTCTTTGGAGGAGGAGAAACAAGTATCTCATGTCATCTTAGCCCCATCCCGAGCCCCAACGATCCACTCGGACCTCTAGTGATTCCACTCCAATTGATCTTCCAACTTCTCAAATTGACACAATCCATATCACCATTAGAACCCAACACTATGATAATCCATCTTCATCTACAAGATTCTCGACCACGGGTTGTCATTTCTCGCAACCCTTGAAGGAGTTCCTCCTTCCTCATTAGCCCCATGACCTCGGGTCTCTATTCGTGCTTTGCACCTCAGGCTCAAATTCCCGTGACAGTTGAGGAGAGTGTTATGAAACAACTCATCCAGTGCTCCGGTCAAAATGTCTCTTTTTGACCTCATCCAATCCTCTCCACAACATCGCCAGGCCCTGATTGATAATCACGTCGCATCGCAGTGAATTCAGATGAGCCCCAGCCCTTCGAGTTGGTTGTTGGATTGAATAGACCATCAACCGCCATTTCTTTTGAAGATTCGGAAATTCCTCCTCTTTCTTCAGAGGATTTGGAGGCTCCCCTCTTTATCACAGTCCAAATCGACAACACTACATTAAAACGCGTTATGATCGACAGTGGAGCTGCACTCAACGTCATCTCCTCACACACATTCGAGCAACTTAAGTTACCAAAGAACGTAGTGTCACCCCCGCCTTTCGCCCTTCGATCATTTAACGATCAGCTAGCAGTTACTTTCGGAACTGTGGTCTTACCCATTTGAGTAGGTAAGAAGCTGCTTCACAAACTCTTCTACATTTTCGAAGGAAAATTACACTATAATATGATCCTCGGACGCTCCTGGATTCACGCGATGCATTGTGTCCCATCCACCCTCCATCGATGCTTAAAATATCAATATGAGGGCAAAATATATACTCATCCAGGAGATCCTTTTCCTTCCGCACAATGCGACATGACCACAAGGCTCGCCTCTAAAGGAAAATGCCTGTTCGCCTGACGGGGCCTCATCTTCTTCCATACCTGCAACCAAACTACCGGATTTACAAAATCTAGAAGAGACATTGCAGCGTTTCTCACTAGGAGAGCTTCCTCTCTTTCCTTTCGACGCCCATCTCAAACCTAGTGAGTATGGTAGACCAGCACAAACAACTCCGAATATCAACCAGTCTCGGTCGCATCGTCACCATTGGTCTGCCCAATCAACAGACTAATTTCATCTACGGTGGTCTTGATACACCTCACTATCACCCAGATTCTCCTCCTAGGACCAAACCTTACTTAACAGGGTTCGATTATCTACAGAATCCCACGTTTGCAAAAACTTATTTATATCGATGCGCGTGGAAGGGTTTTGGCCTGGGAAAATATGAACAAGGTGTGCATGACCTCACATCCATTCCTACTCTCATGCCACATCAAAAATTTGGTTTAGGATTTAAACCTCTTTCAAAAGCCACCGTCACTATTCTCGATGAGCCTCTTCCTATTGAGGAACCATCTTCTCCCGCTAAGTCAGAAGCATCACTCGATGTGGACGATGACATTTCCATCCCGCCTAACTTTTTTTTTTGATCAATACCATTTCCTTAGGGCCACTAGCCTATAAGACTAACAACAGGTCCACTTCCATACCGTTAATCTTCCCTGAAATAGTTGGAGACGACTCTCCTACTATCAACACTATCCACTGTGCGGATGATGATTCTGTCCTCACCTATCTGGGGGCAGAGGATTCATATCTTCCCAAGACTATTCCTTCTGACACATCTACGCTTCTCAATGAAGCCACTGTCGACCTTAATATAGGGACTTCTGAAGACCCTCGCATCATTAAGGTCGGCCAATCCCTTAATCCACAGGAGTTAGGAGATTTTACCACTTTTCTTTCCAAACATCGTCAAGCCTTTGCTTGGTCATATGAGGATATGCCAGGACTCGATCCCGATATTGTGGTCCACAATATCGTTACTCTTCCCAACATCAAACCAGTTAAACAAAAATTACGTAAAATGCACCCTAGAGTAGCCCTTCTTGTTAAAGAAGAATTGCAGCGCTTACTCTCGGCTAACTTCATCCAACCCATCGATTATCCACAATGGGTTTCCAATGTAGTACCAGTAACTAAAGCTACTGGGAAAATTTGAATTTGTACCGACTTCCGGGATCTTAATCTTGCTTGTCCAAAAGATGATTTTCCTTTACCTAATATCGACCAACTCGTGGATTTAATTACGGGTCATGAGATGCTTTCTCTTATGGATGGTTTCTCTGGATATAATCAAATTCTCATCGCACCAGAAGACCAACATAAGACTTCTTTCATAACTCCTTGGGGGACCTTTTGTTATCGCGTCATGCCTTTCGGTCTTAAGAACACAGGAGCAACCTATCAGCGAGCAATGACCTACATCTTCCATGATCTCTTACACAAAACTGTGGAAGATTACGTTGACGATCTCCTCGGTAAATCCAAACGTCGTCAGGATCATCTTTTCATCCTTGCACCTCTCTTTGAGAGGCTTATCCACTTTTGTCTTCATCTAAATCCATCTAAGTGCGTGTTTGGCGTTCTCACTGGTAAACTTTTAGGTTTTATCATTTCCATCAGGGGTATTGAAGTAGACCCCGCAAAAATAAAAGCTATCCTTGAGATGCCTCCCCCTTCTAACTTAAAGCAACTCCGCAGTCTCCAAGGACGTCTTCAATCAGTGCGTCGTTTTATCTCACAATTGTCGAACCATTGTCAACCTTTTCACCATCTCCTCCGTAAGGATGTTCATTTTGAATGGGATGAACATTGCCAAAAGGCCTTTGATGATCTCAAAGCTTATCTTCTTTCTCCACCTGTGCTTACACCTCCACGCGAGGGGGAGCCTTTCTATCTTTATATCTCTGTGACTGACCATGCTCTGGGAGCCATGATCTCGCATCGGGACACTTGCGGTAAAGAACAAGCTGTCTATTACATCAGTCACACCCTCCATGAGTATGAAACACGTTACTCCGAAGCTGAAAAGCTGTGTTGTGCTCTCTTCTTCGCAACTTCTAAGCTTCGTCATTACCTCCTTAATCACAAAACTTACATTGTCACAAGTGTCAATCCACTCAAGACAATTCATGCAAAGCCTTATCACAATGATCGTATCACTCGTTGGCTCATGCTTATGATAGAATTTGACCTCGAGTTTATCCCGCAAAAGTCTATCAAGGGTCAGGTTATTGCAGATCAATTAGTTGATGCTCCTCTTCCGGACACTCAAGACCCCCTTGCTCAATTCCCCGATGAATATATCCAACAAATTGATTTTGGTCTGTCTCCATTTAAAGTAAAGCTCTTCTTTGATGGATCCAAATGCCAGCAAGGGGGAGGTGCAGGTTTCGTAATGATTCCTCCTTGGGGTACGCCTATCCCAGTTGCACACAAATTGAACTTTGAGTGCACCAATAATATGGCTGAATATGAAGCTCTTGTCTTGGGTCTTCAAAATGCCATTAATCTCGGCGCTCGTCATATTGACATCTTCGGTGATTCTGAACTCATCGTTAATCAAGTCATGGGTGTCTATCAATGCAAGAATGATATCCTTCAAAAATATCGTGATATCGTTCTTGCTCAACTCCAATCTTTCGATAAATTCACTATCCAAGCTATTCCTCGCACTGCAAATCGATTCGCAGATACAATGGCTTCGTTAGCCTCACTTATCCCACCTTTTACCGAAGACTCGCGACTTTATGTGGCTGTACAACGATTAGACCAACCATCTCATCTTAGGCAACTAACTTCAATCCATGCTGTCACAACCCATACTCAGGATGAGTGGTATCAACAGATTGTTGATTATCTATCTCATTCGGTGCTTCCTCCAGATCTGACTTCCAATGGTAGAAGATCTTTTATCCAACGCGCTAATCGCTATACTATTCTAGGCGGGATTCTTTACAAACGCGGCTTTGATGGTATTTTGCTTCGGTGCCTCAAAACCCATGAATCATCTAAAGCTATCCAGGAGGTCCATGACGGTATCTGTGGTGGACATTTTAGTGGCTTAGTCAGAAGCTAAACGCATTTTATGTTTGGGATATTATCGGCCTTCTCTTAATCAAGATTGTTGTGAATACACTAAGAAATGCGTCAAGTGTCAACAACATTCCAATCTCACACACATCCCTAGTCAAGCTTTACAACCTACAAAGGGATTTGTGGCCTTTTCGCAATGGGGTATTGATCTTATTGGTCTCATCAATCCCGTTCTTCACAAATAATCATCATTCTATCATTACGCTGCCAGTACTTTACTAAGTGGGTGGAGGCTATCCTCTCTTTCTTCAACAAAGGCTAAACCCATAGTTGATTTTGTCTATCAGACATCATTTGTCGCTTTGGCGTTCCACACAAGCTCATCACAGATAACGGTAAGTCTTTCAAGAACGTTGATTTGCAGAATCTCTGCGACGCTTTCAATATCAAACTCAGCTTTTCTTCTCCATACTATCCTCAAGCTAATGTTCAAGCCAAAGCTTCCAATAAAACTTTGCGTAATATCCTCACAAAGGTAACTAGTCGAGCTGGTAGGGATTGGCATTTACATATCCCTTTTGCTCTCTGGGCTTATCGGACTAGCATTCGTACTCCTACTGGTGCTACTCCCTTCTCTCTCGTCTATGGATCTGAGGCTGTTCTTCCTCTGGAAGTCCAAATCCCATCTCTCCGTGTTTCTCTTAGAGAATTTTTCTCCGATGAGGACTATCGTCAAAATCGTCTAGCACAACTTGAATTATTAGATGAGCGGTGTCTCAATGCTCTTGAACATCATCAGGTCTATCTTGAGCATGTCAAATGTGCTTATAACAAGCACTTGCAGCACCGTGACTTCAAAATTGGTGATCTTGTTCTTAAAGAAAACCAAAATGTCACTACACTCGAAAGAAGTCAACGTGGTAAGTTTGCTCCCAACTGGATGGGCCCGTACATTATCACTCATAAATATGGATCTGGGGCTTATCGTTTATCTTCCATGGATGGTATACCTGAAGTGGAACCTCTTAATGCTTTGCATCTACGGCCCTTCTACTGTTAAAATCTATCTTACGCAAATCTAGTCGCAAGACAGATCTTTCATCCGTCTAAACAACCGGTCATATACTTTCATGGTGATTCGAAACTATGTGGTTCTCTGCCTATTGCCTCCTTTACCTTAAATATGAGTATCGCGGCTCTACTCATTGCATGTTTCTTTTGGATATGTTCCTCCTCATGGTAGGAATACCTTAATCACCACTTCATCTGTCCCAAGTGCTTATCTTAATCGGATCTACTCGGGGCATGAGTGCATGTTCTTTTATGTTCTCTTCCCCTCCATCTGATCTATCTAGGTCTAAACTCAGCTTCTTCCAAAAAGGATTTCCAAAAAAAAAAAAAAAAAAAAAGAAAGATGCTATCCAAAAAGATAGACTGATCCCTTGAAGGACAGCTATCCATACATTATCAAATGAATCAAAAAATAATATATATATATATATAGACCATGCCCTTGAACGATGGCTATCATTAAAATTCAAAATACGCACCGCTCCTCAAGGACGGCTGTTTCTCAAAGAAATATTTAAGGCTTCTTGCAATTGATCAGCCTTTCAAATACTTTATACACTTTTTAGCATCACCGAAAGACTTCCCGTATTGATCGGTCTTTTCCATATCAAGCAAACATCCCGCATTGATCGGTTTGCTTTTCTCGCCAAAATCATGAAGTGAGATTTAAGACCTTTTGTCGATCATATGGAGAATCCTATTTTCCCACTATGGACATGTATTTTGTCCCTTGTACGTTCGACAAGATACTTACTTACCGCTCTTCCTTTCGCTTCTCCTAAATCTATTTTGCGGCTAGTTAGTGTCAGTTTATTTTAACCTCATATAGGGCCTTACATGCATGATCTTTTGATTTCCTATCCAGATTCTATCTATGGTCGGTTGGGAGTCCAACTTATCATTTTCTTTCTTATCCGGGTATATTTTCTTTATTTCTAGTCAAGGTCGTTTTCATTACATCCTTGGCTCTCGCAAAAAATATTCCCCATTATTCTTTGTTTTTCATCCAGTCAAATTGACATTTCACATGTTAATTTAATCAAAATTTATCTTCTATCTAATTTCATCTTATCTACCAAAGCATGTATTGTCAACACATGTGGATCTGGCTATCTATTTTCATCAAAATTAAGTTAACATCTCAAACATACCGAATACATCAATCACATCTATCCATCTACCCATCAAAATATCTAAAAACTGGTGCATCCAAGTTACACTACATCTATCTATATCCATTTTTCATCAAAATAAAATCCATACATCAATCACATCTATCTATCTATCCATCAAAATATCGAAAAATATGTACATCCAAGTTACATTACATCTATCTATCTCTATTTTTCATCAAAATTATATCCACATATCAATCACATCAAATCACATCTATTTCTATCCTCTATCACCATATATCTATATCCATCACAATTACGCTACATCTATCCATGTATATCAAAATCAAACGCATGAGAACAATTATATGACAAATGAAATGATGAATCTATATATACATGTGTGTCTGTACAACAAAAATGGGTGGCTTTCAATCAAGCCATCTATACAATGCCTTCCAATCGAGGCTACATCACTACACGGATACAAAATATATCAATCCCTATATAGTAAAATCTGATGCATGGAGGACACTATCTCCTCCACCCTCCTCTGGACCAGGCTGTCTCTCCTGGCCGCCGCCTATCGAGCTAGACGCACCTACTGCTGGAGGTCTCTGCACACCTCGGTCTCTCCCGGTGCTCCCTCCACCTGAGGCCCCGCTCGCTGTGGCCGTCGCTGATCTCCTCCTCGCCCCATACCGAGGCACATCTGGGGCATGCTGCGCTAAGGCATCCTCATAGTATCTCACCTCAGCGAGGAGAGACTGATATGTGCTCAAGCTCACGGTACCCGGTGCTCGTAATGGTGCTGCTGGTGCTGCTGGGGCTGCTGGCGCTGCTGGTGGTGCTCCTCCTAGGGTCGTACCCTGTGTACCAGACTCCGACATGGTACCTGTCTCCCCATATTTGGCCCTGAGGGCCTCCCTATGTCGATAATAGCGATCCCTCTGCTGGATCGCTGTATCTCGCTCCTGGCGAGTGGTGTCTCTCTCCAAAATTAGGGCATCCCTCTCCTCTGTCAGAGCTCTGATCTCCTCAAGAGCCACCTGATGTGTCTGTGTCAAGGTGGCATGCTCTCCCTCCAGTCTATCCAGCATCGTAGCTATGTCCTCCTCGTCGGCATCTATAGATGCCGGGAGATGTCGTGGTAGCTCTGTATCATACCATGCTACATAACCATCATCCACCCCTGCGTCATCATCACTGTCTGTGGAGGGTGGGGCCTCTCTCAATGGATCTGCCGGGATCAAAATCGGTAGATCGGTCTCCTCCCGCTATCTTGCCTATATCGCACTAGGCCGAACTGTCTCAATACCCACACAAACGGGACTCGCTCCCACATATCAGGCCTGCGACCCCTAACCACCCTGCTCCGTCTCAATGCCACCAAGTGAGCATCCTGACCAGCCCATGTCGAAATACCCGATATGGCCTCCGGATGACTCCGATCTCGGTGTCGGCGTCTGAAATGCTCGGGTATACCAATCGGCCGATCTCCCTGTATCCCCAGCGGCCATGTCAGCCCGCCATCGCCGGAATCCATAATCAATAGCACCCACTGCTGCTGGCATCCAAGGAAGCCCGGATGGCCTGATCACCACTATATGCTCATATGCCCAGCAATGGAGCACAAAACTGACATCAATACCTGTCCTCCGGCCGGTGGTGTACATCCATAGCTCGTAATATATCTGAGCTATCAAGGCATCAGCAAAGGAAAATACCTGCCTGAACTGCAGAATGTCGCAAACGCAGTCTAATAATAATAGTGGGAATCTCCCACCTCCTGAATCTGGCAGAGCGAAATAGGATATCGCCATCTGAATCAAAACTATCCATCTGCTCCGGGGGCTATCCTGTCTATACTGCGAGGCTATCCACACTGCCCCAGACACTATCTCTGAATCATCTGCCCTATCTCTATACAATCGAACTAGGGCCCTCTGCTGCTGCTCTCGCGGTGTAATCTCTATCGGGTCCCCAGTGATAGGCAGTCTCAAAATCCTATATATATCCTCATGGGTGATGGTCATCTCACCCGTCCTGAACCAAAAAGTGCACGTATGGCTATCCCACCGTCGCACTAGTGCCCGCATCAGCTCTACATCTCGTGGCACTCGTCTGTAGTACCTAAAGCCCCCGAGCCCGGCTAACTCTAAATGCCGCCAATCTGCATCAGTCACATCAGGGAGAATAGTCTCTAGTAACTCGGGAATAGCATCCCTCATGTGTAGAGCCTCTCGTGCCTGCACCCACGACATCAAGAGCAATATTAGTCTCGTATTTACCCAAATCAGAACATCCAAAACAAAAACAAAAATTTTATCTATTCCAATCGGCGTCGATTTAATAAAATCGGCGTCGTTTATTTCTAGTCGATGCCGATTAATACCAATCGGCGCCACTTTAACATAATCGGCGTCGATTATACCAATCGACGCCGATTTCCTGTCCAGACATAAATCGGACTCTGGCCTCCCACAAAAAAAATCAAACAAAAAAAAAAATTAAGTACAACGGGTTCAAGAAGAACCACTTACCCCAGGTCGTGTCCTCCTCCGCTTCTGACCGCTTCCAGAAGCTTCCATGATGCTCAAATCAAATTTTTGACTCTCTCTGAATCAATCGTCACGATGAAAATAAATCGTTTACGTTTTCCGTTCGCATATTTATATGTGCTACGATTGGTCGGCGCCGATTTTTTTGATCGACGCCGTTTACCTTGGTCGTCGCCGATTACTGTGATCGCCGCCGATTTTCCATATCTGTTTGCCATAGTGTTGATGCTTGGCTTACTTATCTATCTGATCATTATTGTGTGCTGAATATTGCCTTTCGGCACATCTTTTCGATATCACCGTCTATTTCGGGTTTGTTCCCTTTGCGTGGGACACTCGTACTTTTTGCAACTTAGAGTTAAGCGGTCTCAGAGGCACTAACGTTGTCTCATGAAGAGACCGTCTAGTTTGCCCTACCAATGTGAGTTCCTTAGGTTGCTTTGCCTTTTTATTTATTTTTGTGCATCGTTAATGATCGATCTACACCGCACATCTACCGGGGCATCCTGCGTTTTCATCTACCTCTTTCAAACTTGGGATCGTCTGTTCTATCACCCATCCCATCCCTAGTTTGAGGGGGATCACATCATCACTTTTTCTCCCCTTCTTCCATCTCTTTGTTTTTGTCTCATAACCTTGCTTATCACAAGTTACTTGACAAAAAGGGGGCAAAATGTAGACACCTAAAATTGATTATCCAATCTGGTGTCCCTTGTGTGCGTTTGCTCTCTCTGGTAACCTGGGGCACGTTTATGTCGCCACTATCCCCTTGGGATATTATTCGATTTGTGGTTTAAACACCTATCCTAAGTTTAATTCACCCTATCTTATCTTACCCGTGAGTAATTAAATATTAAATATTTAATTACACCTCTTCACATGTATCTTAACCACTTATCTACCCCACATTTATCCTATCTATGTATCACCCCTATTTTTCCTCTTCCCCAAGCGAGGATATTTCCCGTATTTGGGGTAACTCTTATCTTTCTAGAAATCGTTCATTTTGGCCATCTCGAGTTCATTTCATCGATCGGCGCCGATCGGCCGTCTGCCGGGCACCGATTTTTTAGGAGCGGCGCCGATTATAAATAGAAGCCCGTAACTCGCCTTACGGAGGAGGAGGAGGAAGAACACACGCATGAACAGAGAGAGAGAGAGAGAGAAAGAGACAGATCGTGACACGTAGACGAGGTTGTAAGAAAGAGAACGAGAGATTTTAGCGCATCGGGTGTCAACATTTGAGAATAGATCTCGTCCCAAATCAATCCCGAGAGGAGCACCGTTACTCGCTCCTATCACATCAACATCACACATATCCATTGATCTTCTCGTGACTCTGCTCCAAAGATCTCACCGACTTCGCACATCCATCGACGTTAACGATCCGCCTTCACTTTCTCGATTTCCGAATCTTCTCGCACTGTCCCCGATCGACCGATCTACTTTCAGTCGACGCCGATCTTATTCAGTCGACGCCGATTCTTCATAATCGACGCCGATCACATCAGTCGACGCCGATTCTACATAATCGATGCCGATCATCCTGCAGACAGGTAAAAGGACACAGGTAACACAAATCTAGCTTTGTTTTCACAGTTCCCTATCTTCATTGCTTTCTCGCTCTTGTTTAGATTCTGTTTATTACCTTGATCAGAAAATTTAGTCTTGTACGTACATCTTTTATCATGTATGCTTCTTTACTTAATTGAAAACATGGACTGACATCCGCCGAGGGAGCTCATCGCTTCCCGGACCCGCTTCTCGGGCAGTCCACCTAAATATATTTTAACGTGGTCTTTTTCTGTCAAGCATCGGTGTCTCGCAGGTTACTTGGATCTATTGTGCAGAATTGCTCGTGTGCGCCCGTCTTATCTACATCGGCTTCCTTATCCATCTACATCTTCGGATCTTGTCCATCGTATCGATTTCATTGAGTTTTTCAGGTTTTTTTTTAGTTTAGTTTGGTGCATTAACTTAGACAGTAATGCGTGAAATCCTTGATCTACAAAATGTTCTCAAACCTCTTTGGAAATTAATAAAAATCACATACATCATACAAAAAGAATTTAGTTTGCAACTTCGCAAAAACTAACCTGTTTGAGTGGGGTCCACTCATCACCATGAACTCTACCATACCTTTTTGGAAATATAAAGTATTTCTCTAAATTTTCCAACCATCATCCATTACATAGAAATAAATTATGGCCACTTAAGAATCAAATCTCTCAAATCGCTTTCAGGCTAGGGTTTCAAACTCATAAAAAGTTGTTTACATTCTTAGTATTCATTCATAAAAATGTGATGATGAAATGAACTCATTTTTTTACCTTCTAAAATCAATTTAGATACATCTCTAAAAGCCACAAGTTCACATGCAAAACATCCAATTTAGGGTGAGCATCGAAGATCCAATTTGAGCTAGAAATGCATTAGTTCTTGACCTTGTCTCACCAAAATCCACATAACTTATAAAATTCACATCCTAAAATCTTGAAATTTTTATCAAATAACCACGACACATCATAATAACATCTCAAATCATCATAAAGTTAGGAACTTCTCTCAAACTTTCCAAATACTAAGACTTGCATAATACCCCCTTAGGGTTTTGACCGTAGAAGTTAGGGTCAACGAAACAAAAATATAAATCATCATGAAAGCTCTCAAATTGGTCCAAACATACCAATTACATCATGATACAGCTACCTAAATTAATCCATGAGCTGATATAGTTCCATACCTCAATATCATACCTACTAAGCATCCATGTCCGCTCCAAATGAGTACATGTAAGATGGCCATTAACTCCGTATTCGCACCGTGTAACTCGATGTGAGTGTCCAAGAACTCTCCCAACATTATATATAGCATTCCAACATTATTATCACACCACCAAGAAATTCCTACCATTGTGAAACATCACTTAAGCACTGAATGGGCTTGCGTAAGAACAAGAAATCCTCATCAATCTCCTCAGTATTATCGTGTACACATCTCGAATCATCATTTCAACATCATCCACAACATCATTTGACCCTAACCCATCATCCAATTTGTTATTAATGTCATTTTGTATCAATGAAAAAATCTATAGGACCTCATGCCAACACCCATGAGGTGGGATATGGGATCTATAGATGTGACAAGGCCTATGAGTAGTAGCCATCTATGAAGGAAACTTAAATGGATGTGACAAAGGTGATATATGAGGAGAAAGGGATTCAAATACCATATGAGGTTTGAAGTCTAAAGTGATATCATGAATAGGATAAAATTCACTAGGAGTAGGAGCAACTAGATATGGGATGGCGGGATGAGCCAAGGAAAAAGGTGTTTGTGATCTACAAATGTAAAAATATGAACACATGTGAACATGATGCAAGGACCTAGTGTCATGTGAAATTTCATGTACCATAGTATGTGGATTCATGCATGTGGAGAAACTAGAATAGGTGTAATATTCAGAAGCAAAAGAGCTACCAAATAATGAATGCAACATAGTGAGGGGAAAACCATATAGATTCCAAGATCCCAACTACATGATTAGGAAAATTTATATAATTAATAAATGTGTGTCCATTAGGAGAAAATAGAATAGATGTAATTTTGGGCTCGTTTGCAATAGTGGAAGGAGTAAGTGAAAACATAAGGATCAATATGTGAGTCAAAATATGTGTAACATATGTAATGCTAGGAGGCTCATCAGTAGCAATGGAAAGTAATAGGTGCAATTTGGGAAGATTAGAAGCAATAAATCAGTATGAACTAGCCCCTATGATCATAGAAAAAAATATAGAAAGAGGGGAATGGATGCCCCCATGAATGTAACAAGATAAGGTGTATCCATAGTAAATGAATCATGCATATGATCTTAGAAAGTGAGAACATTAGGAATCATTGTAAAATCAGTATACAATGCTCTAACTTGTGATGAGGAAGGTGTGGAGAGAGATGTAACATTAGAAACACTAAGCATATGATCAATAGAAGTGCATCAAGAGTGAGATATAATGTGAGGAGTATTGTGGGTGCTAATAGAAAATTTATAATGATCGTGTAAATCAGTAGCACTAGGGTGCATCCTAAGAGGAGAAGGATGTGAAATGTAGGTAATGTCATGAGCATCATGTATGAGAGGAATATCACAAGGAGTAACAATACAAGGTGTGGAATCTACTATAGCAATATCCATGGAAGAAGGTGTAACAAGGGCATTGTTTTCTATGTCACGGGTTTAATAAAGCGTATGCATAGTATGTAACTAAGGATGGCCTAAAAGGATAGTATAAGGAACATCATGAGGCATAACATGACATAGAACATCAAGAGTGTAAGATCCCATAGTAGGGGAAGAGAGATTATACCCAACACTTTCTTAGGTGTATTATCAAATCCACATATAGAAAGAGTAGATGGATTGAGATGAGTAGCAGAAAGTCATATTTGATGGAGAAAGGAAATATTACATACATTAAGACCAGATCTAGGATCAACTAGGACACGTTTAAAAGGAGATTACATGCATTGGAATCAAAGGCATGAGAATCCATGATAGATCCGATAATCGGTAAGTAAGGAGAAGCTTCACCAAGTGATTTAATAAAACTAAAATTTAATGCAAGGGCACTACCGATTAGGTAGATAAAATAACAAACACACAAGATCAAACAAAGGAAACACAAACAAGAGTGAAATATAAGAGATAAAGATGACTCAACTTGTAACTATAGGTCTTGACTGATTATGGGTTAATGAGCAGGCTAGAAAGGAATATTCTATGCCGTATAAGCTCTATGTATGATTCTCGGAATGTGATGAGCTCAAGTACAAGAGCACACAGTAATGGGACAGAGATTCCCAGTCTGCTAAGACTGATCTATGCACCGTGCCCGAAAAATACTCATTATTTAATTCTTCCTAGCTCACTTAATGTTTCTTCTTATTTGTTGTAGGTCGCATCATATTCGCTACAATTTTTTTAATCACACCTATACATGCAAAAGAAATCCTAGCTACCTACATAATACTCAAGCACACATTAGATGAATAAATAATGCATATGATTGAGTCATATTGACCTCGTGGTCACCCCATATTGGTCATCAAGAATTACATTACATTTCATACTCCATGTAGTTCGTGTGTGTGTGTGTGTATGTGTGTGTGCTTGTGCACACACGCGTGTGCGTGCGTGTGTGCTACAATTTTGTTTAATCACACCTATACATGCAAAATAAATATTAGCTACCTTCGTAATACTTAAACACACATTAGATGAATAAATAATGCATATTCTTGAGTCATATTAACCTTAGTGGTCACCTTAATGTGGTCACCGAGAATTACATTACATTTCATACTCCATGTAGTTCTTGTGTGTGTGTGTGTGTGTGTGTGTGTGTGTGTGTGATTGGAATAGTGTCCCTTGAGCTAGGATGCCCTAGTGCCATTGTCAAAGAATATAGGGATACAACTAATTTTTCCCAATAAAAATGTGTGGTATGGAATTCGGATGAACGTCCCTCATATACAATGAAGTATGCAATCCTAAAATGTATTCTTGGTATAGTGGATAGAAATTATTAGCTCCTTGTAGATGTATATGCCTCCTTAATTCCTTCCCAAAATGAGGTTAAATAACACATGCATATATATGATTCCCTTGTTTAATTTTCATCATTGACAAGTGAAAGTTCAATCAAGTGTGATAAAATAAGTCAAGAAATGAGTAACAATCGAAAGATCAATAAAAGAGATAAAGAGGAAAAATTTGACTAGAGGATACAATAGCTGATGTAGGAGCATCATTTCTAAAGATCCAAATTGAATTTCTTAGTGTCCTAGAAGGTCAATTAGGTCCATAATAAGTCCTATTTGGCATTGGAAGTTTTTATAGCACTAAACAAATTTTCCCTCCATGACGTAGTTTGAAAATTTGTGTGTTGGAAAATTTGTATATGTAAATAAAATTCTTGTTTATGAGAACTTGTGAGTCATTTAGGTGTCTTAGATCAGCCTTAGAGGTTTTCCAATGTAGCATGAGGTGTAGTCAAGTTTAGTATATTGTTGAATGAATGTAGGGAGATTCTAAGCTACTTATATGTTAGGAAAAACAGCCTACTATATTCTTGGTGAGGAGTTGAGAGAAAATCTCAACTATTAGCTTTGAATAGTAAGTCTAGAGAACATCTAGAAATTTGTGGTTATCCTTTCTCGTGATGAATAAGTGAAGAATAAAAAAATAGAGAAGAAAAACCAATAGAAGATGAATATTCGTTGTGACATTCATAATTGCATGTAAGCCTTGCTCATTCAAAGTTGATGGGCAAGAAAATAATAATAATTGTTGATTTATTATTCTTTTCCTAAGTTCAAGGTGTGATTATTGATGTCTAAGAAGGATTAAGAGGTCAATTCTCGTAATCATAGTTCATGAAAATCTTGCATTTACCCAAAATATGTCTTGTTCTTGTTCCTTACTTTGTATTTCTAAGCCCAAAGCTTCTTATTTTGAGGTATAGGAGCTCTCTCATGCATAACCCATCGAAGGAAGAATTTGCATAGGGTATACATAGAACTCATCAAACGGGGTTTGGGTGTTGGAAAGGCCCACATTGATAATCATGTAGGTTTTCTTCCTATTGGGGTTTGAATTTAAATCCTCATATCTTCTTTATTAAACAATAAATCTAGAGCTGAAAGTAGGAAGAAATGATCTAAGGAGGATGCTCTTTAATATTCAAGAGATTTAAAAGGTTTTTAATTTTTCAAGTGGAATATTTTAGTGATAGTCCTCCTAAGGAAGACCTGTAACCCAAGAGACTTGATTTGCTTATGCTCAAATGTGAACTCTGAACACCATAAGGAGGTTGTTAATAAAAATTTGTAGTTTTCATAAACTCGAAAAGGGTATCTAGAAACATAAACATAAGTTTGAGGAAATGTATTTAAGGGAATTTGGACCGACATTTTCTCTTTGTCGACCTACCGAGTGTAATAGGAACGACTTATAAGAATGGAAGAAAAATATTGTGTGAAGAGACGAAATTGATTATCCTACTTCAAAGCTTCATCAAAACAAGATTGGATCATGTTTGTTAAGGCTCATGAAGTTTTATTGTTGATTCTATATAAGATTAATATCAAATTGAATGGAAAATATTTTGGTCAAAGACAAGAGTGAGGACATCAAGAATGCTCAAGTGGTCGTATACAAGGTGCTCAAAAGGCCAAACAAAGAAATTAGAGCTTAGTAGGATGCTAGTTGATATGCAAAACTATAAGTTGTCAATCGAAAAAAAGCAATAAAGGTGAAAAGGACAAAAGCAATGTCAAAGTAAAGTAAAGGGGTGTCATTGGGTAATTCTCTTGCTTAGGAATCATACATATAAATACACTAACTTCCGCATTGACTGGTATTTTGTGTAAACAAATGATTAGAGTGTTTGCAATTGATCTCAACAATTTGGGTTTAGAGGGTTCTATTTCTACCTTCTTGGGAATTATTTCCTTATCACATAGCTTAAATCAATGAGTGGGTCAATACCACCCAACTTAGTGGCACAATTCCTCTCCATTGAGTAAGTTGAGTTATGTGCAACGCCTTGTATTGAATAATAATTGGCTCAACAAAGACTAGGATTATGCCTTTTCTTATAGCTCTTGTCACATTTCTCTTACCCGAATAAGATAGAATTGGATTATAACAACCTCATTGGTGTTTTTTCCTTTCCATTGGCCAGTTGTTTAGTAATGTTTCTATATTGTCCTTAGCGAAAAATAATATAAGAGGGACCATACCTAAACAGATTGATAATCTTACCTGCTTGACATTGATAACCTTTATTGCTAATGTAATGAGTGGCTCCATTCCATGCGATATAGGAATGTTTTCAAACTTGGAGCGATTGTATTTGGGCCAAAACTAATTACTGGAGTATCTGCATTTACGAAAAAGTGACATGCGAGCTTAGGAATCTACAAGTAACTCTTCCTCGCACCCGACCTCTCGAGGTCGTGCTTAGAGAATAGCCGGTGGGATGGAATATGTGTGGGATGCGAGAAAAACTAGTTAGGCAATCTGATGTCTTCAACACACACTAGAGGAATTTGTGAATCTAAGGCAAAGAAGGCCCTCCTAACCCGAGTTGGTGTGATAGATCGATCAGCAAGAATGACTGCTCAAGGCTCCAAACAATATCGAGCTCGCGTGATTCGATCTATGGGTCATGCGGAATACGTGGAAAATGACCGGGATAGTTTCGTGTATGTCTCTAGACGGGGTCATAAAATGAATGATGGATATAGTTATTTCTATGGGCGATTCTCCTGCCTAGTCCGAATTCCTAGCTTCGTTAGTTCTATGTTTAATAAGGATAATCTGTTTGATGATGATAGGTGGAAGTGGAGTAGACCGGAATACTAGTGTATGTAGGCTAGCGTCATGTTTGATTCTCTTATGGATTCGTTGGGCTGCGGGATTTGTGGGTCACAATCGTAGATTCATATTTGTTGTGGTCTTGCTTTATGGTCATGTGCGAGAATCAACCCCTAATCCCTAGTATCTAGTAATAGTATGCTTTCTCACTTCGTATTTAGAATCAATAACCGTGTGATTTTCTCGTAATATCTTACAGTAGTTAAACCTAAATTCTTAGGTGGTATCTATATCTCTGTAAGAGTTTCTCCTACGCCTAGATGTGGGACCAAAGGATCACAACCAAAGGTTTTTTCTTTTCAAGCCCTCCTACAGGTCATATGGATGTTTACCTAGGGTAATCAGTAGTTTGGTTGATTCGACCAAAACGTGTGCGCTTGGTCGTCTTCTATGTTTAATCCGCTCAACTAGGAATTGATTTGTTGCAAGCTTACCGTTGTTTGGAAGACTTGGATCCTAAGATTTTGATCTATATCGATTATTGCTGTGATGAGATTGGGCTAGGCGCGATTGGCTCAAATACGTATTCTCTAGGCTCCTTAGGTCTCGTGATTGTCATATAAAAGCAAAAATGTAAATTGAATCAAGCAAAGTGAATTTTAACTACGTGAAGTATATCTATAGCATATATGATTTCTCTCTCTTTTTTTGTATTTTCTACGATGAACTTTTTGAATGAATTTAAAAGAGCAACTCCCTTAACATATCTAGAATTTGAAAGTTAATCTAATGATGAAATTAAAAAAACAAGATAACCGAGTATAGCTATTCGTGCAATTGTGAACCTATTCTAAATAATGAAATAATTGATCTAATCTATTTGCAAGACTCTTAATCCTACCTCAGAAGTGAGGAGTGAATCATAGTTTCTTAGAAACTCTCAATCCCCACAGCTTCCCTGGAAATATCGAGAGTAGAATTGACTAAAATAAAGTGATTGGCTACTTTATTTAATATGTTTCTAACTAGAACTTTGAAAGCTAGAACCTAGATTCTCATGGAATGCAGTGGCGAATCCGATGGTGTGTGTGATCTTTTCCCCTCAGTGTGATCTCCTCATTCCTTCGTGTTCACGTGGATCCAGAAAAGCGTGTAATGCTAGCATCAACAGAAGTAGATATTGGGATAAAGGCAGCTTAGGATACAGACTGAATACAATGCAAGTAGGAGAGGGATAGCGCAAGAGTACAGAGCTTGGCTTATGCAATTCCTAGCGGGATTTATTGCGAGTCATGCAACATAAAGCATCCAGAACCTGAAACTATCCTGCTTGAAGAACAAAACCTGTAACTTTAATGGCTTCCTATTGAAAACAAACTATTCTACTCCAATGGATTGGATAAAATGTCAATAGCACTTACACAAGATGGATATGTGTCTTCCTAACAACAAAACAATACTAACTAAGTATGCAATGAAAGAAACTAAGAACTCTAAGCAAAATGAAAGGCTAATCTATTGCAAAGAGAAATTCAAAGGAAAATTTTAGGGGCCATTTGCTTGAGCACAAGCCAACTATTTACAACATTTGCATTTACCCAAGGTAAAAACCAAATTGAAATCTTAAACTATAAACAATGGCAAAACACTATTCCAGGGAACCAGAATCATAAATGCAAGCTTATGGCGGTGAAAGAAAGCTGGTAAAACATTGAAATTACATGAGTCGTGTTAAAAGAGCTTTTTTGAAAATGCGTAAAGGACCACCACCCTGAGCAGGGCGGCGGTTACAAGACCGCCGCCCTATTCACGGCGGAGGTCACGAGACTGCCGCCTAGGCAGGGCGGCGGTTTCGTCACTGAAGAGAAAAGGCCAAGAAAAGAGGGGAAAAGGGAAAAACAAAGCACGCAGGGGCTAAGCGGGGCATGTGGGATGTTAACGCACACTTGGAGAGCTTTTTCGGATCCCGAACACCTTGCGAGGAGACCTGTATCATCATTGGGGCACTGTCACATTGTTCCACAATACAATACCTTACAATTTTGGGTACGTACATATTGCCCCCTCGGAGAAGCGTTTTAGCCATGAAGAGGCATAAAACGGTGGGTCTGAGTATGGCAGTCCCGAAATGGGAAGTTAGAAGTTATACCTGATACGTCCGTGTGTTGAAATGATGTCGTCCAAAATTCCTCGCTATCTCGCAAAACGAAAAGAGAACTCAAGTGCAGATAGACACAATAGTTTGGAAAATAAACGCTAAAATAATAGGAAATGAGAACGTACCATTTGTGCGGGGATAATAACTTACCTCCGTCGACGCTCCAAACCTGTGAAAAAGGTATTTAAAATGAATCGGGGTGTTATATATATGAAAGTGGGCCCATTTTCCTATTCATTTGCGCAAGTTGATTTGATTGATTCTGAGCTCGGGACCCACGGTGACGGTTTCTTGCGTGAGTAGAGTCAAAATGTCCGTGACGAGATAGTGATCATGCCTCCGTGTGCGGAACATCGACCCGTGCGATCACATGTTAGTTTTCCTCAATTTATCCTTTTTACCCCCTTAATTTTGAAATGCTAAAATCTTTGTCATGGGGGGGTAATTTTTGAAAATGTTAGGTTCAAAAGGTCCATCTAGGGGGGCACCTCTACTGGGTAGGCCTTGTTTTAGTCAAAATGGTCTTCTTTTGGCATTTTTTGGCTTTTTTAGGTTTAAAAACCTGCGTGGGTTTTCGGGACACGACCGCCGCCCCGCCTGTGGCGGCGGTTAAACTACCGCCGCCCGAATAGGGTGGCGGTTACACGACTGCCACCCTTAAGGCGGCGGTTACAAAACCGCCTTCTTGCTCAGGGCGGTGGTTTTGCACAGAATGCCAAAAGAACATCTGTTTGAGATTGTTTTTGCATTTTTAACATTTCTACGTGTTTTCATGATTTTTCCAATATTACTCGGATGCTAACTTGCTCTGTTTTGTGTGTTTTTGAGTGTATGCAAGCGAGAGAGGAGTATATCCGGTGGAGCTGAGAGAGGGAGTGTGACTAGGGAGGACAGGTGATCCTAAGTGGCATGACACTCGTGGATATCATGCAGGCAGAGAGGGCTGAGCAGAGTGCAGAGAGGGTGACTCTGGTTTCACAGGAGCCACTCCCCCAAGGCCATGGCAGGGAGGATGAGTCTGTTGTGGGGCGCTACGTTGCTCCGATCACATGGGTGAGTAAGACTCGCCAATCGGTCAGCGGGGATCTATGGCAGTGCCGACCCTGAGATCCATCCCAGGCTTGGTGATCCGAGTAAGTTACCCTCCCTCCTTTTAATGTTTGTTTTTAATTAGGATTTCTTTAGTTACTATCCCTCCTTCTGTTTTACGTTTGTATTTATCTCTTGTTTGGTTCTAATTTGATTTCTCCTTTGTTTGCAGAGACCGCCGATGAGTAGCGGGACTTGATTCGCAGGGTATGCACCGATACCCTGATGATCCCCATGGAGAGGACCCACGCAGAGTTGTCTGTGGACGCTGGGAGCCGTCGGTAGCTAGTAGACATACTGACATCTTTGCCCCAGTCTGGCATGTGGCCAGGATGGTATCGACTCTCCACACGGAGCTAGCGGGGTATAGGACAGCCGAGCACCTGATGAGGAGTCATTCTCGTGGCGAGACTGCGCCGCCCTCGGGATCTTGAGCCCTCCGTGCACTCGAGAGCCGGCGCGTAGCCGAGTCCTAGCGTGGGCATGCGCCTTCAGAGGGGTCTCATAGGGATTGAGAAGCCACTTGGCTCTCGTAGGTTTTGTATGATATATTCTTTTGTATATCCCGGCTCTTTGAGCGTTTTGACCATGCTCAGCGCATGATGGCATTGTACAGAAACATTGATCATTTATATATATATATATATATATATATATATATATTCTTTTTGGATCAAACCTTTGGCATTTATGGCTTTGCTTCTATTTCTATTTCCATATGTTAAACCATGATGTATGCTTATATGCTCTTTAGAATGTATGCAATGGAGAACAAATGATGCAAGTGTTTTACTTTCTTTTTGTATTTCATGATGCTTTGATATATGATAATGTAGATATAATGTGATTTTGAATCTTAGTTTCTGTAAGCAATTTTGAACACTTCATATTTGTTTTGGCAAAGTGGTGAAGATAAGCCGGTATGATGAGCAGATAAACCTGCCCCACTCCTAACCCCACGCAACTAGTAAGATGCGAGGGCTCATCACCGAGAGCTAGAAAGGGCACAAGTTGTGAAACGCATTGAAATGATAGTGATGAGAGATAGACAAAGCTTTGGTGGAACCAAATTAGGAAGCTACAAGCCTATTCTACCCGAGTGACTCCATAGTTTAGGATGTAATTTGCTTTGCGGTTTATCTAGACTTAGATCCGTAGATGGCCACATAGTAGACAAAATCTGGGTATTTAGGATTTTAACTCTCTTGGAATTTTGAACATCTGATTCATTTTTTTTTGATTTGAAGCTTCAAGGTTTGAATTGTTTGCTTATGACCTTTTACGTTTGTTTGTCAAGAAGACCCCCTACACCTTGCCCCATGCTACTAGTAAGAAGCGTGGGCTTATCACCATGGGCAACGCATAGGTGAGTAAGGGCATTTCCATCCTTTCCCAACCCTACGTCACTAGTAAGAGACGTAAGCTCGTCGCCGAAGGTTGGTGGGGCAAGGAAATGTGTAAATCTAATTTTTTTGTTTGATTCTATATTTGACTTGTTTATTTGAGAAAAATGTCAGTGTGTTCTTATTTCCAAAGAGATATATATATGGGATAGATGTGACACGATGAAGCTTCTAGAACAGACCATAGGCAAGACACCTATCCTAAGAAGAAACTAAAAGTGAGAACAAGCATGCAGATCTTGGTATGGTAACCAGTAAGACTTTGTCATTTCTAGCTTTATTTGATGAAATGATTCCGAGATAGTTTGATGATATCATGGAAATAGAGAAGTATGATTAGAGTGTTTATGCCAATAACACCATGAGTTTGTAATGAATTGCTTTGAGAACAAAATTCCTTGATCACAATTTTTGTATGAAACAAGCGGACAAAATGATCCTAATCTATATGAAGATGCAATGTAGATATAATTATAAGTAGTGCTAGTTGCTTACGCGTAGAATCGTTTGAGGTGTAGGGAATTGAATGTTTCACCAAATTCCTCACCTTCCAGCGTACATAAGAGGTATGCACCATTTCCATAGTCCTTCATGACTCAGTATGGGCCCAACCATTTGGCCCGAACTTCCTTCCTTCGCCGCTTTTTGTCGATCCGGGCCGTCCTAGCCTTAGAACTGATCACCTTCATATATGTCGTGTTCATAAACCTTCTTGTTATACTTTGCCAAAGACATCCGGTCAAGCATAGACTCTATGTTCTTTGTTCAGCCTAACCTAGCTTCATCTAGGATTTCTAGTTTGGGAAAGATGTGCTTCTCTATAAGCGTATCTCAACCTCAAGTGGGAGAACCGCTTCTACCCCAAATACTAGTGAGAAAGGGGTCGCTCTGTTGGTGTTCTTATTGAGGTTCGGTGGGCCCATAAGGCCGGATATAACTTCAAGTGCCAATCTCGTTTGTTTTCTTTCACCATTTTGAGGAGAATGGATTTTAATGTTCTGTTTGTCGCCTCAGCCTGTCCATTGGCTTGAGGGTAATACAAGGAGGCTGTATGATGGCTTATCTTAAATTTATTGCATAGTTCGCGAACCTCTTCATTCTTAAAAGAAGTTCCATTATCTAAGATAATGATTTGTGGGATACCATACCTGCAAATGATTTGGTTCAAAATGAACTTGGCGATTACAGAACCTGGTATAGTAGTAAGAGGCATAGCCTCTACCCACTTGGTAAAATATTTGGTGGCCGTGATTATAAAATTATGGTCGTCTATAGATGAGGGAGAGAATTTCCCTATCAAATCTAGGCCCCATGTAGAAAAGGGCCATGGAGTAGCAATCGGTTGTAGAGCTTGTGCCGGCATGTGGATCTCATGGGAGAACTCTTGGCACTTTTGACACTTGCGTATAAATTCTACTGCGTCATGTTCTAGAGTGGGCCAGAAATAGCCCATTCGGTGTATTTTGCGAGTGGTGGCATGGCCACCGAAGTGACCTCCACACATTCCATTGTGAGATTCGTGGAGAATCTTCTTGGATTCTTCTGTGTCGACACATCTTAGAAGCATTCCATCAAACGCTTTTCGATAGAGCACTTGTTCTATGATGACGTATTTAGCTATGATAATGCGTAACCACCTTCTTTGTTGCGGTGTAGCCCCTTCTGGATACGTATGGTCCATGATATAATTAATGATATCAGTGTACCAAGGACACTTAGAGATAGAAGGTCGGGTTTCGATGTAGTATACGCACTCGTCTGAAAGTCCAGATCTACTAGATTGCCTCCGTCTAATGGGTTATCAACTAACCAATCCACGATGATTTGTCCCTTAACGGACTTCCGATTCACAAACATTAATTCAAATTCTCCCATTAAGGTTATAAAACGTCCAAACTTCTTAGACAAGGACCCTGCGTGAGGAAGGTTCGTAAATGGCCCGTTTTACCATGACCCTTGTTTCTTGATTTAGCATATAATGTCTTAAGCATTTGGTTGCAAAGACTATGGCAAGGCATTCTCATTCTGCCTGTGTATAACGTGTTTCGTAGTCGAGCAATGTTCGACTAATGAAATAAATTACACGTTCTCTCTTGTCATCGTCCTCTTGGGCCAACATACAAGCCAACGAGACATTGGTAGCTCGTGAATACAAAATTAACGGGTGATCTGGCTTAGGTGGCATTAACGTGGGTGGTGATAACAAGAAATGCTTAACTACGTTGAAAGCTTCATTGCAATCTTCATTCCAATCAATGCTATAATCTTTCTTGAGTAGATTGTTGATTGGATGAATGGTGAAACTTAAGTCTGGGATGAATCTCCTGGATTGCACCAAGCTTTCCGAGAAATGACCTGATTCCAGATTCATCCGAAGGTGGGACCATTTCAAGGACAGCCCGAATTTTGGTTGGGTCAACATCGATCCCGCGTGATGATATAATGTAACCTAGGAGCTTCCCTCCTGTTACACCAAAGACGCATTTTTCTAGATTTAGCGTGACTCCGTATTCTATCAGACGTGAAAGAATGACGCGAGTACTTCCAGATGGTCACAACGCTTCTTGGCCTTAGCCAACAAGTCATCTACGTAGGATTCCATGATTTTATGAATTAGATCATGAAATATATATGTCATAGCTCGCTGGTATGTAGCACCAGCGTTCTTGAGACCGAATGGCATAACAACATAGCAATAAGTTCCCCAAGGAGTTATAAACGTGGTTTTAGCTTGATCTTGTTCAGATATTCTAATTTGATTGTATCCTAAGAATCCATCCATGAGAGACAAAAGTTCAAATCCAGTTGTTGCATCAACAATGACATCAATGGATGGCAACGAGAAGTCGTCTTTAGGACACGCTTTGTTGATGTCTCGAAAATCTATGCAGATGCGTATCTTCCCATTTTTCTTGAGAACGGGAATGATATTAGATACCCATTGAGAGTAATCGACTGGTTTGATGAATCCTACTTGGAGGAGTTTTATTACCTCCTCTTTCACCATGAGAGCTACCTTAGGTTTCATGGGTCTTGATTTTTGTTTAATCAGCTTTGCATCTGATTTAGTGACGAGGTTGTGTACCGCAATGTGGGGTGCAACTCCTGTCATTTCTTTATAACTAAATGCGAAAGCCTTCTGATGTTCTTTGAGGATTTGAGTGTGTATTTCTACTTCTTCTGGGGTTAACGAGGATCCTAGTTTCAAGATCTTTGGTTCATCTTCCGTTCCGATGTTAACATCAATTGTTTCTTCGATTAAAGAGGCGTTACCTTCTTCAAACTCAGGCGGGGCTGGAGGTAAATCTAAATCGTCTCCATTCTCGACTGAGTATATGCTAGGTTCCTTTTGTGGGGGAAGTTCCATCATAGGATTCCTGAAGTAGGAAGACGAATGTGGGATTAAGGACAAATCTATCACGTGATGGGAGAGATGTAATGCCGCATAGGCGTTTAAGTAATTCAGAGTTGCCATATCACTATCAACGTGGTCTAGGATAGTAAATTTGTTCTCATCCTTGCTTGTTAACAGAGAATTTGACAATAATTTTTTAACAATGGTTCGGTACGAAGGGACACCATGAAATGGGTATCTTGGAATTCATTGTTTGGAGTGAAGCATGATGCCGAGGTTGCTATAGAATCGGTGAGAAGATTTTGTTCTCGCGGGATTGCTTCAATTGATATGAAGTCAAACTCTTTGCTTAAATCTAATACAGCTGTTTTGTAAAGTTGTAAGTGCTCGGCTTTGGTTTCATATATCTCAGAGACTTGGTTTGCTACCAATTGTGAGTCTCCTAACACTCTGATGTTATCAACACCGATTCTCTTAGCTAAGATGAGGCCAAGGAGGAGGGCTTCGTACTCAGTGTCGTTGTTTGTGCACTCAAAATTTAGTTTAAAGGAAAATGGCAAGACTTTTCCCTCGGGGGAAGTAAAGATTACACCTACCCCAGCTCCGTAACGACATCTAGCTCCATAAAAATGGAGAGTCCAATATTTAGCTGGGAGTGTGGACATTGGGATATTTGTTGTGTTTGCGCATTCTACTTCCACCATGCAGAGATCCTCTGCTGGAAGAGAACCAACACCTAGGGAATATCCTATGCCTACTGAATCGAATGGTAAGAACATTGGTAGATCCTGTTCTA
Organism: Taxus wallichiana var. yunnanensis; assembly: GCA_018340775.1. Lineage (NCBI taxonomy): Eukaryota > Viridiplantae > Streptophyta > Pinopsida > Cupressales > Taxaceae > Taxus > Taxus wallichiana. The sequence continues at coordinate 717,104,291 of CM031238.1, forward strand.
GCAATTCAATGATTTTTGCAGTAGTTCCTAACGATATCTGTTTCTACAATGTTTGCCTCATCCTTGAGGGCTGGGATCGTTTTGACCAGGCTCATAGTCTCAAGATCTGTCGTAGGTACCAACTTTTCCTCTGGTTTTGATTCAGTGGGTTTATTAAGTTGGTTTGTTGGGAGTTCGAACTCTGAGTGAATGCCTGGTCTTTTCTTTAAGTCAGCCAGGTGTATATCGAATGGTTTTGGATCACCTTTGGCTACGAATATCTTTCCTAAGTGTAAAAACCTTACTTCTTGAAATAGCATAGAAGGGATTGCCTTCATGCGGTGTATCCATGGCCGGCCGAGGATCATATTATAGTTAGTTTCCCAATCTATAATATAAAACTCAGTCAGGATGGTTTTGGGTCCTAAGGTGACCGGTAATATTATAGTTCCAATCGAGGTGGCTTTAAGGCTATCATAGCCTCTTAGTGTGTTTCGAGTTGTGGAACAATTTGTTTCTCCATACCCTAGCTTTTGAAGGAAAGAGAAGGGGACTATATTAACTGCCCCCATCGTCAACCATTACGTGTTTCACATAGTTGTTATAAACCCATACTTGTAAATGTAAGGCTGGATCACCCTGGCGTGTAATCTCAGCATCTGTTGGCATTTTGTTTATTTCGAATATGAATTCGACATCCATATCTGCCTGCCCTGGAGGATGAACATCAAAGTCTATATGATTAACTTGTGTTTCAGGAGGTGGAGTGATGTTAATTAAATGACCTAACCCCAATGCTTCTAAAAGAGCATCCCTGTGGACAGGAGAGTTCTTTAGTAAGTCCAAAAATGAAATGTACGAGAAGGTTTTTGTTAGGTCGTTAATTAAATCATAGGCACCCACAGGTTTTGCTACTATTTGTTGGATGTTATCTATCTCTGGCAGGTGGCTTGGACTTTGCTGAGAGAAATACTCTCGTGTCCTTGTTATAGCTTCGATGGGTAGTTTGGCATCTAACTCTACTAAACCGACTATCTTGGGTCGTGGCTGACTTCCTAGTTGTGGCGCAACTAATGGATTTAGCGAGGTCGAGGCTTCATGATCATTGTTTCCTATCATTACACCCTTGTTTGTCCCACTTGGATTTAACTTGTTATTATTGTGATTTGGGAGCGGATCATTGAAGATCTTGAGGGGTGCATTTTGAGGGGAAACCGCCCCTGCAAAAGTATTTGATGCCGGTGACATAGGATCTGCCAAAAACATGTCTATGAAAAGTTGTCTTTGTTCTTCTGGCAAGCGTTGCATGAATTTATTGTAGTCACGACACGTTCTAGTGTCGTGGCCTTGAATTTTGTGGAAACCACAATATGAATTAGGATTGTAATTCCTAGTTTGTTGGTTTGGTGCGTATTGTGGCCCAAAACTTTGACCAAACCGTTGCCTATTAAAGTTTTGCATTTGCTGTTTTTGATCTTGATTCTGGTTTTGATAACCAGTTGAGTTTTGGCTTGAACCCTGTATAAGGTTTCACCTTGTTGTTGTTGTTGTTGTTGTGGATGATTAAAATCCACTGCGTTGATTGTCGGGGTAAAGTTGTTGTTTCGTTGGTTGTTTATTTGTGATGGAGTATTGACAACATTTACCTTCTTAGGCTGATCGGTTACTCCATCCGTTGTTACGCCATGATTTTTATTAAGGATTTTAGGTCCTTGATTGACGTTCATGGTAGTAGGATAAGTTATAGTGTTCTGGCTGGAGGTGATTAACCTCCCGTTTGTTTCATACGTTTTGCGACCACTGTCAATTGCCGCTTGATCTATTCGAAGAGCGCTCTCAAGTACTTCATCGTAAGTCCTTAGTGGAAACTTCTGGACTTCTTCCTTCACTTCTCTGCTGAGAGAATGAAGGAATAAATTGCATAGTTCCATCTGATCCATGTTTGGAGCACTTGCCGACGAATAAAGAACTGTACGCCACCTCTGGATGAAATGGGCGACAGATTCATTGTGTTCTTGCTTGATGTGTAAGAATTCCTTGATTCCTGTCCTTAATAGTTTGTTCATGTCAAAGGCCTTGATGAAATCTGACACGAGTTGTTTGAATGAATGGATGGAAGCCTCAGGTATTCTATAATACCAATCGAGAGTGATACCTTCCAAGGTTTTGGGAAATATTTTAGCAACAACCCCATCCCATGGGAGTAGTTCTCGGATGGCTATTGCGTAAGCCTTGATATGTGCGTTTGGATCTCCCTCACCTTTGTATTTGGGCAAATCGGGAAGAGGCCTTGGAAGCATGACGCTTCGTATGGTGAAATCTAAGGGTTCTTTCAAATATTCTGAGTAAGTCCCTATCGCATATGTTTCGACCATTGATGGTGCTCTTTGGGGGCGGCGGTGGAATGGTTTTTGATATGGCGTAGCGTATGTGTTAGCGGGGCATAAGGAAACCCCGTGTTTGAGGAACCATGTCGGGAGAGGAGAATATATCCACTTGCGGTGATTTGGAGTACATGTTTAAGTATGAAGGGGTATTGTCCAGGAATGGATTATTTGGTACTAGACCGGGAGGTGTCAGAATGGTGTTAGAAATGGTAGCTCTTGTTGGGGTTTGTTGTGAATACTGAGGAATCATGCCTAACGTGCCTACTCCTGTGAGGAGATCTACTTGGCTAGGATGGTGTGGAGGATTGGAACTTCCTGCTTGCATGAATTGAGAATTTTGACTTGCTTGAGCAAGTTCTAACCCTCTAACCTTTTCTACTAGAGTTGAAATGACTTCATTTGGTGAAGTCACGATATTCTGCCTTGGTGGCATTTGTTGCATATTCTGATGTTGTATAGGTCTATGATACCCCGCTATGAACTAATCATTATCTTGCCAAGTTTCCCTGAGGGTATTTCCTATATGCAGTGGCATAGAGGTATTTTCTTGAAAAGAGACCTCGGGTTGTGTTTGTAAACTCCCTATGAGTGGGTACATACTTCAAGAGCGTTGTTCATTCCTGGCATAACGTACCGAATGTTCATCATCTAAAGCCTGGTATGGGTCTGATTGTCTACTAATTTGTGGTCTAAGTAGTACCTGAGGAGACGAACCAGATTCTCCTGTGAATGTCATATTGTTCGAGCCTGAAGGATCTGCTTGTTGCGTTTGAGCAAGTTGATCAAACTCCTCTGTTTGGAAGGATGAGCTATATCTGATCCTTGGAGTTTGTGTTGACAACTCGATTAGTTGAATAGTTGTCGCCCCCATACCGAGAGTGAGGGTGATGATTTTCTATTCTGTTGGGCGTAGTAGGCCTCAAGACCCAAGAGGGGTCTGCCATATGCATCGAATCCCGACATATTCGGGGGGTATATGAATACCCGCAAAATAATGGGAAGGAGCGAAGGTGAAAGTTAATGAGGTGGAAAAATGACTTTGAACCAGAAAGTAGGAAAGTTCACGTCGGGTTCACCAATTTTGTACGACGGAAAAGTGACAAGCGAGCTTGGGAATCTACAAGTAACTCTTCCTCACACCCGACCTCTCGAGGTCGTGCCGAGACAACCGGTGGGATGGAATATGTGTGGGATGCAGACAAACTAGTTAGGCAATCTGATGTCTTCAACACGCACTAGAGGAATTTGTGAATCTAAGGCAAAGAAGGCCCTCCTAACCTGAGCTAGTGTGATAGATCGATCGGCAAGGATGACTGCTCGAAGGCTCCAATCAATATCGAGCTCTGGCGTGATTCGATCTATGGGTTGCGGAATACATGGAAAATGACCTGGGATAGTTTCGTGTATGTCTCCAGACAGGGTCATAAAATGAATGATGGATATAGTTATTTCTATGGGCGATTCTCTGGCCTAGTCCAGAATTCCCTAGCTTCGTTAGCTGCTGTATGTTTAATAAGGATAATTGTTTGATGATGATAGGTGGAAGTGGAGTAGACCGGAATACTAGTGTACGTAGGCTAGCGTCTATGTCTGATTCACTTATGGATTCGTTGGGCATGGGATTTGTGGGTCACAATCGTAGATTCATATTTGTTGTGGTCTTGCTATGGTCATGTGCGAATCAACCCCTAATCCCTAGTATCTAGTAATCGTATGCTTTCTCAGCTTCTATATTTAGAATCAATAACTGTGTGATTTTCTCAGAATATCTTACAGGCGTTCGTGCAACCTAAATTCTTAGGCTGGTATCTATATCTGTAAGAGTTTCTCCTACACCTGGATGTGGGACCAAAGGATCACAACCAAAGGTTTTTCTCTTTCAAGCCCTCCTACAGTCATATGGATGTTTACCTAGGGTAATCTGTAGTTTGGTTGATTCGACCAAAACGTGTGCGCTTGGTCGTCTTCTATGTTTAATCCGCTCAACTGGGAATTGATTTGTTGCAAGCTTACCGTTGTTTGGAAGACTTGGATCCTAAGATTTTGATCTATATCAGTTATTGCTGTGATGAGATTGGGCTGGGGCGCGATTGGCTCGAATACGTATTCTCTAGGCTCCCTAGGTCCCGTGATTGTCATACAAAAGCAACAATGTAAATTAAACTGCAACAAAGTGAAATTTAACTACGTGAAGTATATCTATAGCATATATGATTTCTCTCTTTTTTTTGTATTTTCTGATGAACTTTTTGAATGAATTTAAAAGAGCAACTACTTTAACATATCTAGAATTTGAAAGTTAATCTAATGACGAAATTAAAACAAACAAGATAACCGAGTATAGCTATTTGTCTGTGCAATTGTGAACCTATTCTAAATAATGAAATAATTGATCTAATCTATTTGCAAGACTCTCGATCCTACCTCAGAAGTGAGGAGTGAATCATAGTTTCTCAGAAACTATCAATCCCCACAGCTTCCCTAGATGACTGAAATAAAGTGATTGGCTACTTTATTTGATATGTTTCTAACTAGAACTTTGAAAGCTAGAACCTGGATTCTGCATAACAGTGGCGAATCCGATGGTGCGTGTGATCTTGTCCCCTCAGTGTGATCTCCTCGTTCCTTCGTGTTCATGTGGATCCGTAAAAGCGTGTAATGCTAACATCAACAGAAGTAGATATTGGGATAAAGGCATCTTAGGATACGAGATCGAATACAATGCGAGTAGGAGAGGGATAGCACAAGAGTATAGAGCTTGGCTTATGCAATTCCTAGTGGGATTTATTGCGAGTCATGCAACATAAAGCATCCAGAACCTGCAACTATCCTGCTTGAAGAACAAAACCTGCAACTTTAATGGCTTCCTATCGAAAACAAACTATTCTACTCCAATGGATTGGGTAAAATGTCAATAGCACTTACACAAGATGGATATGTGTCTTCCTAACAACAAAACAATACTAACTAAGTATGCAATGAAAGAAACTAAGAACTCTAAGCAAAATGAAAGGCTAATCTATTACAAAGAGAAATTCATAGGCAAATTTGAGGGGCCATTTGCTTGAGCACAAGCCAACTATTTATAGCATTTGCATTTACCCAAGGTAAAAACCAAATTGAACTCTTAAACTATAAACAATGGCAAAACACTATTCTAGGGAACCAGAATCATAAATGCAAGCTTATGGCGGTGAAAGAAAGCTGGTAAAACGTTGAAATTACGTGAGTCATGTTAAAAGAGCTTTCTGGAAAATGCGTAAAGGACCACCGCCCTGAGCAGGGCGGCGGTTATAGGACCGCCGCCCTGTTCAAGGCGGTGGTCACGAGACCTCCGCTCAGGCAGGGTGGCGGTTTCGTCACTGAAGAGCAAAAGGCCAAGAAAAGAGGGGAAAAGGGAAAAACAAAGCACGCGGGGCTAAGCGGGGCATGCGGGATGTTAACGCACACTTGGAGAGATTTTCCGGATCCCGAACACCTTGCGAGGAGACCTGTATCATCATTGGGGCACTGTCACGTTGTTCCTGATGCACATGCCTTACAATTTTGGGTACGTACAATATCCTACCCACTCGAATGTGTTAGCCTCGAAAAAAGCTAGGATTGCTTTCTCTCTCATTTAACCAACTCTTTGGACAAAAAGTGGTATTATTGGCTATATTCCTTAGTTAAGGTGCCTTCAACTTGATCATAACCAATTCTATACAATGAAATGAAAGCACTCATTTTTATCTATTGAAAGTGAGGTGCTAATTAAACTTTAAAAATACGTAGAATTTGTTGTCAATTTTTGCAAAATGGCTCCTTCAATCACAAAATTAGATGTACAATAAATGATTAGACACCTACTAAAAACTGAATTGCTTTTATACTAGTGTCAATATTTATACATGAAATTTCATTATATTCACCTTGAAAAACACTAGACTCCCAAACAAATTTGAAGTTACTTTGAATTAATGGTCTTGCTATTTCATTAAATGTAAGTGCAAGATTTTTTAGATTAAAATTTTATTTTAAAAATTAATTGAAATAAGACCTACAAATTATCAAACATATAGAAGAACTTACACGGAGAACATGTGATCATGAGACGTTCGTTGAACACTTTTGAAGAAAACGGAGTCGGCGAAAGAAACTATCCTTTCCGCGATTGGATCGAGTAGGGCCCTCGATAAACAAGTGAGTTTGTAATTTCTCATTTCCGCATGCGGAAATGAGAAATTACAAACTCACTTGTTTATCGAGGGCCCTACTCGATCCCCTTGGATCGCCAAACAAACAAATATGGAATCGAATATAAGTAGAGGAGAAAGAAAATGGTGCAGGAAAGCGAGAGCAGCAAAGCGAAGAGACACATCTGAGCTAAAAAAAAGTGTTTAGTTTCTTTTTTGGGAGGACAAAGAAGGAAAATCGTAAATGGGTTCGAGTCCTGAGGCATCGGAGATGGAAATGGCGACTCTCCGTGTTTCGGAGCAGGTAGAGGTAGTGGTAAATACTACATCATTTTCCCCTGCTAACTATTATCTATTATATTTGAATTCCTTGTGGTTTAAACGTTATATATTTATGGGTGACAATTTTGCAGACGTCTTCGGAAATGGAAATGGCAATTCCGATGGTTTCCGAACTCCCGAATCAGGTAGAGGTACCGGTTCCCCTGCTAACTATTTTCTATTATATTTGAATTCCTGGGATTGTGGTTTGAACGTAATATATTTATGGGTGACGATTTTGCAGACGAGGCCTTCCGACTACAATGTGGACGAGGAAGATGACTCGGACGAGCTTCAAAGGCTTGGGCCACTGGCCTTGGCTATTGCGGGATTCGCCTTCACTGCCATAGTAACTGTACCTGGAGGCCTCAAGGATAGCGGTAAAGACCAAGGGACAGCTGCTGTGGGAAAAACTGCTGCATGGAACGTATTTGTTTTCTCCGACATTGTGACTTTATTCGCTTCGACGATGGTTGCTGTGACTCTTGGGATGATGCGCGCACCCCGCATACAAAGAAGCTTGTCATCTTCGTTAAAGCAGTTATGTGCACTGCAGCAAGCTTCGCTGCATTGGCATCCCTGGCGATAGTGTACATACTAGTCCCACATGAGGAAAAATGGGTTGCAGTTGCTGTGGGCGTTGGTACAACGGCACTGGTCTCTGTTGCTCTTTTGTTTATCGTTTCATTGTCCTAGCCAGCCCTGGAATTTCAATTTATCTGTGCCTGTTAAAAGTAAAATTGCTGACCGTTTAGCTCTTTCAAGTGGCTGTAATTTCTAGAAATTGTTATAGATATATGTATAATCTTTTCATATAAATAGGTATTATATATGTTTTTATATAAACCCTTTAAATTTCTTTAAGGTTTTCAAAAATTTCAGCCTGTTATTGTCCACGGTTTCTGAAATATTTCTGGTCAATATTTAAACAAACATGATTCTTTTTGGCTGATATTTTTTTATCACAAGAGCAACAATCGCACAGAGTTCTTGTAATCAATGCAAGAGTTTTTTTCAAATTAATATGTGAAATGACAACTTGCTTTGAGGTCTTGGTTCGATATATCTCTTTTTCATTGTTAGATATATTGTTCAATATTGTTGGCATATTGTTAGAATCACTAGGTTATTTTAGGACATAGAAGGATCTCAATGTAATAATTTACTGCCCATGAATTAATCTTATATGTATTAGAGCAATCTTTGAGACTATAGGCCTCATAAGGCCTGTGACTGTGGGTTCCAAGGCATACTTCCACTTGAGCAGACTGGAGGAGGCTCTTGATTTATGTTTGAAGTATGAGGAAATAAATTTTGTATTTCAAATGTGTGGCAAACACATCAGGAATTAATGACATCCTGCATATTGGCAATCTGTGATCTATTACGTTGCAAGGTTGCAGGCCCCATAAAATTGTAATTGTGGAGCCATTTTAATAAACTTGTGTTCAATTCCCATCTTAAATCTACTTTTTGAACTTGCAATATGACTGCTCAATCTCTTTTTTTAACATATAGGAGATGTCTTATCGGAGAAATTGGTGGCGGAGCCTATCTCTCACGCAGGTTCGCAGGGAGATAGGCAGATTTGAACCCGCGACCTCCAAAATAACAGGCAGGAGGCCCACCACTGTGCCGCAGCAATAATTTAGTTCAATTTTGACTGATTTTAAATAAATATCTCCCCAATCTTTTTTAACGTATGAGGGATAGGTAGAACGGAAATGGGTGCGCTTTTTTGCTTTACACATTGTTTTTACTATTTGATAACTAAATATAGGATTTTGAAGACTAAGTTAGATTAAAATTTAGCACTGCATGATATTGTAATTTTATCTGGTACCACCCTGTTTCTATTTACAAACTAGTAATAGTAGCAGGTAGGATGTTTATCCTATAAAGTGGTTTATCACTGCTTGTTTTGTTCTCTTTCTGGAAAAATGAACAACCCCATAAATAATTGACAGTTGGAAATTGAATCTGACCAGGTGGTCATTTTTTACTTCTGTTTCAGGCAGTTGAGGGTGCACTTAGCCAAGGTCAACATCTGAGGGCACTAGTTCTCGCTCTTTGTCTGAATGAAGCTAGCTTGATCAGGAAGTGTGTTTTCTCAGTGCAACCAAAGGATGTTTCCCTGTTGCTGCTGCAGTTTCATCGAAGTATTTGTGTAAGATAATTTAAGTATTTGTAGAGTATTTAGAAGACTCCTCCCATCTTGAATTTCTTCTTTGATGGTGTCAGGTTTGTCTTTTGATGTAAAGTATATTTAAGATGAAAAATTGTGGTGAATGCCAATTCCAAATTCTTATTTTGTTGGTTTGTTTTGTAGGAGATTTGTAAATCCCATGGTCAATCAATTCAACAAATTTGCAAAGATTATCTTCCAGCATTAAGGTCATTACAAAAGGCTTTGACTAGGTTGCATCAAGATCTTGCAGATACATGTTCTTCCAATGAGTATCTTCTTCGGTATTTATGTATGACATCATTACATAGTTGAAAGATCATGGGAGCCACCATAACTGGTTACACAACTAATTATATATTATATATTAGGGACAGATATAATTTTCCATTTTATCAATATGCATAATGCACGTTCAGGAGTTGCATGACAAACATGGCATCTGTACCCCATCCCTGAGTGTAACATAATATTGTAGATTTGGGTTCTCAATGGCAACACCGAAGAAGTTATATTTCTACTTACTTACTGTTAAATTGGATAGAATAAAATTACGATGAGCCTTATCCATCATTTGCTTGAGGTTAACATTTTCTCTCAAATTTGCTCAACCTATTATAAGCATAAAATTTTGACCAATGCTATCCTTGCACCCAGCTGGTCTTGAACCCGGGACCCCAAAGGATGAAAATAAATCTGTACTATTTTAAGCTATTGAGTTTGGTCCCACCATCCAGCTGCATGCACTCATTATTTAAGTGAAACCATTAATTTTATTTTCCTAGGCGCGGTTCCTTTTTTGGAAAAATATAGTCACAAACGGAAATTTGATGCCTAAATAGTTTGAAACAACGCCTCCTAAAAAATTTATGTTATTTTTTCCATATAGGTAAATAAATGAAATTGTTTTTTGTATTTTTAAATTTATAACATAATAAAATAATAATGAAAAACTATTAAATGATGTGGAAGGAAAATATTTTTTCCTATGTGTGCGAAAACTTAGTCATGAGATGCTAGGCCTAGCCATAAAATTATTTGTCGATTTTATCAAGGTTTATCTAAGCATTTATTTGCTTGATATTAACATTTTTCTCAAATTTGAACTAAACCTTTTATAAGGGTTTATAAAATTTTATTTAAATTCAATGTTTCCTTGAGTACCTTCTAATGTTTATGTTCTTTTGTGCATTTCATACTTGTCTAAAGGATGAAAATAAATTTGTACTAGGTAGAAAATTAAGCTATTGAGTTTGTGATATTCTTTTACTTGCACCATTTTTTTTTATGTGTATGCTTTATGTACATGTTAGTATATTATTTAAGTATACATATGATTAATTATTTTCCCACTATTCTCGAAATAATCCTCTAGTTTTGGAATTCAAATATAGTCTTATTACTAAAAGGAAGGGTAGACAATATCGTCACAAGTAAATGTCTTCTCTTCCACTTGTAAGTAGTTGAATGTGGTAGGTGCTAAGAACCCTTTGCCAATAGAACATTTGCATCTACCTTAGAGAGTGCCAAGAGAGGCCAAGGGAAATAACCTAACCGGTATCCTCATTAGAAAAAATCCTCACTTGCTATCTTTAGCCACTTCAATATGCTATTAGATTGTGGCTGAGACATGGGCATGTAGAGTCATTTAGCTCATTGTTTTGGCTGAGACATGGGCTATTAGATTGTGTGCATCACCCTTATCTTTGAGTTATGTTTGATGCTTCAAGTGGGTAAGTGCATGGAAATGGGGGGCCTAAAAGTGGACAAAAATCCTTTTTCACCCATTTTGGCCATAACGCGCTCATGTTATAATGCGACAAAGAAAATGTAGGGTCATGTTATAACGCGAGTGCATTCATATTTGCTATGTGGCATATGTGCTTATGAAAGGGATATATTTGCTAAAATAAATGCTTTAAGCATAATTTTTCTTTTATTAATCTTTATACTTTCTTATTAAAAGAAAAACTTATACTTTAAATTTATTATTTTTATTAAAAGAAAAACTTATTATTTCTTTTATTATTAAAAGAAAAACTTATACTTTAAATTTATTTTAGTAAATATAAGAAGTTAGGGTCACTCTGCACCTTATGGAACTAGTCTCACAACTCCATTTGTCACAATTTAGAAGATAGTTTTTCATATTCTAATCTGTTAGCACATAAGTTTTTTTAGATTTTAACATTCAACATTTAGCCTTCAAGATTTTAGGGTTTAAATTATACAATCGATATTTGTTTTGTGAAAGAATATAGTCTTTTTTTAGGTTTTGGGGCCTTTTGGATTGGTTATTGACATTTGTAGGAGTGTTAAATGTGTCAAAATTAGAATTTACAAACCTCACAACTCCCAAAGGTAGTAACAATTGATCAAATATATGGACTCATGCAATTCCTTATAACACATAATAAATCAAAACACATATGTAAGTTTTTATCGATTCAAATAATCAAGGGAATGGTCATCATGAGGTCTGTGAAGGATCAAAACATCATGAGGTGATGCAGAGCTCTAACACATTTGCATGCATTCATCAACTCATAACAACCAATTTCAATCATTCTCATTAGTATCTTATTTTTAGAAGTCTTTCCAATAAGCTCTATAGGCTCAAATATGCAAAAATGGCACAATCAACCTAAAACTTACCCTTCTAACCCCCATATCCTACTCTCACATTTTGTACACAAGCCCAATCAACTGTTAAAATGAACCCTAAACCCTAAACCCTAAGCCCTAAGCCTTAAACTATAAACCCTTAAACCCTTAACCTTGAACCCTAAACCCTAAGCCCTAAGCCCTAAACCCTAAGCCTTGAGCTCGAAGTCAGTAGCATCCTAATTTATGACTTAGAAAATAGGGTAATTTTTTTTTAACATAATGTTCTCGTTTTCTAAATTCACATAGTTTAGAACACACATTCCTTTGCTAATCCATCACATAACAGAAAACCATATGTAGTTGTAATGACTCGGTATTATACCGATTTCTCATTTGATAGGCATTGGAGCATTCTATCGGAGAATAGCCTCCGCCTTCCACAACCTACCTTTCTATTCTCTAAATCAATGATATTTTTTTGTCTACACGATCATTTTCACCTTAAAATTTTTAAATGAGACACCAAATAATTTATTACATACATCTCATCAATTTACTAGAAACAAAAAATGGTACATGGTGCCATATACATTAGTTTACTTCATTTTTAACAACCATTGCGCTTTAGTTTGAAACTTATCACTCCACAGGTTGCGGGTTATGAGTTACAAGTAAGTCAAGAATTGAATCCATAACTATATAACTAGGAATCGCACACATAGTGTATGGTGTGCATCTTAGCCAGGGTTGGAACAAAGAATTAAAAATTGAGTAAGCGAAAAAGAGGGAGATGATGAGGGGCGATTGAAAAGGGTTTGAAGGGAGGGAAAGGACCTTGTGTTCCACTATAGCATCTATATCTTGAGCTCATAATTCACCCGAGTGCAAGTTACATTTTAAGAGGATAAACCAAAACATAGGGAAAATCCAAAATGTTCCATGTTTGAAACCCAACCGAAAAGTGAGAATTAAATACCTACATGTTCCACACATTTTCCACGGCTTAAATTATAACAACCAACTAAAATCCGTTAATTGTGCTACACTTTATCAAATCGATCTCGCTTGCATTATTCATGTGAGTGCAATTTATATTTAAAAGGGACAAAATAAAAAATGGCTAAAATCCAACATGTTCCATCTTGAAAAACCAATTGGAATGCTTGTTTCCTAGTTTTATTTGTAGCTCCCCTTTATAATTCTAAGCTCAACTAAATGTAGAGAAACAGAAGATGTGTGAACAATCATTGACAATCGAGTTTACATTTTTCATGTGACTATAATTTGTGCTTAAAGGCGCCAAAATAAAAAATGAAAAAAACCAATAATTTTTTCTTTTTGGAGCACTTTGTACTCCCACTTTACAATTCTAAGGTTGAGTAAGCGCAACGAAATAGGAAATGTGTAAAAAAACATCGATAATTGTCCGTTATTTGTGTTCCACTTTATCATCACTTTGTAGTCCCCCTTTACATCTTTAAGCTTGAGTAGGTGCAGGGAAATAGGCTAGGTGTAGGGTAATAGGTGATGTGTAAACAATCATCCCACTCACATTATTCACATGAGTGTAATATGCACTTAAAGGTTCCAAAATAAAAATGAGGAAATGTAATAGGTTTAAAGGTCAAGACCCAACCAAAAATGATGTCAAGGTTTTCAATTAAATAGTGTTTGATTTGTCATATAAGACAAAAAATCAATGGAAATTTGGAAATAAAAAGTTAAAATTAAATACCTGCATGTACCACACATTTTCCATGGCTCAAATTGTAACACCCAAGTAATATCCACTATTTGTGTTCCATTTTAACAACCCAATCTCGCTCATAATTTGTGAGTGCAATTTTCCCTTTCAAAGGAAATTAAACTATATATAAAAACTATATTATATGTTATATATTGTAAACTATACTATAAAATATATATTATAAAATATATATAACATATAAACTATATATTAAAATATTATTTTATGATGAGCTTAATTCCATTTCTTGATTTATTATGAACATTGATTTCTTTTTGAAGGAGTATAATTAGCCATAGAAGGGACATAAAAAGTCTAGGCTCACTCTAAAAAAATTTTACACCCAAATTTCTCCAAAAAGGGGGCATTTTTTCATTTTTGATTGAAAAATCATTTATATTAATAGAAAACAATAATGTACAAAGCTAATCACATAAAAATTAGGTGATATGCACCACACCCAAAAATCCAAATCATATTTTTTGGGAATTTTTTTGTATTTTAAATATTATTTTTTTCATTTTTGGATTGAAAAGTCATTCATATTAATAGGAAAAAATAATGTACATAGTTAATCACATAAAAATTAGATGATATACATCATACCCAAAAAAACTAAATCATATTCTGTAGGCACATGTAGATTATACGTGTAAAAGATTAGCTAATATATTTTTAACAAAAAGAAAAATATATCAAGTGTTGAAGAAGTATGCGCATCATTTGAAAAAAATTGACACATCACATTAGCTAATATTTTTACACTGATATGCGTTCCCTTTCATATATAAAGGCTTGACCTATGACACAGTGACATAAAATAGGCGGTTTGAAGTATTTCTTCGGTACATGCCACGAAGCACGACCGAAATCGGAGCAAAGAAAATGATACGTCTGTCAGGCTGCGTCAGATGTGTGCTCTCCATGCTCTGCTTTGGGTTTTGAAAAGTTCTTGACATATATTTAGCTGCTGGTAATTAATTCGTATGGTGGATTCATTCTGTTCGAGCATCCCTTTCTCTAAATGAGATTTTTACTTGCTTATGTTATTGGGTGCACAGAGTGAAGCTTTCCCGTATTCCCGATACCAAGCTATAGATATTTGATGAAAGTACAATACGACCTGTAGCCTTATCTCTTCCTCTCAAAGGAAAATATTCTTAATTTTACGATTTTTTTCAGCAAATGTTTTAGTTGGGAGTTCTCCCTAAATGCAGAATGTTTTCTTTGGCACTGGTTGATGGGCACTCTCTAGATCATTCTCAAATATTATAAAGGAAAAATTGTTCGGCATTTGAAGGCACCCCTTGAAAATATGACGAATGATTTTCATTTTGTTAGAAATCTAGTAAACAATCTCCATAGGATCAGTTTTCAATGTTGATGTTAATGGATTGTTTACATCTAATATATGGTGATTATAAAGAGTTGGTTTGTTTGTGAATACTTTGTTTTTTAATGATACACCTATTTTATAATTTTGTCTAATTTTTTTGGTTCAAATCTTGTATTTTAACATGTGGCTGCTCAACAGTTCAACATTTTTCCAACTGTAGATAACCACTTGATGTCATAAACAAGGTTTGCTCAACAACATCTTGATATTGTGTATACTCTTTAAGTTTTGATTTTCCATGTGTAGCCTCTTTTCTTTTATCACATTTTATTTACGCTTGTAGCTCATTGTCTACCTCTCTACCCATCATACACAATGTATCTAACTCATCTTCAATATGAGAGTAATTTTTATCTGCATCTCTCACTTCAGTTTATATTTCCTAACCTAATTCTATTTCCCGTCCTCCATTGGTGGAACTTCAAGAGGAGTTATAGAAAGACATAATCCATATCTAACCTATGTTTGCTATTCTTTGTTCTTTCCATGCGAGAAGACATTCAGTAAAAGTAAGTTTGTTTGTATTTTTTTCCGTATAAAAAAATTTAATTGAATTTAGTGAAGGATCGAAGTTTAAATTTTAAGGTTGAGAGAATTTTTCTCTGTTGTTATGTGTTTACACTTTGTTTTGGGGTTTGTATGGGTTTTAGTGTAGGCAGGGGCAATTTTTGGGTTGTTCTTCATCGTCAAGATGGATGTTGTGGAAGAGGGTTAATTTACATAGTAAATCTGTCCTTGCTACCAATGTAGAACCACAGTCTCCAATATTATAGTCACTCTCCTCTGCCAATTACTTAGCCTCACCTACCTAATGTATCCATGCATCCAATATAGTTATACGTTGTTGTTGTTGTTGTTACTTTGACAGTGACCCCATTTTATTTGTTGTTTTTCTGTAAGTTTTTTCTCATACTTTACTTTGACAGTCTCAATGGAAATGACATATAGTTTGAAAACCACCATTAGGATCAAACAAAGCATAACTTGCATTTATCATTTGTAAAGTTCTTGCAGATTATTTTAGTGTTTTGTTGCAATTATGTTCCTTTTCTACACAAATAAAAGAGTTTTCTTATAAAATTTAATTGATTATATATGCGGTGACAATTTTTGTAAAAAAATATCTTGTCTTGTAGAGGTTGTATTCATGTAGTTCCAGCATAGAATTATTCTTCACTTATCTAAGCCATTGCAAATTTCATATTCTTAGTAATTATGGTGGCTTTGTATGTCTTGATGCCTTGCCATTATTACTTATGTTGTGTGTTGCTTGATTGTAACTCAGTTTTGGAAACAAGTTCCTTTTTTGAGCCAGAGTTGGTGTGTGCGGACAAGCTTTTTTCTTGTGTGAAGCCACACCAATACATCCCAAGATGGATGGTAGACTGCGCAAAAACAAGGTTTTTGAAGTTTCCCACCAAGACAATCGCTCCCTTGCCAAATAAAATCGAACAAGGTGATTATAATGCTCTTGCTTTTTTCTTACTACTTATGTTTGTATTAAATTTTTGTAGGCTCGAAAAATATTTTATCTTGAATGTTATCATTTTTTGAAATTTAATAATTTTGAGTCTATTTTAATTGAGAAAAAAAGTAAATGACACATAGCAATTAAATTGAAACAAAGTGATTTAAATGTCCTTATCGTTCTCGTCAAAAATTATGTTGGAGTTAACTATTTGCAGGTGCAAATTGCAATGTGTAATTTATCTACAATACTTATAATGTCTACAACACTTCTAATGTCACAATCATAAAATTATCTCCTTTTTGTATATATCTCTTACATTTTCCTGTGTTGTTTTATTTGCAGAGTGTATCTTTTCTCCCTCTTTTATGAGCATATAATGTCCACTCCAGATACAAGAGCACAAAGATGACAATACCATGCTAGAAATCAGAACACATAAATGATTTGCATTGTGAATGATACCATTCCAGTCGAAATGTGCCACAAGGCCACCAAAATTTGTACTTGAAAACCAGTAATAGAGGGAAACCTTTCCTTCCTACAACCCTAATAGATCCTCCTCCTTATTTACAAGACAATTCCTCTATCCCAGATTACCCTTTTTTAGGTCCTTCTCAAGAAAATGTAGTCGTTCCCTCTAGCCAAATATTCCATCTCAACTCACTTCTTTCACATTTCCCCTCCCCCAAAGACGCCATTTTCATATAAATCCTACACCTTCCTTCCTAGAATTAGCAAGCTCTTACTCTTTTGGCTCATATCAGATGTTATCGATTGTGCCACCAATACCCTTCCCCATTTCATACATGTATTCATCCTCCTCTGCTCCTCTCTGAACATTATCATAAAAGCTTCTCCCACCCTCGAGCTACGCCTGGCATTCTGCAAACTACACCTTCCGTAGAAGCCCATATACAATTTAAAAGGATATATCTTCTTCCAAGCCCAAATACATGCTCTGAATGTTTTGAAAACTATCTTGGGATGAAAACTATACTCTCAAGTGGCTTTCATAAGTGAATTAGATGTTGTGTTGAACGAACTGGCCACCTATTCTCAAAATGGAATAACATACATTGTGGAGACCAGCCAGAGGTTTTGCGTTATCTCACACAAGTTGAGGAGACGCTTATAGCAAGAGTTAATCCTATTCTGCAGGTCAGCTATATTATATGAGGGTATAGTGCCCCCTAGGTAGCTGTCAAATTTTAGTGATAATATTTTGGGTGAAACAAACAAATAAAACATTTAAATGTTCATGTGACACAGTTGACTAAAATTTAAAAGTGAATATGTGACCTGTGGGAATCTGTGAAGGGCATCACTTCTTAAACACCTTTTCAGAAATGTCATTCTCCTTCGATAATGATGCAAGCACTTTATTTGGGATCCAAGGCCTGAATAAAGGCGAAACCCAGGTTAATATTGTAAATGTAGTTGTAATTGGTTAGTTCAACGAATTCAGAATGTAATGGGAACTGTGAAAATGGATCCCCAGTTGTAGTCGCCCTTCAATGAGTACCATGATGGGTTTAATTAGTCCTGCACATGCTGATAAAGCAAAACCTAAATATATCCTCACATTACTATTCACAAATTTGACTGATCTGGATCTGTATATGCATCTGAAGCAAGATATTTTGTCTTTCAAAAGAGGTTTTTTCCCCTGCCATGTATTTTTATGTTGAAAGAAGAAGAAGAAGAATATTGAGGATTAGAATGAACCACACTTGGGAATAATGCCTAGCTATATTGATTTTTATTCTTCTACTTTTGTGCAACTATGCTACGTGCACTGTAACTTAGGTAGTGCCATTCTCCAGGTTGATAATGGATACCACGTTGTTTCCCTATCTTATTACATTTTATTCTAAGTATTTTTTTATAGATGAAGGCATTGAAAGTGATTTCCTAATATCCCACTTATGTGTCTGCAAGATTTTCCTCCTTTACCCTTCCTCCATGTGGAATAACTTATTTGTTCTTGTAAGTTGTTGTCAATGGAGAATAGAGCAACATTTAGGCATGTATAAGGAATCATAAGGGACATTTTGGCAATGGTTTACAAACTTCCATCTAATACAGTCAACAAGATTTAAATATATTCACCTTGCCAATGTTTTCCTCCCCAATCGTGTCATTCTTGTAGTAGTTGTACCATGGTAGACCAATATCCCACCTGCTTTGCACTGTTTCCTATTGTGAGTCTGAGTCTGAGAACACCAGCTATATTCACCTTGAATGCTCTACCTTTTCAAACTTCTTTTCAGCTTGGGGATGCTCCAATGGCAGTTATAACAAAAGAATGGTTTGTGTAGTATAGAATTTGAAATGGTATGACAGTTAACAAGCATAACAATATTGTAAGTGGGCATAAAAATATTACAGAGAGTTGGGATTTGGCACATGCCAAAGAGGAGTGGTCTGTGGAGTGTATTAATTGCTGGATTGAAAAAAATGGTTGTGTTTTTTAGGCTTAACAAACTTCCAAGTAAAGGCGAGGGTAGATTTCCCAACAATTCGGTTTCATTTTCCAAGTTCCTCCTTGGTTTTGTCCAAATAATGCATTAGAGCAGCTGAAATGACCATATGTATGCCTCAGTGTCGGGTTTGATTATTTGAGGAAATGCTAAGTTTGTATTATATCTCATCCCATGACTCCAGTGACACTATGGCCAACTGTTAGTTTTTTGGAGCTCATCCTACTTGGTCTCATGGTTTGCACTTGGTGAATGTGGCAAGCTAATGCAATATCGTTGAATGTGGGGATCGCGAGTTTTGCATAAAAAGGCACAGTTTTCCCCTTTTTGCTTGCACTAAATCTTGCTTCATCATTTCTAGCTTTTTAAAATTAAATTTTGAATGATAGGGAATGAAATCCCAACAATTGACAAAAATCTTACCTTGACGTGAAATCTTAAAACAAAAAAATCTCAAAAGTCATGCGCATGGAGTGCCACACCCAAACGTACCACAAAACTGAAACTCTTTGCATGACCCTTGGTGAGATGGAACACCTTAGGGAACCTTAAACAAGTTTGTTTGAAATTATTTAACGCACTTACAAGTCATATTCCTAAACCCTCTTAGCTTAATAGTCACTTGTGTGACGTGTTCATTTTAATAAAACACTATCGGTTTCGCTTATGTCCATCACTTGGTTAGAGCAAAACTGAAATCCACTACCTCATACCTCTAGGCTGCCAACAAGAGAATCATAAACTACTTTCATTCCTTCAAAAATGCCTTTAGAAACTAATTTTGCAAGTGGGTTTTGGGACCCACTAGTCATTGTGTGTTAAGAGTTGTTGACGAAATTACGATAATTGGCCTAGAGTTTCCCTTGTAACTTGATCTCTGCTCGACGTAACCAACTTCTATCAGTCATGAGGAATTCTATATATATGGGGGAGTAATTAGGAATCATAAAAATTTGTGATCGAACTTAGAATGAGAGTATTTAAGACCCAGTTTGTAAGCATTTTTGCTGTTTGGGTCAGTTTCCTCAACTTGTTACTTTAGCTCGGATCACCTTTCTGTGAGTCTCATTGACTTCTAGTGACACGTGTGACCTCATAATACCATCCTAATGTCATGTAGAATATTATTCGGTCTTTTATCTGGTATGAGTGATTTTTGAAATGTATGGTGTTTTTCTCTCTCCCTCTTCTCTCTCTAGAAATGATTATGAAACTTTGGTTGATTTGAAAATGTAAATGAATTGGGAAATGTAAATTGGTTTGAATGAAATGAAAATGGAAATGAAAGGAAATGGTCATGATATTTTGAATGAAAGATAAAATTTCTCTTTACTTTCTCTCTCATCTTTACTCTCTCCCTCTCCCTCTCCCTCTCTTTCTAGTATTAAAATATAAGTACAAATGAAAGTGAAAGTGTGAATGCATGAGAAATGAACTCTATCTTCTTCCTCCCCTACCTCTCCCTCTCTCTTCTATTTAAACGAAATTGTTAGAAATGATGAATGTGTGGATTTATGCTTGAGTGTAGGGGATTTCCATACTCAGTCCTAGGACTGATGCAACGTTGGTCAGGGGTACCTGAACAAAAGGAGTAGTAAAAATGACATTTGTGTCTTTTATTAGCATGTTATTTGAAGGCAATGTAATTGTTTAGAATATTTCAATGATATTTTTATGAATAGAATGTATTATTTTCATTATTTCCATGATGAAAATGATAGTGTTGCGTATTGGGAAAATGTACTATTTCATACGTAGTTGTACTTTTGCCTATTTAATGAATGTTACTCTTAGTTGTAATTGTATATTCTATTAAGTAAATGGAGTTGATTGTATTATGTACTTTGGAAAAAGATGTCAAATATTCCTTCTTTTAGTGTCAAAATAAATATAGGAGGATGAAACTGGAACCTTGTCATTTAAAATGTTTATTATAGCCAAAAATTTTGGATATGATTGTGCTAGTAAAATTGTTAGCAAGTAATTTAAAATGACATGTTTTTACCTATCTGCTAGTGTTGTAATGACCTAGGAAATCACTTAATCTTCAAATAAAAATATCAACTTACATTGTGTGTGTTTTCATATTGAGTGGAAAGTGACCAAACAAACATATAGCTCAAAATATTTACCTTTGTTGAATGTAATGACCCTCTCTAGTAAGCTCCAAGTTAGGCTAGCTCCAAACATCTTTCACAGTCTTAGAGAAAGAGGTAATGTATGTGTTTGTGTATTCCTCCCTGAAACCTGTGTAAGAATCACTAGGTATGAAAGTTTGTAAGATTCCTTAGTGCGAGGCATAACATCGTTTAATGGCATACAAGATGACATGTTGAGCTTGAAATCTCATGGTTGTTTTAGAGACTAAACAATGTTAGAAGTGGAATGTAATGAATAGTGGGTGGGACCACAAAGATAGTTAGGTTGTGCATTATTTCACTATTAAGTTTTTAATTGTAAAGGAAAATTTGTAACTTTCCCTCGTTTGGGAACGTACCCTTGTGATGTCGATCTAATCATTTCAAGGGTCATGGAGATTGCTTGCAACATATTAAATATTTCTTATGAGGTGAAGTGGACATGATTTGATCCACGCGAGAACAAGTGAATAAGAAAACATAGTTTCCCATTTAAGAATCAAACCTAAAATGTGAATATGATAGGATATTTGAAATTAACTATCGAGTGATATATTTTATTGGCAGTCAAATAAACAAACCAAATCTAATAGAACACTTTATAAGATAAATGTTAAATGAAAGTGAGAAAATGTATTCTTGGAATACCTCGAGTGGCATGAATGCCTTGCAAGACATGGACATTTGATTTCTCTAATTTTATCTTGTGGTAAGGTGTAGAAACCCTCAAGCACTAATAAATGCAATTTATCGAGTGACCTCTCTTGATGTTATTGGACAAAGGGGATATGATGTATGATTATCAATGATTGTAAATATGGCTTTAGAAGGTTGTTGAATGCGTAAAATTTTATAGCTTTTGCATTTGAACCCCTCTTCCCTCTTAGATAAATGTGTCCCTTAGTATGTAGTAGTGGATTACCATGTGTTTCTCATATGGGGTAGTTTATCCACCATCCCTAAATGATTTTGAAGTTAGGAGATCGTAAAGCCTCTCTTAAGGTTTTTGGTGAAGGAAACACTAATGCTTATTCACACAATGATTTAAATTGTTCCTTGGAAGGCATTTGAGAAGCATATAGTTGTTGGGTTGTCTTGTTATATGCATTTAATTCTTGATGGTCTAAGAGAAATGAAATAAGTAGATAGGTGCAATGTCAAAACTCCTTATAGTCATGAATCCCTAAGTGTAAATTACGTATCATTTGAATTTTAATTGTTCAAAAAATATCAATAGTGAGACCAAAGTATGTTGTAAGTGTAAAGAGTACAAGAGTTAACGAGATTTTGGGTTAGGAATAATGTCATGCTTGAAGTCCTTATAACTCAACTAGACACTTTCATGTTGTTAAAAATAAATATGAATTGCCCTTGGTGAGATCAAAATTTTGAGAAATTATATATATATATATATTTCTTGATGTGGAAATGTTGAATGGATTCAAACAAGTTATTGAACTATATCAACTGTAACAGGAAAAATAGGGTACTATGATGGAAGGATGTTTATGGGAAGAGATATCTTGAATCTAAATCACCCTTTTAAACTTTAACATATCTTCCTTGACCTCATGATAGTTTTCCATTGTCTAGCAAAGGTAAAGTTTAAACATCGAATATACGTCTCAAAAAGTAGAACCTTAACACCTTGTTAGTTCCTTTTCATAACAAGGATAAAATTTAATGTCAATTAAACATATTTTGTGAAACAAACCTTTAATGTAAGAATGAATATTAGGAGGCTCGTAGGTGTTTAAAATGAATTTCATTAACAAATGAGTTGTGGATAGTTAATGGAAATTGAGAAAGGAATCAACAATGCATTCTCTTTTAAAGGCTAATGCTATACAAAAATAAAGTATTTGAAGTTTTAGAAAAAGGAAATTTTACACCCTTGCCAATTTAATTCACTGAAACCTATAAGGTTATATAATGGAAAACTAAATGTAATAAATATGTAAACCATAAAAAGGGCCATGTTGTGGAGCATGCCTATCTTGTGTGCCTTACCGTAGTTGGGTCATTGTCTTGGTTTACGCCATTTGAGTAAGACATTGATGTGTACCCTAAGTTATCAAGTTGTCTATGTGGGTCCATGCTTTTGTAAGTGTCTTATGTGATGTTGAATTTTTCTATTTGAGCCCATATGGTGTCATGTCGTGAGCATTTAAAGTCAAAAAAAAAAATTTCGATAATTTTGTTGTATTTTGTGTGTCAAATATGTGGGTGTTACAAGAGGGGAAAATAAAATTACAGTGGCCATCAAATTGTCTTAAAAAATTGTTTTATTGCTAATTACCTTCCTCTCCGTATTTGTGATCTTGACATTTTTATTGTACAACAAGGATCACAAAACAAAAATTATAATTTTTTTGTAAGAAAAATTCATGTGTTGAATTCCAAATACAAAGTAGCCAATGACCGTTACTATAAAGATGTCCTTCTAGATGACTAGGTAGTCTCTTCATTTCCAGATATATCCACAGATGTATCCTCATTTTTGTGTTCCATAACATCTAATGTTTCACCAACCCTACAAGCTAACTTACTAGTTGATATTGGTGACACTATTATCGTGATGATGCAAAAGTGTAGGAATCCTCCTTTGTGCTGGTCATGCCTATTACATGAACAAAAAAATGAAGAGATACAATTTTTTTACTTTCTATAGGGACATCATCTACATTCTCTATGTAATGACATAAACTTGGTATGTCTCGATTAATTAATATAACACGTAAGGGTTGTTTTCTATGGTGTTCCCAAATTTAATTCCAAATGGTCAAGCTATGTCAAGACAACCCCACATCAAAAGTATAAAGATGCATGAATATGCCCTACATTTTTTATGTTTCCATGATGGCTACTTTGGGAGGCATCCTACTTCAAGTATTTCTTGCTTAACCTTATGATGTGGCATAGGAGCCAATCCACCACTGTTGTTTTCATGAAACAAAATGTTGATATCTTCCTTCCGCCTATTATAGTGAACTCTGTGAACATTTTCTTGATTCTCCAAATGGTTCCATTCTAAATAGTTTGATGAAATTTGGATCTAGCATACATGGCACAAGATCTTATTAGGGAAAGTATCACACAAAATTGGTTTATATGATTGATCAAATTGGCTCACCAACTCTTTTCTTCAACCTCAGTGCCGCTGACACTAAATGGCTTGATCTTCATAGAGTTATTCCTGGATTTCCACCACATGATGCTCGATAAGCACAACGCTATATATTACGTAATGTTGTTGACAATCCACACATTGTATGATCCATAGGGATCCAGAAAAACACACCACTTCATCAGTTCCATCAACACCAAGAAGAAGAAACAAGAAAAATGAATAAAATGAGGTAAATGAAGGTTCTGGAAGGAACCGCCACTCTGTGCAGAGTGGTGGTTTCCACCGCCGCCCCTACAAGGCGGAGGTCTCAAACCACCACCCAACCAGGGCGGTGGTCTTGAGACCGCCGGTCTTCTCAGGGCGGCGTCCTGACACTTTCAAACATAAAATAAGAATGGAATGTGAATGGACACGAATTTGAAGCACCCAATCGTGTCTCTTCCCCTTCCATGCCCTTTCACAGCCTCCAGTGCATGGGAGGACATGGGAAGGTCTATAAATGCATGAAGGGAGCAAGAGAATGATCATTCAAAGATCCAGAGAGATTGAGAAGCAGAGTTTAATGAGAGCAGTGAGCAAGATCTTCACTGCTAGAATGGAATTCAAAATGATCCGTAAACTCCTACTTTGGAAATCTACGAATCACACAACTATGTTGTTCTACTTTCAAATTTGGAAAATGATAGATTTTCTTGAAAAATTAGAGCTTTGTGACTAATTATCTAGTGTTATAGAAAGGAAATTGCAAAGAAGGAAATAATTCAAAACTTCAACACCAACAATTTTATCCTGGAAACCTCCAATGGAGGAAAACCAATGGGAAGGGAAATTGCTCTTTCTTCCCACTTTTATTGGTCTAATATAGACAATTACATATTACAATAAGTATGAAAAGAAGCAACAATGTAAACCTTCTCTCCAATTACTTGCTTTCTCTTTTTACACCTTGCTCCTACAATTCCATTCCAGCACTGAAGATCTTGCTCATTGCTCTCATACTCTGCTTCTCGATCTCTCTAGATCTTCAAATGATCATTCTCTTGCTCCCTTCATGCATTTATAGACCTTCCCATGTCCTCCCATGCACTGGAGGCTATGAAAGGGCATGGAAGGGGAAGAGACATGGCTGGGTGCTTCAAATTCGCGTCCATTCACGTTCCATTCTTCTTTTCTGTTTGAAAGTTTCAGACCGCGTTGCCCGAGCGGACAGTGAGCTTTCAGGACCACCACCCTTGTAGGGTAGTGGTTCTTTCCAAACCTCCGTTTACTTCATTTTATTCATTTTTCGTGTTTCTCCTTCTTGGTGCTAATGAAATTGATGAAGTGGTGTTTTTTCTTGATCCCTATGGATCATACCTCCCCTACTTAGTAGGCTTTTGGTCCCACAAAAGCTTAGTGGGGGAGTGGTAGAGGAATAAACTCCCTCTCATGCTCATTCAGTACCGATGGGTCTGCCTTGGTGTCTTCTCTCGTCCAACCTGCCAAGACTCCTGTGGATCTCTAGTTTTTTGTTCCAGTGCTACATCCTCCTCTGAGTTGCCTCGAGTACAAACCTCTTTGGAAGGTAAATTCTATATCTTTCCTTCTTTGTCATGCATAGATGGTGTTAGTGGATGTGAGCTCTTGCAACTTACTATCGTGTGCATCTGCATGAAGTATGGCCTAAAGGTTTCTTCTCCAACCTGCTCAAGTATGGTGAAGGTCCCATACTATAGTGGTTTAGTCCTTTCTGTCTTTGTCTCTTGAGATGGATTGGCCGAATCCTCCCCAAGTACGTTATCTGCTATAGTCACCATCATTCCTTGTATCTCCTCTTCTTCTTGCTGCCCCATGGTCAGGTCCAGTGAATTTGTAGGTAGATACGGTGACTGCATAGCAAAATTTTGTTTTGCTCCTTGAATGAGCAGTTCCTGTGGTGGCTTCTTCTATAAAAACTGACAAGTGCTATCCAAATTCTCCATCCTTTGGTCAGAAATAACCATGCTCTCACATCCATTTTGTTTTTCTTCTAATGAAAGAAAAAAAAACTGATGATTTTCCTGAATAAGTCTTGGTGCTTGGTTGGCACTTACCATAGCCTTCTTTGATTTGCTTTGGTGTGCCCCGATGTTAAAATTAACTCCATCCTTGACCCATCTGTATCGGTTCTCCCTCCTTGTGAACAAAACATCCTTGACATACAAGTAAGGACTTCCGAAGACAACGTCAAATGCATCAAGTGGAATAATATCAACCTCTAATACATCTATGTATTAGGTATTTATCCCAAACTAAAACTTACACTTCCTTATAACTTGTATTTCTACACCCTTTTTCACCCATCCCAGTGGGTATGGATGTGAATGTGTGTAAGTCTCTAGACCAAGCTATCCTACAACCACATTAGAAATCAAATTTGATTGAGAACCAAAAT
This sequence comes from Taxus wallichiana var. yunnanensis, assembly GCA_018340775.1. Classification (NCBI taxonomy): domain Eukaryota; kingdom Viridiplantae; phylum Streptophyta; class Pinopsida; order Cupressales; family Taxaceae; genus Taxus; species Taxus wallichiana. The sequence continues at coordinate 717,130,720 of CM031238.1, forward strand.
CTACTAAAGTGTTTACCTTAGTCTTCTTGATTTGGATTTTGATTTGAAATAGCTTACTCATCTCTTCTTCTTTTGCTGTACATGTTAGTGGCCATGCATCCTAGCCTCTCATCTACATCCGAATCATCCTCAATCTCCACCTCTCTTCTTTCTTCACAGTGGCCATGGATTTCTTGGAATCCTTGGTTTGGTGCTTTGGGTGCAATTCTGGATGCAACTTCCAACATGTGGCATCAGTATGTCCATTTACATCACAATTCTTACAAAAATTCTTAGGATATTTACAAGTATGCAAAGTAGTAGCGGCATGTTTACCTTTCCATTTACCTCTACTACTTTTCTTCCCTTGTTCTTTGTCATGTTGTTCTATTGATTGGTCTCCCTTTGGCTCTATTTCTCCTTGCTTCTTCTCATCATCAATGTAGTATGCTTGTACACAAGCTTCATTGAGATCCTTGGGCTTTGTGGAGATTACCTTCCTCCGAAGGTGAGTGTGAAGTCCTCCCAAATATTTGGTCAGAATGTCCTCATCCTCCAAGTCCATATTAAGCAACATGGCTTGTCTCTAAAATTCCGTAGTGTAGTCTTGCATGCTTTGACCACTGCCCTGTCTAAAGTACTACCACTTAATCATCATGTCAGTCTTATGGCCAATAGGATAGAAGTTAGCTCTTATCAATTCTTTAAAACCTTTCTAAGTACTGACAATAGGATGTTTCTTCTTCTCACAAGTGGCTAGATGGGTTTCCCACCAAACCAGAGCATGACCTTCCATTTTGAGACGTGCAAAGGTGACCCTTTATGCCTCAGTGACATTATGTACACTAAAGTAGACTTCCAACTGTTTTAGCCATTTATCTAGTAATTTTGCATCTACTTGTCCTTCAAAATTCTTTATTTCCACTTTTGTTTCAACTTTAAAAGGTGTATGTGTAGATTTTACCTTCTCGCTTACAATTGGCATCTCTTCATGCTCTTCCCATTCTTCCTCTTCATGGCTCTTTTCGATACTAAATTTTTTGGCTAGTGCTCGAACCATCGAGTCCATGGAATCTTTCTTAACCGAAGCCATCTTTTGCAAATCTGAAAGCTCTTCTTGTTTTCTATGCAATCTATCCATCATGGTCTCTAGCATCTCGACTCTACGGACCAAGTTCTCTTCCTCCATTTGAGCTCGAATTCTTTGTTTCCACTTCTTCGTAGAAATATCTGCTCGCAAGGTAAAACTTCTTCGCCTTTGATCTTGTCACCGCATACAAAATCACAAGATAGATTTTAATACCACAGGTCCCGGATATATAATCGATCGGATACCAAAATGATCCGTAAACTTTCACTTTGAAATCTATGAATCACACAACTATGTTGTTTACTTTCAACTTTGGAAAATGACATATTTCTTGAAAAATTGAGCTTCATGACTAATTATCTAGTGCTATAGAAAGGTAATTGCAGAGAAGGAAATAATTCAAAACTTCAACACCAACAATTTTATCCTCGAAACCTCTATGGAGGAAAACCAGTCGGGAAGGAAATTGCTCTTTCTTCCCACTTTTATTGGTCTAATATAGACAATTACATATTACAATAAGTATGAAAAGGATCAAGCAAGTATTTGGAGGAAGGTTTACATTGTTGCTTCTTTTCATACTTATTGTAATATGTAATTGTCTATATTAGACCAATAAAAGTGGGAAGAAAGAGCAGTTTCCCTTCCCGACTAGTTTTCCTCCATTGGAGGTTTCTAGGATAAAATTGTTGGTGTTGAAGTTTTGAATTATTTCCTTCTCTACAATTTCCTTTCTATAGCACTAGATAATCAGTCATGAAGCTCTAATTTTTCAAGAAAATTTGTCATTTTCCAAAGTTGAAAGTAGAACATCATAATTGTGTGATTCATAGATTTCCAAAGTGGAAGTTTACGGATCATCAGTATCTACATACTTGCATCAAAGATTCACAATATTTTGTGAATAAGTTTTAGAGAAGCATTGGGTGCAAAAGACTACTGCTACAGGTGAAATAAAAAAACTAATTTCCCTTTCCCCATTTTTACCTTCTCATATGTGTTTGGATTAATATCGGTGGTCTCTCCTTAGGTATGAATGGACAACATAGAGGCTCTGCCCATGTTCATGGATTCTTATGGCTACAAAATGCACCAAATGTTGATACATTAGACTGGAACAATGAAGATGATGTCAACAAAACAAAATATTATTATGAAAACTATGTTTCCGCATCAAATCATCATAGTCAATTATTCATAAATGGAGTGATTCATCAACCCATCATCGATGACCCTTGTCTAATGGACAACCAGACTATATTATCTACAAGTTATCATCAAGACTATGAGGAATTGTTGAACTGCGTCCAACGGAACACTAAATGCTCTAAGTAAACTTGTTTATGAAGGATAGGGTCTTCATTCCAATTCTAGTACAAATCCCCATGGGACCTTCAACCACAATCCACTATATGTAGGGAAGAAGATGTGAAAATAAAATACATCCTTGCTCTTAATGATGAAAGATTAAACATCTATTCTTTTGATATGGCGAGCTAGTGTTAACTACCAACCAGCTTATTTCTCGGCATGCAATACTATGGTATATAGAAAAATATGCTTCCAAAGTTGAGAAAAAGTTAGTAAGTTATCACAATATGTTGTCACACATTTCTAGCGCTATAGAATCATTCCAACCTTCCTCCACTAATTTTCTGAAATTTCTCTCACAAATTATAGTTAATGTACATCGCTGCACAAGGAACTTGCCATATATTGCAAAAGTTTCCCCTTGTTCTATGCAATAACAATTTGTATCCTTGAATGTAGGGAAAAAATTCATCATGTTATGGTTGACGAAATGATCCAAGAGAATCATCATCCTTCTTTGATGCATATAAGAAGCACCCCATCACACTAGAAAACATATCCCTCATTGAGGAAGCTCGCAATTGGTCTTATAATGCAAAACATATTAGGGAAAAGTGGAGGTTATGTTAAACAATATTTATTGTACATGTCATACCCAGGTTCTATAAGATCCCTTCAAAGGATTCTTATTCTTTTGAATTATTCTTTTTGAGTGAACTTTTGTTATACAAGCCTTTTCACAACATTGATTGTGATATTGGGCTCACAAACAATGAAATTATTGGTAATTGGGAGACTATGCAACCCTCCTACCATCCATGGCATGTCCTTCGTAGCTCCTTTCAAGAAGTTGAATCATCTGATTTTGATTCATCCTCAAGTGAAACTCCAACACATGGCCCCATCCCATTAGATGAGTGGGAACTCCTTTCCCAACTCCGCCCTGACACCAATATATAACTTAATGAACTAGACATGTTGGGACATTATGAATTTGATATCCACTTCAACTGGAATACATGCAACATTTCTACAACCTTGAGAGAAATAAAAAACTCTTTCATTGAAGTCAATAGGTGGATAACCATAATACATTCGCGCCCAAAATATTCCTCAAGAATGTATGTTTATTTCTCTCTAGAACAAAAGCTTGCCTTCAATACCATTATATATCATAGTGCAGACCAAGATACACTCCCTCCTCTTAGGCTTATTATTCAAGGGACAATCGAACCGTAAATCCTTCCTCTTCAATGCACAAGAAAAGTTTTGCAACTTCATCAATGATAACAAGTTCTCCCTTTTTCTTCTCACACCCATTGGTGTTACATCATTCAACATTTCAGCTACTATAATTCATAAGTCTTCGAATACCGATTAAATAAATGAAACCATTTGAGGGAATGTCATTGAAAACTTTCCAATAATCTCTCAAAGATGTGCACTATGTTCTTATTGATGAAATGAGCTTCGTAGGTCCAAAATTTCTTTCACTAATTGATCTCCACTTCATGAGGCATTCCCTCACAAGAAAATACAACCTTTGGTGGCAAGTCTATCATTCTTGTTGGGGACCTCGGTCAGCCCCTGCTTGTGAAGGATATGCCCATGTATGATGGTCACTCATATGGCACATGCCTTTGGAAAGGTTTCAACACAACAATCACTCTCTAGACTATTTTTCTCGTAGTAGGGTCCGACCCTTCTCGGGCATTTTTCAAAAAATTATGCACAACCTTCGGAATGTAGAGCCACATTTTCATGATTGGGAGACACTCATGTCACACACAAATACATTTTTGTCCTCTCAAGAAATAAAATATTTCCAAACAACACCCCATTTGTTCTCAATTAATGAGCTTTTCGACCATCACAACAAATTGATGTTACGCTCTTTGACTACCCCATCACTTGTTACAGATGCACAATGCATAAGACAAATAAATTCTTGTGACCACGATGATGACCGATTGAGTGTAAACTTCTACTCTGTATTGGGGAAAAGGTTATGCTAACATCTAATCTCTGGGTTGAGGCAGGCCTTGTTAATGGTTTTATTGGAATTTTGGTTTCCATCATCTACAATGTAGGTTCCAGTCCACCTGATCTACCTTCTTTTGTTGTTGTTTGTTTTGAAAGATACATCGACCAACATGGGACCTAGAAAATACTTTTGACATTCCGATCACATAGATTTCTAGTGGGTCTCGAAGGCAGCTTCCGCTTAAAATGTATTGGGCCCTCACAATACATAAATCTCAAAGGCTAACTTTAGACAGGGAAACTATTGACATTAGAGATAATAAACACCAAGGGCTTACTTTCATAACTATTTCAAGAGTACGATGCCTTCACAACCATCATATCTCCCCAACAGTTTCTTTTGAAGGTACTCGCAACATAGCACTTGGGACATACGTCCACCAATGTAAAATGGAAGAACAAAGACTTCTTTAGCTATAACCATCCTTTCCATCATAACCCATTGCTCTCTCCTTCTACACTCATTTTTCTTGCCTCTTCTCCCGTGTTGTTCCTCCACCATTCCCTCTATCATCTTCTTCTACATAATTCCTCTTCCTCTTCTACTCTGTGGTATCTTTCATCAAGATTTTTCTACCCTTTGTGGTGTCTCCGATTGCACCTTCGTCGATTGCTACATTTCATTTCATGTGTCTGCTAATATAGATACATGAAGAATATACGAGGGCTGAAACTTCTCTTAGCTATTCAGATATGTAAAAATAGTCGATGGCCATTGCAAAAGCCTTTCTCCCATAGAGGTGGATAAAACATGGCACAAAATATTAAGAAATGAATTTGGAAGTTCTCCACGACCGTAGAAAATTTTGAAAACTGACTTGGGTGGGCCTAAGTTTGTAGAAAAGTGTTGAGGAAATTAATCGCCTTTGTTAATTAACTTTGCACGGGTTTACATTTTTAATTAATAATAAAATATTATTCCCACACTCCTCCTTTGACATTAGTGACCGTTTTGTCCTTTTACGACATTTTAAACATCATTATGTTTACGTTAAATAATTGTATTTTGGGTGGTACAAAACAAGAATAGAAGATTTGGAATATTCAACCTTTAAGCATCTCTGTTTATAATTTCATTGTCCTAACTCTCATTTTTTGTTGCTAAGGCTATACCCCACAATACAGAATATAGATAAATATATATCATATAATTTTATCAAGCTAGAATTCCCCTTCTAAAACAGTCATTAAAAGAGTGAAATAGATTAAATACTTAAAAAAATTAAACTTCCATCTAAATTATATGCCTCATGCAATGTTACCAGCAAAAAGACAAAACAAAATTATTCCAATTCCCGAGAGTTAGATTGGAGTTTACAGAATTTGTCGTGCTATAAACCTTTACGACTATTTTATTCCCATTCTGTACTTACAACTGTCTTTTTTTTCCTTATGTCCTTATGTTATTATATTTATTTTCTTGGGTTGAAAAATTATTTGTATTTATAGAAAAACTTAATCTACATAGTTAATCATATAAAATGTGTGGGGTATGGCAGCACAATCAAAAACTCAAGTCACACAACAAATGACCTGCAAGCCCATATCAAACTACATGTGCAAAATATGAAACATAAATAGTCATGTATGTGAAGATATGCACTTGTAATTCTCATCTCAAGAGGTCAATCCAATACAAATGATGACTAAATCCTTTTTGGGTCAATAAATGAGGAACAAACATAAACAATTACAAAAGCATCATCACAAAGATCTAAATAATCAATTTAGGTCCAAAGACATAGGTGGAACAAGTGTCAAGTCCAAATTGTAAATCAAAACCCTAGAAGACACATTTGTTGATCCCTAAATAGATTAGGTAATGAATTTATCCCCTGCCATATGAACATGTCTCACATTCAGTTCCAAACTACCAATTTTTAGGTAGCTTGATGACACACTCCACAACTCCTCATCTAATTTTAGCTCACTATCACCCAAATTAAGCTCGATTAATGATGCTTTATTTCTAAAAGCATAATTGTAATTTTTCGATATTTAATTTTGAATAAGTAATGGACACATTTTCTAGAGAATCCTCTAACATATTAGAGAAACTCATAGAGGTAAATCTAGTAGATTTACCTCCATCCTCTGTAATCGATACAATTAGGCCATAAAGCTCAAAATTTGATAGCAAGTTATATTGTGATTTTAATAGGTGCTCAACAAGTGTTACCAAGTATGCTACAATATCTAAGAGATAATTGACAACAATATTATTTATATACAAGAACTAGACAACTCTATTAAGACAACTCATTTCCCAACCCAATTCTAAGTTTAAGGTGTTTACCGATCCATTACCAAAGCATACAAAAGTTTGTAAGGGTGATGAAGTGCACATGGATTATCACACATATCCCCTCTACAAGATTACACCATTGACCCTCATCCTATTGATGACATAATTTTACTAACTACATAGATATAATGATTCACACTACCAATTACATTTGATAATTCAAATATTTTTCTCAATTATGAGGAAGATGTGTATAGGCCTATATTCATCCATGCACATATTGATTCACATACAAGGAAAAACAAGATGGTAGACAATTTATCTAGTTGGAACATTTACACTATGGAACTCCTTACTAGTATAGGTTATACCACACAAGACCTCATCAAATAAACAAATTCAATTCAAGGCTTTGATGGAAAATGATGGAACCCACTTGGGGACATAATATTACCTTTACATGTTGGACCTAAGAGGAATGGAACATGGTTCATAGTATTCCGTTCTAACAACACATTTTACATGTTATTTGAATTCCTATAGATTCACCAGATGTGCACTATCCCTTCTAGTACCCTGTATAGATTCTTAAATGATATATAAAACAACATGATGTTACCATTCCTATTATCCCTTATGAATACCTTGTTATACCTATCACAATTCCTAATAGTATTCCAACCCCACATGTTACATCTCATACCAAGGCACAATTTATATGTTTCATTTAGTGTTTTGATCATATATCTATATAGATTCTACATCATACACTGATACAACACCATAATGAGCGATATTTGACAATATATGCCCTCGAGAACACTCCATGTTACCTAATCATATGCAACACATCATAATATTACATCATCATTGTGAGTGTGAACCATATAGGATACCAATACACTCTCCACATATAAATCTAGAAACCCAAATTACTACTTTGACCCACAGTTTATGTATTCACAGGATACAAATACCAATATTCCAAGATATTGTATTACACATGGCCATACCTTGGACTCTGATAATGATTATGTTATATCTAGCACTACTCATTTAGACCTTACACACTTCACACCACATGATTCAAAACATATGTATGTTATTTTGATTCATGGGATCATTGGATTTCCTTCATATGCCTCCTTTACTCACATATGTGTGTTAAATCACTTATAGATAAATTCTCCACACATATATGCTTATTCAATTTAGCCACCAATAAAATTTTCTCACGACATAATACAAATTCTTCTAACATAGAACTCTAGAATCCATGATTAGATGTAACCCGAAAATGCAACATATTTCAGGGCCATTGTTTTCTATATGTTTATTTTCTTTATTCATGTTTTGTTGTATGTTTATGTTCTTTATGCCTGTTTGATTACACTTAGATCCTACTACCCATATTGATTTGAATTTCTCATAGCACATTGTTTGATACACTTATTTTTGGACATATTACTCATGAATCATTACTTGATAGGCCTATTATTTGGAATGCATTTTTAATAACATATTGTAGGATACATTATTTTTATTACATTAAAACTTATTTTTTGAAAATGCATTCGTTAGAATACATTACTCTTGACACACTTATTGTTTGATGCACACTTTCTTAACACACACCACCGACTACTACTAAAAATATTTTGAGTCATCATCACAATTTATTGTCGCTTGTTTATGTCATACAAGAGGCCCACTATGTGATGCTTCATGTCATATCATGATTCCTAATGGATACATTGGTGTTGAGTCGCGTGTCTACCAACATACCACATTTCGTTAACTATTATGATCTTATCTCTATAAACTAATGGGCATGCTTACTATTTTATTTCCCATGGGAAGACATTTAATACTTATTATCTAGTGCTCATATCGGATGCAAATTGATTTTTACAACCATGTTTAATACATATGATTTATATGGGTCACATACTAGATGTTTTGATCATAACATTTTTACATATAACTACTTTATCTTTTGAGAAAAGTGATACATGACAACATCCCTCATCTCAAAAGGGGCATATTTTGGGATATTTTAGAATTTCACATAGGTCATATCCAATTTCCCTAGGTATATATAGTGACAATATTTCTTATAGGTCCAATACTCATATTCAAGACAAATACAAGTTTCATATCATATTTTACAAGGATTTGGAGTATGTTTACTATTACAGATTACATGTTCATTATGATATTTGTCATATTTGCATAAAATCGAAACAAGTTCATCATTACAAATACAAGTTTCTATCATATTTACATGGAATTGAGGGACATGTTCATCAATACAATTTCACATATATTTATGATACATATTCACATGAAATGAACATGAGCTATGCCAGGGTTTTTTAGTGGTGAATATTTGTAATATGGCGAATATTCAATTTTTGAAAAATTTGAAAAGGTGAATTTTTTGGCATGGGTTAGTGACCTTTTCACCTAAAAATTACAGTTTAATTTTTTTAGGGTCGGCTTCACCTACCCTTGAAAATATCCCCTATATAATCCTAGATTATTCGCCAGGTAGAACACTACTAACTCACTCATACCACCTAGGGGCATATGTATTATCAAGTACAATAAACACACGAAAGGAGGGTGGAGGCTATAGATGCACAAAAAAAGATTGTCATGCGTGACAAGGAGAGTTTGTTGATGCATGACAAAGAGATTCTTGACATGTGACAAGGAAATTTTGTTGATGCGCGACAGGAGGTGCAGAGAGGCTATAGATGCGCGATAGAGAATTTGTTGACACACGACAGGACGAGGCTTTTGCGACACTTTATCGACACCCGAGGAGAGTTTGTTGATGCGTGACAGGAGGGGCGGAGGCTGCAGATGTGCGATAGAGAGTTTGTTGACGTGCGACATAGAGAGTTTTTTTGACACGATGAGAGTGTTTGTTTACACGTGACATGGAGAGTTTATTAATACGTGATAGGATGGTGGAGGATGCTACGATGCATGACAGAGATTGTTGACGCATGACAAGGAGATTTTGTTGATGCGTGATAGGAGGCGAAGGCTACAGGGTGTGACAAAGAGTTTGTTAATGCATGACAGAGTTTCTTGATGCACAACAGAGGACGGAGGCTGCGATGCGCGGTAGAGAGTTTGTTGACATTTGATAAGGAGAGTTTGTTGACATGCGTACAGATGGTAGAGTCTGCAGAGATGTGTGACAGAGTTTTTGACGCGTGAAAAAGATTTTTTGACGTGTGACACGAGAGTTTGTTAACGCGTGACGAGAGTTTGTTGACGTGTGACACTAAGAGTTTCTTGACATGCGCGACAAGAGGTCGAAGGTCAGACGTGAGAGAGAAATTTTTGTCGTGCGATACCAAACTTCTGTGGATGCACGACAAGAGGTTTGTTGTCACATGACAACAAGTTTGTTGTCACACGACAACAAATCTCTTATCGCACGTCTGTAGCCTTTCATCACACCACTTGAAAATTAGGTGAAAATTTTACATACAAACCCCAAAAATTCATCTTTCCCCAAAACCAATTCCGAGGTTATTCTCTAGGATTTTCCACCTTTGATTTCCAAGAGGTCTCTTAAAATGAACCCCGAGCTATGCACAAGCTTGTTTTATAGATTCAATCACACATGTAAATATGTTTGGTTTATTATAACTATAGATACTAGGTTTTAATCACCCACCTACCTCCTCGTCCACACAAATTATTTTATCTAAATATAACTTCATACCACATATTCCTAAGTCATCTCCTCTCATCCCAAAAAATTGACTTTTTACTCATTTACAAATTATTATTTACCCATCAAATTAGCTTAGTTTTCCCTTTGAAACCACCTAACCATTTTCAAACTATCCCTTACCCATTTTACCCCAACCTCCTAACCTCCCTAATTCATGTAACGTCTTTTCCAACCATGCACCCTCATCCATTTATCTCGAAAATCCCATTTAGGAAATGGTTTTAACCAGTTCTAAACATTTTCCCCATAATTCTTGGATCGCCGATGATTCTAACAAATCACCAACGATTATAAATAAAAAAATTCACTCCTATTTCAGGGATATTTAAAATTCTCTTTAGACATTCTTGCACTCTTGTTTTCAATCAAACAACAAATCCTTCTCACTCCAGTGATCCTCAAGTCAACCAACAACACCCACAAGCATCAATAGTCTCCCAAAGCCTACAACACATCAATTTTTGTGGCTTTGCTTCCAAGCAACTTTTTTGTTAATAGAAAAGCAACAACAATCAACAATATCAAAATTCAATCATCATTTATAGGACTTTTGTCTTCCCACTAGAACAAGGTACCTTTATTCTGCTTTATCATTGTTTTTATAACACTAGCTTTCAAAAAATCAATTGTTTTGGTCTCTCTTTAGATCAAATTATCATTTTTAGAGAATTCGATTATTTTTGTAATAATCATTAGCGATTCCTTTGAATCACCCATGATTTTGCTAAATCTCCTGTGATTCCTTTTTTCAGCATCTTTTTAACTAATCATAAAATTTTATCAAATCTTATCAATATCTATGGATTTAACATGTCCTTTCGTGAAGTATGTCTTTTATTTATTTGACTCTTCTAGTCCAATCACACCCCATCACAACCATTTATGACCTTATAATTGTTCAACAACCTTTATTTTGGGAACAATTTGACATCCTTCATGAACTCACACAGTGTGCCATCTGATTCGCAACCGAAATTGAAGATATCGAGGACCAGTTTGAGTTCCTCTATGAGATCCAATGGGAGACAACATACTACTGGTATGATTATTTCAAAGCCATCCAAATAGCCTCCACATTATCCTGGGCCACATACAAAACTGAGCAGGACTTTCCCTTTGATCTTGAGTTCTAGCTTCCTATCTATATTTGTCACTATCTATCATTTTATCATTTTATCAATTCACTTAATTGTTTAAAAATGAGTTGACATCCTCCAAGGAAGTCCCTTTGGATTCCTAGAATCAGCCTTTGCCAAGTAGCTCGTCTACCCATCTTATCTAATATTTTCTTGTTTAGTTGTCTTTGATTGCAGGTATCTTCACTTGGAGAAAGGAGGAGCACTTATCCATTTCTACATCCGATCATCCCAACATTGTGATTGTCTGGTGTAGGTATTGTTAAACCCTACCTTGTATTGAGTTTTAGGTACTTTCTGCATATAATAGAAAAGAACTGAAATTTACCTAATACATTCTTGACATGCCTAGTGGGAAATCGTGTACTTTCATTTTCATTAAAATTTAACTTATAGTTATTTTTAGGTTGTCTACTTTGTAATAAATGAAATTCTATAAAATCACCTATAATTTTTGTGAATCGCATGCGATTTTTGTGAATTACATGCGATTTTTGTTAATTGCATGTGATTCCTATAAATTATCAACAATCCCTATGGAATTCATTTGATTACTTAGTCATTCTACCTTCAGAATGTATTTCTTTTACTTTTCTATTTTGGGCTAACACTTACAATTTTCTCTCTTCTGGAGCATCTACTTACAAAAATCAACAAAAATAAAAAATCTAAAAAAATCAAAAGCAAAATTACAAGTAAATTATCTTTGTATTTTTATTTTCTTCCTTCATCAAACTCACATTTCCTTTTTGGACTTAAAATGAATATTTCATGTCTCGTATGATCATCTAGTCTAATTAGGAAGTTAAAGAATTGCATTCACTTAATTTCCCTCACACACAACCAAATCAATTTCAACAAAAACTTGCATCAAAACATTCCTACCCAGGTGGACCTACTTGGATTTCATTACTAAGCGGATAAGTTTGATGGGTTTTCTAGTCGAGTATAAAAACTCTAGTGGGTGGTATATTAGCTAAGCACACAATACCCTTATCGCTTTGAGACCATGAAGTGAGGGGTGGGACCCAATATCACGCCTCGTACCGATGCCAACATAAATTCAGGCCTCATGTACCTTCAAGTGTATCCAGGAATCCAAACTTTAACATCACCTAAAACCAACCATAGACTACTATTTCCTAGGACCCCATCAGCCGTTTTTCACATTTCACTTTTTCTAAAGCTAATCAAGATAACAAATTTTCATGGTATGACTTTCCTACTTGCTTGTAAAATAAATCTATAGATTTATATTTCATTCCATTGATTTATTGTTTTCATGGTAACAACATGTCAACAATCCCATCAATAGAACTCTGAAAGTATGGCCAAACGTCTCCAAAAATCTATATAAAACATTCAAACCAACATCGATGACACTATGCATCTAAGCGATAAAAATTGAGCTCCTTTATCACCACCATCACATAATTAAGAACCTTCACATTCTCCTAACAATAGTCAATCTACCTCATCTGAAATCCCTAATCCTTCTAGTATTCATTTCTTCGATAATGCAGGGATCAAACCTTTTATGATATCTTGGATTCAAACCTTGTTTCCCTCAATGCTTATTTGGCTTCTCGGGGTTTCATCTTCAACAACTCACACCATCACGAGCCCCTATAGCCAATACCTCATATGAATTCTCCCATCTTGTTGATCCTAACCATGATCCAATCATCCAATAAGTGCATCCTTATCCCACTACTAGTAAATATGAAACATCCAATATTGTGTCTTCAACTCCTATAATCACTTTTGACCTCAACGTTGTCTCCTCATAGGATAAAAATAATCAACAATCCTTATCTTCACCAGATCCTTCATCTGGCTCCACCTCATCCCAAAATACGCCAATGTAACTTCATGTCTACAATGAGCCCTTTAGTTCCCTCCACCATCCAGACCCCTCTTATAAGTTCAACATCTATTCCATTAAACATATCTCAACCTATCTCCTCTCAAAAACCTACATCAACCATCCAAAATGTAGTTATGTCTATCCTGACATCAACACCACCCATTAACACAAGTTCTATTTCTATTGTCCATCCTTCCTCACAACAATCATCAACCATCCCTACCTCCTCTCAATACATACCTCAACAATCTCAACCTTTCATTCATACCTCCATCCCATTCCAAAGACGTACCACAACAATATCAAACTTTCATCCACTCTTCTACTCTTTTCCAACACATACCACAACAATCTCAACCTTTCATTCACATGTCAATCCCCTTTCAACATATACCCTAACAATCACAATATTTATTGAACACATACATGCATTTTCGCACTAATATATCCAGTCTTCAAAACCCATAGCTTCACAACCTATGTACTAAATTATTATGAACATCCCCTTCAACATAATATTCCTTCACAATATCAACCATACTAACAATCAAACCTATATCTGCATATAATCAACCTAGTTCATCCTCATTCAACCAAAAAAACCATTATAAGATGACCCTTTGCAAAGCATTAATGAGAAATATATTCAGTCTTGAATTTTCTTCTATGGGTCCTAAAAACACATTATCCTATGAAAAATATGTAATGAACCCATCCACCCATCAATACCATACAAATCATATCCTCCACACTAGGAAATTCTTACATTCCTAACATTATACAACAAAGAAGACCCTCAAAAACACTCAAGAATTCTCACATGCCCATTACCTTATAGCACATGACTAGGACCTTATGTTAAGGACATTCCCTATGTGCTTAGCTAGCTTTAGACACCAAAATTGGGTCACACTCCCCTTGGTCCCTCGACAAATAAACACCTTGAACACATTCACCTAACCATGGCCCCTTTCATCCCACTCTAATATTAATTTAATTAATTTAATTAAATTAATTCATTATCCTCACAATATTTATTATTTAAATATCCTAATTGGGATAATGCCCACATATCCACCTCACCTAGACACCTCATCTAGCCACCTCACCCTAAGACCTATTCTTAGTAAGTTTCCATAACTAACTAAGACCTACCCAAACCCTAAAAATCAAAGCCTACATTCCCTCTAACCATATTCCCACATGTTAGAAGGAAGCTTCCATTCTAATCCATGGAGCAAAATGAACGAGATCCCAAAAATCAAGGGGATCTACCTAGTTTAGTAAACCTAGGAAATCTCGCCCTAACCGACGCCGGTTAAGCCGAAACCGCCGTCGGTTACCATTTAACCCCCAAAATGACCTTATTTTGAGGTTAGCACATTTCTAAGGGATTAACACATCTTTTGAGAGTAAGAGATGAAACCAGAGCTACATGCAAGTAGAACCAACATTCGTACACACCTCAGAGCACCCATAGCCAACACTAAAATCGATCACAAAGCCATCTCGCCTTCACGAGAGCATCCGACGAAGCATCTGCACCACACCAAGTTCATTCCATCTGATCATCCTCCATTGCCAACTAGACATCAAACTTGTACAAACAGTAATTTTTGTTAATTAGCTTTGTTCATTATCATTTGAGTAGATTCTTTTACTTCTGTCATTAGTTTCTGCTCCCATTTCCATTCCCCCACCATTTACCTCCATGCAAACTTGACCATCCTTTTATCCACACCCTTGAACTACCCATACTTAGATTTTAATCATTCATGTGCACACTTCATACTCACACGAACCTTGCCATTTCCCTTCCATTTCCATCTAGCCTCGATTTTCATCCCACCAAGTTTTTATTGAGTTTCTGTACCATGACCATACCAACGCGCGATTACCCACAACCGTCGTTGGTTAACCTAAACCGATATCGGTCATACCAAATAGACGTCGGTCTCGTGTTTTTGACCGAAACCAAGAACAGTGTTTAAAACCTCCACCCAATACCCAAAACAGCCCAGAACCTTACCTAACCATTCTAGTACCACATGAGAGACCTTGACCTTCATTTCACATAGCTTATCTGTTGTGAATGAATTTGCTTATTGTAGATGAATGAGATACCTAAATCATTTTAACTACAATAGGATTTCCTTTATTGTTAGCATTAAGTTGTTTTAAAATAGTGGATTGACGAATGCGTCAGAAGTATCACACTTCCTAGATCTAGCACGTGTTAAGCGAGTCCATTGCATATATTGTTTAACTTTTATTTGGTGGTATTGTTTTCCATTTCAGGTAGTTCCTCCAAGAAAAAAGGAAGTTCTCATGATCAGTTGTGGATCCATAAGTCATATGCGCAGCGCAATAACCTATGACCAACATTTCAATGGTATTCCTCCCAGCCCTTTACCTTATCTACTTCATCAACATTTGAGGAAACACTTTATAATCATGTAAAACACTAGCCCTACTTTAGATTGGTATAACAAAATTCCTCAATACTTTCTCTTCTCATTCACTCATCTTGCGCAATTGTTTCTAGAAATTTTTTGATTAACATCACGTGTAAAATCAATATTACCTACTTATATGCCATCAATAAGGTTGAAGATGAATCCATCACAAACATTGTGGCCCACCGGAGTAACATTATTAATCAATTTTATTTTCCTCCCGAGAGACCGCATTAATTGAGTTATTTTCTCATTTCTATGCAAAACACATTTCATCCACACTACAAATCCAATCCTTCCAAATGTTTGACGAAGCCTTTACTATGGCTCATAAACTTGAGCTTTGCACTCTTGAAGATGGTAGGGTCAAACTTAGATCAAAGAAACTTAATCCCGAATATTCATTCAAACCATATTCTAGCCACGATAAATCAAAAACATCAAAAACACAGATATTATAAAGATGATTCTAAATATCATTCAACTTCTAAACACTCCTATCCTCAATGCACCTACACGCCTATAGGTGAATCTTACAACGTGATGTTTGAAAAAATCCTGGTTGCTAATATGATCAATCTTTCTCCCATTTTCCCATTGATACATACGTCTTTAATCCCTCTTTGTATAGCAACAAATATTATTGTAAATACCATAGGGTCAAAGGCCATGATATCGATAGAAACACCCTTTAAGATCTTATCGACAAAGGTGCGCTTCAAATGGATAACCCAAATGCACCTCCTAATTAATACCTTGAAGTTTTTAACTAACCATTTCCAAATCACTCCCCATACACCACTCAAACCCGTCTAATCTCTTCCATTCCCATCATAAAATAAACATAGTCAAAGATCTACCACCTACAACATTATCATCCGAGCCTTCTACCATAGAGTCACCATGAATCATTCATATTAACTTTGTCATAGAAAAAACAAATAAAACACATGTAGTATTATATACATCCCCGGATACTACCCTCAAAAATATTACATTTTCATCTACATCAATTTCATCCTCTCCAAGCTTGTCTACAATCTCTTCACAAGTCTCACAAAATAAACCCATCTTAATACTTGTGAAAATCTCTTATGATGATCATGTCACTCAACATTATATATGTAACCTTCAAAATTATGTCACATGACCACACACCCCTTCATCTAAGAAGGAAAAAATCATATCACGTGACCATCTAACTTCTTTAATACAAAAACCAAACCCCTTGCCTTCCATTCTAGGGCCACATCCCTCATCCAAATTACCAGTCACTATCACACAATAAAAACCATTCCTTATTGCACATCTAAATAAATCACACCAAAAGTGACCCCTTCAAGACATGTACAATTGGAGGTAACACCACTTCCTTTGACATATTCCTCGAAAGGACATTATACATTAATCCTTGAAAGGATTCTTCAACAATCTATCATAACATTACCTCCTCTTAATCCATCTAGCTCTCAAGGGTGGAATCCTCTTGGTATAAATTAAAATCTTCTTATGATTACCATCACAGACCAAGACATCATACGAGGGGCTAAAAATCCCTTCATGGTGCTATCAAAATCCTTGCTAATAAGGGAATTCTCCCTCTAGAGCTACAAACATCAAAATCATCCCATAAAACATCTACAACCACCACATCTAAACTATCATCTACACTCACAACCACCAAAAGTGGGGATTCTTCTAAGAAATACCCTCCTCATCAAATTGACATAGTACATATCACCACTAGAGCATGTACCCAAGACCCTAGTGCTTCCGATCATGATAAATATAAATTCTCTATCCAACACCTCCCGCTAAGGCTAAGGTATCCATCATTACCGCTCCTCTTATGCAAGCCACTACCTCATTACAAAATGTTGTCATCAAACAAGCTCACAAATATCCAGTTAAAATGTCTCTTTATCAATTGGTGCAAACCTCACCTTCACATCAAAAATCCATGATTGAAACACTCCAATCCATATCAGTACCCTTAGACGATCCACAACCTTTTGCAAACCTAGTAAGCACACTCAAAGCGTCCTACCATTTCCTTTGACAATTTAGAAATACCATCATTACAACTAGAAGACCACGACCTCCAACTCTTTATCACCACCCAAATTAATGACACCCTTGTTAAAAGGGTCATGATTAACAACAATGCTAGTATTAATATCATATCATCACAAAAATTAATCAAATTCAATTACCCAACACCATTATCACCTCAACACCGTTCTTGTTGTGTTTAAATGACACTATGACCATTACATTGGGTACAATCATCTTACCACTCAAATTCGATGTTAAAATTCTCCCTAAACTATTCTATCTCTAGGAGAGTTCCAATCTAACATGCTTCTAGTCCGACCACTGGATACACGCTATGTGTTGTATACCATCGATGCTCCATTGATGTATTGCATACGATCATGAAGGTAAAACTTTCTCGGTCCCCACAATTCTAAATCCTTTTAAATATTGTCACATGACACATCATCTGAATGGCATGCTCATTCCAAAATAAAACTTAGGTTTATCTAATTAATCCTCCACTAGTTGATCCATTCCATTGTCAAAATTACAAGAACAAACTTCCTTTGACAAAATTATGCAACACATTTCACTAGGGGAGTATCGTATCCTCACACTTAATTCACTTCCTACACAAAAGACATACGAAAGACCTAAAAAAAAAATAGATGTACGAAACTAACATTAGAGATATTATCTCCTATGGTCCACCACATCTCAAAAAAATATTATCTATGGAGGTATCGACCTCCCCTCTATATGTCATGCCAAACCATTCATTTAAGTATTTTATGTATAACCAGATGTATTCCATTGTATCTCCATTACTACTGGAAAGGCTTGAGACTAAGATGATATGAAAAAGGAATCCATGACCTGATCCTTGATTACTCCTATAAACCACATGAAAAATATGGGTTAGATTTTGAAAATCCAGCCTCCAAGTCTTCAACCAACATTGTATCTAAACCCATCATAGAGTCAAAACCATCTTCCACATCTGCATGCAACAATCCCATAGATACCAAGGACACCATCTCCATCCCATCTAAATTTTTTTAATTCAATACTATTACATTAGGACCATTGAATTATCAAACTAATCATGGTATCAAAACCCTCTCGTTTGGACTGAAATGATAGAATAAGATTCATCCATTGTTGACATCCTTCAATGCCAAGATGACCAGAGACCATCCTCTTACACATGGGAGAAGAGGATCATTCTCTTCAAAAAACCTTACCACCTAACATGTCAACACTTCTCAATGAATCCACTATTGACGTTAATATAGGAACTTCACATGAACCTCACATAGTTAAAGTCGAACAATCCTTAGATACACAAGAGTTAAATGATTTTACCACCTTCCTATCCAAACATAGTTAAGCCTTCGCATGGTCATATAATGATATACTAGGATCGAAACCAACATTTTCATTCACAATATTGTCACCTATCCTGATGCTAAACTTGTCAAACAAAAATTATGTAGGAAGCACCCTTTCATAGCTCTTCTCATCAAAGAGAAGTTACAACATCTTCTCTCTGCTAATTTCATTATACCCATTGATTACCCAAATGGGTCTCTAATATTGTTCTCGTAACCAAGGCCTCGGGAAATTTATACATATGCATAGACTTCCAAGATCTCAACCTTGATTTTCCTAAATATGAATTTCCCTTTCCAAATATTAACCAACTCATTGATCTAACCGCTGGCCATGAAATTCTCTCCTTATCGATAGATTCTCTCGCTACAACCAAATCCTCATCACCACCGATGATTAACATAAAATTTCCTTCATCACTCCTTGGGGACTTTCTATTACCGGGTAATTCCCTTTGGACTTAAAAAATATGGCATCACGACCAACATGCTATGACATACATATTTTATGACCTTATCCAAACAACCGTAGAAGACTATGTTGATGACCTTATAGGAAAATCAAAACATCATAAGGATCATCTTGCCATCCTTGACACGATATTCACTCATTTTATTCAATACTTCCTTCATCCTAACTCTACCAAGTGTGTGTTTGGTGTTCTCACCGTAATCTCTTAGGTTCCATCATGTCTATTCGAGGAATTGAAGTGGACATCACCAAGATCAAAGCCATCATCAAGTCTCCCCCTCCATCAAACCTCAAATAGCTTCACGGCCTTCGAGGACAGATTCGGTCGATCACGCTTTTATCTCACAACTTTCGGATTCCTTCAAAAGGATGTAAACTTTAAATGGGATCACAATCACAAAAGGCCTTCAAATACCCCAAATAATACCTCTTGTTACCACCACCCGATCTATCACTTTATCCCTCACCTCTCTATATCGTTGTCATGCTTTTGCCATGCTCACTCTTCGAGATGAAAAGGTCATGGATGTCAAACTTTAAATGGGATCTCAACTACGAGAATTTTTATACTAAAGACAAAAATTTGCCTTCAATTTCGACTTCCAAATTCATCATTATCTACTCATCACACCACTTATGTCACTCATTATCTTAAAACCATGCGAAACCATCCACTATTACCTCTCTGATTATGATTATGACTATTTGACCTTGATCATCTCATAAAAATCTAAAAAATGCAAGCTCGCTCTCATCTGAGATGAGAAAGTCATGATTCATGTCCATATACTTTATTGATAAGGCACATATCCCTCTCAAACTAACACTTTTATTTGATGGATCTAAGTGTCAACAAGGGGAGGTTCCGATATCGTTATCATACCTGTATCATACTCATGATACCCAAAATTGTAAGGTATCGTTACTACCGAACAACGTGACACGTACTCCCAATGATGATATAGGTCTCTCCTCACAAGGTGTTCGAGATCCGAAAGCTATCAAGTATGTGTTAACATCCCGCATGCCTGCTAGCCCCGCGTTTTGTTTTCTCTGTTTCCTCTCTTTTGTTGGCCTTTTTCTCTTGCCCGCCGCTACTTCACAACTTCCAATATTCATCATTATCTCTCAATCACGCCAAACTTATGTCATCACCGGTCTAGAAAGATCTCTTAAAACCATGGACTTTCAACGTTTTGACATATCACTATTACCACATACACTTATGATTTTGGTTCCTGGAATATGATTATGCCATTGATTTTGACCTTTGGTTTTCATCTCAAATGCAAAATCTAAAAAATGACAAGCTATCTCAATTTGCTCTCTCGAAGCCCTCTTTGCAATAGATTTAGTTTTCATTTTGCTTATAATGCTTATTTCCATTGCATGTTTAGTTAACTTTATTGATCATGAATAGACATATCCATCTTGTGCAAACTAACACTTTATCCAATCCATTGATGGATCTAAGTGTCAAAAGGGGGAGGTTCTGATATCATTATCATACCTCATTGGGGACTCCTATTCCTCTATCCCTTCCTACTAAATTTTGAGTATTAGTTCCTTTATCCCAATATCTATTCTTAGTATTAACGCTTTTACGGATCCACGTGAACATTAATGAAATGGATAACAAAGTCACACACACCATCGGATTCACCATTGTTCTGAGGTTCTAAGCTTTCAAAGTTCTAGTTATAATCAGGTTAATTGCTTTATTTCGATTAATTCTACTCTCGATATTGCCGAGGAAGGATTGATAGTTTCGAGAAACTATGATTCACTCCTCACTTCGTTTAGATGAGCTATTTCATTGAATAGATCTACAAATTACATGCTACACTATTATTTCTTTGATTTAAGTTATTATTTTAGATCTTCCTTTAGATATTTTAAATACTACCTTAAATTCATAAAACAAGAAAACACAAAAAATAGAAATCATATATGAAATACACTTCACATAGGATAAATTTCATTTCAGAGTTGAGCTTTGTAGATCCGGGAAGGGCCTGTGAATACGTTCCAATCAATGGTTCTCAATCATTTGAGATATATATAATTTAATATAAAATAAATAGATCAAGTCTTCCGAACAAGTGGTATGTTAGTAATTCAATTTGATTTAGGTTATATTAGAGGGCGACTATCACATGTTTTGGTCGAATCTAATTAAATTCTTTGATATTTAACATCCGGTGAAGGTCAAACCTTTGGTTGTGATCCTTTAGTCCCACAACCAGACAGAGATTCTCAAGACATAGGGCCTACACACATTAGTATTCGGTCTACTCCACTTCCACCTATCATCATCGAAGGGTTATCCTATAGAACATTGGCTAGGAGTTTTGGGTTAGAAAGAATGGTGATAGTGTCGAATATTTACCATCCACCATATAATTTAGAAATACACGAAACTATCGAGTCACTTTCCATGATTCCAAAACTCGTGGTCAAATCATCATCGATGGTGATTGGAGCTATAGTCATCTTGCAATAACCGATCTATCACACCGATTCAAGTTAGGAGGGCCTTCTTTTCCTTAGGGTGTGTATTGAAGACATTAGATTGCCTAACTAGTTCAATCTCACATATATTCCATACCCACCCAAGCTATCTTGGGACGACCTCGGGAGGTCAGGAAGAGTCATGTCGAGGAAGAGTCAAATAGGGCATGTCACTTCTTTTGTGTGTACTCTTATTCCTCTATCATTCAAAGAAATTTCGGGAAGTTAAGATATGGTGAGTAAATTTTGAGGTAGGGAGGTATACCTATTGTAATGTTGGCTGAAGATTGTGCTCATTCTAATTTCTTGATCCAGATTGGGAGAGCTTTTTGGGGGAACTGTTAAGGTAAAACAAGACCAAAAACATAGTTAATAGAAAAGGTTAGTGACATGAGATAGCTAGATCCGAAAGTGTGATATTCGATGGTTCTCAATGACCGAGATATATATAATTTAATATAAAATAAACGAACATGCAAGGAAAAACTTAATGCTAGTAATGGTTTAGGTATATCGACATCGGTTAATCTAATTAAATTTGGTGATAATTAAATGATTAAGGTCTTAGTGGTTTTAAGGGATTCTCTGTGAGGTACAGGTGGTGCAAATAATTGGTGGAGTTTGGGGTTGATTTAGGTGATGGTGGAACTTTCTAGTATGAGTTTACGTAAGACCGATGTTGTGAGGGAAAAATAATCTAAAATGTATAAATACCGGTTAGGGGTAACCGATCTCGATTTCTAGAATGTTTGAATGTCGAAACAGGGTTTAGGTTCTTTTTGTGTAGGTAAATGGGAATCAAAATTTGTTAGGATGGAGGATGGAGGAATGCAAAGACTAACAAGATTTAATAACAAAAGGATAAAAACCTAATATCGGTTAAGTGACATGCGAAATGATGTTAAGGTAACAAACGCACTTAAATTTGGTGAAATTTGATTAACAATTGGTTCTTTCTCTCCGCTTGAAAAATAAAAATGTATAAGGGTTAATGGAAAGCTGATGGTTATGATGGTGGGTGAAATGGGCTAGGATGTGAGCATGGAGGAATGGTTTAATAACAAAAGGATAAAGAACAATAATTAAGTGATGTTCCCAATGCACTTACTTATTACTACTAAGGAAAGTGATGGTCGATCTGTGAATTGGTCAATGCTTCTTGCTACCGTGATTCATATCTGTCACCAATACTTGCTCGATAAAACTCTAGTTCACGCTTGAATGCCAATTTCGTCTTGATGCTTGGGAAAACTCTAGTTCGCACTTGAATGCGAGATAGCTCTCTCCAAAACTTGAAGTGACCAACATAAGAAAATGGTTGCCTTATTTATATATGGTGACCAAATAAGGTCTAGGTGACCGGCATTGGTTGAGGTTTAACCGGTGTATCGGTTAAGGTGGGATATCCTAGGTTTACAAAAAATAACAGATCTTGGCTATTTTTGGTGTGCTCTACTTATTAGTCCGGGTCTCAAGTGATGGTTAACGCTTAGATAAGTGAGAATGTTATTGGAGAAGGAATAGGAATTTAATGTTAGGGTTAGAATAAGTCCTAGGTGGTTAGGATAAGTAGAGATTGAGTCTTAGTTAATTAATAGGCTAAGAATAAGTCCATGGTGAGGTGTCTAGGTGATGTGGTGGGTGAGGTGTAAATTAATTTAATTAAAGTAAGTAAATTAATAAATAATTTGAGGATGGGTATTAATTCAATTGTAATTAATTAAATTAAAATGAATGTGGGGTAAAGGGGTCATGGTTAGTTTAACACATCGGTGATTGCTTGAAAGAGGACCAAGGGGTACGACCCAAATTTGGTGTCTACATTTGCCTCTTTTTGTCGCATAGCTTGTATTGATAAGTGACATTAACAAAAATAGGAAGTGGTTTCCCAAATATAAGTGAGAGTGGGGTTGTCCCAAGTAGGGATAAAGGTGAGGTTTCCCCAAGTGTGGATGGAGGTGACCCCCTCAAACTAGGAATGAATGAGGTGTGAGATGGAGTTAGTGAGTGGTTTGATAAATGGGTAAATGATGAAAGTGATGGTAGGTGGGTTGTAAGTAAGGGTATGGCCATTTTGGGTAATGGGTAGGGGTCACATGGGGTAATGGTTAAGGTTCATATCGGGTAATGGGTAATGGGTAATGGTCATATTGGGTAATGGGTAATGGAAATCAAACACACGCACACATATGGATCTGCGACACGGTACCAAGTGGAAGATCTTGCCTACTCTACAACGCCCAGGTCGATAGGTTTATCCAAACAAGGTTGAAGTGATTCAGGTATCCAGGGTACATGATATAGTCTGGAAACAAAACTTAGGTTAGGTGCAAGACTATTTAGGTATGATCCAGTACACCAAAGGTTTGGTTGGGATAAACAACATGATAATAGGAAAGGTAAGGTCATTAGGCTAAAAACACGGGTAACAACATCACAAGGTATAGCGAGTAAACAAGTTCAAAGGTCACAAAAGGTGGTTTAGGTCAGGGTATGTAGGTCATGGCATGGGTAAGGCTAAGGTATAGGTAAATAACATGTCCCTAAACATAATTAAGGAAATGTATAGGTAATTTAGGCTTTTGGGTAGGGTGTAATAGGTGTTGGTAAGGTCAAAAGGTATGTGGTCAGTAATGTTTTTAGGCCAAAATGGGTAGAATGTGGGTCAAATGGTAATGGTAGGTGACCGATGCCGGTTAGGGAATAACCAATGTTGTTTAGCTTAGGGCATGACATGACCGACATCAGTCATGTTGATTTGGGTCTAAAAAATAAAATCCATGTTTTACAGATTCATTTTGACTTTTTCCATTTATAGAAAATGATAGAGGAGAAAGTGAGGCTTGGAAAATGACAGTATGAGGCATTGAGATGAGTTGGTGAGCCACGTAGTGGGTGATTGGCATTTGATTGGTGGGTCCACAAGATTGATTCGAGTGATTCGATTCATTTGGAGGTGAGGAGTGGATTTGGTCATGGTAGAGGTAGGAGAGGGTGTGGGAGGTCCACCGGCATAGAGACCAGAGGTGCCACCACGGAGATGGTGCCGAGATGAGGTAGGAGGAAATTTTAATTGCTCATTTGGTTGAAAATATTGTTGTAAATGTGGTTTTTATTGTAAATTTGGTTGGGATTTTGAAATTTGAAATCGTGGGTAAAATTGAAGGAAATGAGGGGTGGAGAGGTCACACATAGGTGAAATAGATTTGGGAACTAAGATAGGATAAGGTGGGATGGGTAAATTAGGGTTTTAGGTAAGATTTTGTCAATTTTTGAGAATGGGGGATAGGTTTTTGGTTTTGATGTTGTGACAGAGACCGATGTTGGTCAAATTTTGGCCGACGTTGGTTGATTTGCCAAGCATCGATCAGTCCTAGTTGATCGACACCGGTTAAATGGAACTAATGATGGTCAAGGAAAACTAGTGACGCCAAGGAAACCGATGCCGCTTAAGGTGAAGGAAGAATAGGGGTAAGAAGGACTAGGTATGAAAGTAAAATAGGTTAAAAAGGGTAGGTGAAGAGTGTATGTAGAGGGGATGCAAGTAGAATATGATTTTTGGCGATATGGGATAAGTAAGTAGGTGAAGTGAACTAAGAGAATGGGTAATAATGAGAATGGTTAGTAGACTTGTAGGTAAATTAGGTAAAGAGTGTAATAAATATTGATGTGATTGGGTATGGTTTAGTGGGTAATAGGTTATTTTAGGTAGTCAAGTCTTGACATGATTCTATTTGGTGGATGCAGGCTAGGGATTAACTTAGGATGCATGACGAGTATCACCTCTTGTTGATATATATGTGGTCCAACATGATCGCGAAGGAATGAAAAGTATATGAATGAGGTTTGACTAATTTGGATATGGCGCTATATAGGCATATATCTCGAGATCAAACTTAATGGTCACACTCATCGATAGATGGGATTTAACGACTAAAACTTTCCACTTACCCGACAGAAAGATTACCGACACTTTGGAGGACATATACGGGATCCCGCAAGTGTTTATCATTGAGGAACTAGTTTATTATATTACTTATGAGGCATTAGTGGAGTCAAAAATGGCTATTATTGGTGAGGTGATGATTGGTGAGATGAGGTACCATAGTGCGAGCCTTTCTTATGGAGACATGTATGCAACCTACCCACAAGAGACGAGGCTTTCAGTCGATGATGATGGAGGCAGTATGTTGTTTTTCTCTACCCGATTCAGAGAGTGGGAGATTCCAATGAGAACTGATGGTAGTGCTCCAGGATATGATTGAGGAGCGAGATACACTTCGCTTGGGAACCAACTTTCCTAGTTCAGATATATAGGAGCTATGGGCTCATGGGATATTACTGACGATTCGGGATGTATTGCTCTTTTTACTTCACTACTAGGCATACAAGCACATCGTATGTGTGTGGAAAATTAGTTTTCACCAACATGATTGGTTCAGGGGTGGCTTGTTGAGAGTTGGATAGCGACGTTGGGTACCCATGGCTCAAACATAGGGTGGCTCAGGACACATTTGATGTGTCGTATTACATGTGGCATTGGAGGGGATTTTAGGAGTTGATATTGTGTGGAGGCCATATATTGGCTATCCCTCATACATGGGCATGGTAGAGGAGCTACGATTCTTAAGGTGGATATAGGGGTGGTAGTGGGAATAAAGGATTTAGGTGCGGGAGAGGTAGCAGTAACATTGGTGGATGGGGTTGTGGGTGAAGGAGAAGTGGAAATGGTGGTAGATGCCTTAACTGGTATAAGGAAATCATTAGGTCGGCTTACATGTTATAGGTTTTGAATGGTGAAGGGTCATCTGGAATGGTATATTTATGTCCTTCATGTTCAAATTTTACACAATGGTGTAAATTTTAAGGAACACAACCCATGATGTGGATCCATGGTTGGCTAAGCAACAGGTTGTATTGGGATCCCCCCTTTAAGACATAAAACAATTTTGGAATGGTAGGGGGCCCACACGAATGTGGAGAATGATGGTGCCGAGGGTGGAAGTGATTGCGTCATTGAATGAATGCAACATATTTGGGTTATTATGCATACAATTAGAAGGGATGTGTATTTGGTTGTATGCATGGGAGGAGATGATGTTGATCTTGGCACCGCCATCAATCGTAACTTTCGAACACGTATATTATCAGTATAGACTTAAATGAAAAGGGTGATATCAGGATCATTTGATTGAGAGGTAAAATCTTGTCGTTAGAGAAATTAGGGCGACTACTTGGTGAATGGTAGTGGGTGTAGAGGAAGGGGATGAATTGGTGAGAGAGGCCACATGGTGAGGGGTGATAATGGAGGCCACAGGTGTTGGGTCATTAGGTAAAACCTCGATGGATTGCAAAACCTCCATAAGGGCCTGTCAATGAGATTCATAGGTTTGGAAAAGGTCGTACAAAGACATTTTTAGAGGGGATTGGTGTAATTGTTTTATCATTGTATGATGGGTGACCCCATCGAAATAGGATATGTGGGTCCCCGAATGGTGATTTTTGGTGTGGTGCAGATGGTATATTGGGCACAAGATTGGTGGATGGGCTGGTTACTTTCTCCTTTCCTTTGTCTTTTTGGGCACGAGTGACAATGTTAACCATATTGATATGGGGTGAAGGAGCAAGTGAGTCATGATATGTGTAGCGACAAGATGGGAAATAGAATGAAGAAAAATGTTTTTGTGAAATAATTTAGACGTAATGAAATTTGGGTGAGGAGGTTTGGCTAACTCTCTTATGCTTGACCATGTTGATCTCAAATTTTGGAGGTAGATAAAAAGGTTGTGGAGGTGGAGATGCGGGTCATTGAATAGGTAAGGGGTGAGGGTGTGTGGTGATAGGTGAAGGTGGAATAGGGTCCTCATCTAGAAGATCATCATCATCAAAATTTTCTTTAGGAGAACATAGTAGGATGATAACTATTTTAAGAGCCTTACAATTTTCTACATCATGCCTTGACATACGATGGTAGGAGATATTTTTGGTATAGTCAAACCCTTTTGGTTTGGGTTTGAGTGGGTTGTAAGGTCTAAGTGGTGGTAATGTGATGACAACGGTCTCTAAAAGGTTGGCTAAAATGTTGGCGTAAGACCCTACCAATGGATCACAATGTGAAGTGAGTGTGGGTTTAGGTTGAAGTGTGGGTGATTATGGTGGGAGAGGTGCTATAGGAGGTGGAATTGGAGGTGGGATAGGTTTGACCACCATTTTGGTAGGTGGTACTATTTTAGGCTTGGGTTGTACCTTCTTGGATAAAGGCATAGTAGATGAACTAGTGATAGAAGGTGTTGTAGGCTTAACTACCTCTTTAGAGGGTAGTGGGTTTTTCAATTTTAGTTGCACCTTCCTAGGTAAAGGTGAAGGAGAAGTATGTGATGTAGAAGGAAAAAGAAATGGCGGAAGAGGACGAGTTCGTCAAGGTGATAAAGGGCACGTTGAAGGTTCTTTGGTAGGGAAAGGTGGAAGGTATGGGTTGAAGAGAAGGAAATCTCATAGGTAGTGATGAGGCTACTATAGGTGGTGTGGATATACGTGGTAAGAAATATATAGGTGATGGTGAAAGTGTACATTGTGCAGGTAAGTTGGGTGTAATAAATGATTGTGATGAAGAGGTAGGCTATTGTGCTTTTGGTTTTCCTTGGATTGGAGGTTTATTGGCCAAGGTTGATGGGTGAGGTCCTCGAGGATACGTGGAAGGGGTGAAGGTGATAGAGGAGTAGTGGGTGAAACCGGTGTATGTGGCCTAGAAGGTTGGGTCTTCCTTTTAGGTGGAGGAATATTTTTTACGTGAGCTTGGGAAGATGTGGCTAAGTCCAATTTGACAGGAGGATGGACTAGGCTTGATGTCGGTATGACTCCCAATGTGGTGCGGGTAGGTTCTTAGGCATAGGAATAGGTTTGGTTGTTGGTAAAGGTTTAGGTGTAGGCGAGGGTGATGAAGAAGAGGCCGTTATGACCGGTATGGGCATGGTTGGTTTGATTGTCTGAAACACCTTTGGATAAATCGTAGAGGTATCAACAAACAAAATTTGCATTTGGATTGAGATGTCCCTAATGCATGGAATTATCAACATAATTTAAATGGTCATCCGTTATGAAAATGACACTACTATAAGACGAGATGACGCGTTGATTTAGTAGTAATCCCTGTAAAGTATGTCTATGAGATAGGGAAGTGGTTTGCTTCGGACTGTGGGGTAAGAGAGCCGAGAGAAAATAAATTGGATCCAAGAAGGCTAGTGGGGAATTTTCACCAACAGGTAGTGGCGCTTCTAAAGGATCCCCTATGGGTAGGGGAGATGACGCGTGTGGGATGGAATAGGTTCCTCTTTTGGATGAAGAGGAGGGTGAGCATGAATCTCCCGTGGGTAGGAGAGTTAACACCGCAAGTTGTTCGTTAGGTTACGAGGTGAGTGATGAAAGGAATTGAAAAATATTGTGGTCTCCTCCATGGGTGAAGGGGGAGATGAAGGGGAATCCTATGTGGGTGAAGGAGTAGATGAAATAGGATCCTCCATGGGTAAAGGAGTTTGTGCTATAATCTCCTCGATAGAGGGGATAGGAGGAAATTGAGGAAGGGTTGGTACGATGTCAAAAATAGCATGGACTTATCAAACATTACATGTCATTAGTTGAAGGTTCACTAGTTTGATTTGATGATAGGGTATGATTAGGGAATGACTTCTTGAAGATATGCAAGTTCTGATTAGCTTGCCATGCGTTCGTGTTGTTTAAGATGAGATCTCCATTATCTATCATTTCTGGACAATGTTTTTGAAGGTGATATAATTACCATCGTTATGGCCTTTAACATGATGATAGTTGCAATATTCATGTTCATTGTACCATGCAGGCATAGGATGAGTAGGGTCAAAACTAGTATGTGGTTTGATGGGTGGAAGAGCAATTGCTCTAGATTTAAGAAGTTTTTCTAAGACTGAAGAATAGGGTTCTCTTATAGGAGTATATTTTCATTGCTCCCGCTTGAACTGAAAATCTTGAATGGGAGAAAGGTTGGAGGAATGTTTTGATTGATTAGATGGGTGAGATGGGCCAACTTTTAAAAATACCACATTGGCAGATCCTTTGGATTTGGAATAATTGTTTTGGGGTTTTGAAGAGGAAGAGGCATCATTTGATTTAAATGCATCGTTTTTGTTACGCAATTGAATTTTATTCTCTTCAATGGCACAAATTTCTAGTTTTTGTGTCATGGTGAAGGCCTCGTCAAGGTACGAAAGGTTTGGACTTGGAGAGTTGGTGAGATGTACTTGGCACAAGCCCTAGTGAAAAAATCTATAAGATTAGTTTGAGGCAACTAGAATGTAAGTCAACGATGAGGCTTCACCAACGAGCGATGAAATCTACAATAGATTTGTTGTCGTATTGTCGTGTTGAGTACAAGTCATTCATGGTGACCTTCTTGATGACATTGATAAAAAATGGTCCAGAAGGCTTGAGCCACTTGGTTAAATGAGTAAATGGAATGTTTAGGTAAACCATTATACCAATCCAATGTAGGTCCTGTTAAGGACATTGGGAATGTTCACAAGAGTAAAGCATCGTCATGAGTGACTAGATAACACCTATGTTTAAAAGACCACAAGCGTTGTTGCGGGTCTTATTTTCTATTGAACCGATTGAATTTGGGAATTTCCCAATGTGTAGGGTATGGAAAAATGGTAATACACGAATGAATGGGATCATTGCAGATTTCATCGTATGTTAAATAGTTGTAAGAGCTAGAAACTGATGTTTCCAATTATTACATCTTTTCCATCATCATTTTAATAAGGTCGTTAATAGGTTGTGATAATGGGCACCCCTATATGTGAGATAAGGAGGTTGATGATAAATGTATGATGTGGATGAAATCCTAGTATATGGTGGTGCAGTATGAGAATTGTGAGGGGGGAATAGATGCAGGTGGAAAATATCTCAAATAGGCGATAGACAAGATTGGGGGTTGTTGGTGATATGTGTAAGCAAGTGGGGTGGATGTAACAACTCGTGGTTATTGGAGGTGGGGATTGTGGGATGGAGAGGATGATGTTTTGGAATGGAGTATGGGTTTCCGACACCATGGGTGGCTACGATGCAATAGGTATATACGAGGTGGTGGGTGCATATGGGGCTATGCTCAAGGTGGCTGATGAAGGAATGGTTGACACCATAGGGAAAATGCTATCAATGGTGTGATCAACACTATAGGTGTACCAAATATAGATGTTGTGGGGTTAAGTTGTGACACCACATGTGGTAAGGTGGAAGAAGGTAACACCAAGCTAGTGGTAGCTAACGTGGAAGTGGGGGTGAGGGCAGGAGGAATGGACACAAGAATGCCATATACCAACTATCCTGATGAGTCTTGAGTAGATGAATGGGTGAGATAATATTGTAAGGTAGCGAGGTTTTGGTCAAGGAGTCTTATGAACTCCTCATCATTGGTACTAATGATAATGGGTTGAGTGGATCCATAGGTGACAAGATGGAAGGTGGCGATGGGCTAGGCGAGAGTGGCTAAAGGCTAGTGTGAAACACAAGGGCGTTGGCTTGGATACGAGTCAAAACCATGTGAGTTAGTGTAGACTTGGTAATATGATCTTTGTAAATGACACAGAAAAACAAAAGGAATGGAGAAAAATAGGTTCCGGGAAGTAAAATGGTTGTTGTTTTAATTAAAAATTAAAACACAGGAATCGAAGATGGTGAGAGGGTGACCGAGGATGGTTATGATAAACTCGATAATGGGTTATTGTAGGAAATCAAAATTTTTGTAAATGGGGTAATAACTGATGAAAATGAAACAAAACTAGATTTGACAGTGATTTTAAAGATTTGGGGGTATGATGATGTATATGAAGAACTTCAAAAAGAAAATAAAATGTATGAGTGCTATTTTTGGTAAAATGACCAAAAATCATGCAACTAACAATGGTTAGGTAAACTGATGATGGTCGATGGGTGAAATGATGACGGTTGCTGAATCAACATCGACCACTATGAAATTTGAAAAGATGGAAAAGTTGATTTTTGTGACTTAGATCAGATAAAATATCAACCCAGAAACCTGAGTATGATAATGATGGACCCTAACACACCCAAAAAGTCAGAATACACCAAATATAATTGTGGGGTGTGAAAGGAAGAAAGAAAAATGGAGAACGTGTCCTCACAACTCAAAACACAAATCAAGCAAAAGTTAAGAAACACAAAATCCTATGGGTGAATTTTATGTTTTAGCTTATGTTATTTTAGACTGACTTGTGAATAGAACATAGATTTTTGGTTTGATAGAAGGTGTCCTATGAAAATCCAAGATCTAAGGATGGTTTTAGGTAAATTTTTGGTGGGGGTGGTCCTTTCTCTGAGATGGTAAATGGACAAAGAAACCAACTAGGAGCCCATTATCAATCCTCTAATCATGTGATCGTTGAAAACTTCTTCTAGGTAGGATGATGTTTAAGAAGATGTGTAAATTATTTAAGTGGTTTGGTATAGAGAGAGAGTGTGCAAGTGAACTATGATTAAATTAGTCAACCATCAGTTGGGCATGACTTCTAGCGTATAGGTTTCCCTCAAATTAATGTGAGCTATAATGCAACAAACCAAAATGAAATGCAAGTGTTTTAATCCCAAATCCACAATTACATTCGATGTAGAAAATGGAGAAGAGGAAGAGGAATGCTCTTTCACTAATGCAATGCAATAGAAAAAAAGACGTGTTCTTTTTAAAGCACCAAAAGTATGATTTATTTTAGACAATAGAAAGAAGGAGAATATTCCAGAGAAGAAAATTAATGTGAATAATTTTCAAAGGAAATAAACACACAATTTTTTCCTAGGAATGAACAAATGCAAAGAACCCTTGATGGGTCCCACCGGCATGCCAAAATGTTTCACCGGATTCTTAGTAAATTAATGAAACAAATAAGGGTAGAAGGCCAAAGAGGAATACCTGTTGTAATGTCGGTTGAAGGTTGTGTGTGTGTTCTGATTTCCTGATCCAAGTTGATTGCGAGAGCTTCCTTTTGGCTAGGAGGAACTACTTGAAATGAAAAACAAGACCACAAAACATAGTTAATAGCAAAAGGTTAGTGGATTTCCTAGTGTGAGCTAGATCCAGAAGTGTGATACTTCCTCGATGGTTTTCAATCCACTGATATATATATATATATATATATATAATTTAATATAAAATAAATGAACATGTAAACAAACAAGTCTAATGCTAGTACTCTGATTTAGGTATCTCAGATTACTATCAATGTTAATCTAATTAAATGCTTTGATAATTAAATTGGTGAAGGTCCCGAGTCGGGCCAAGTGGGTAGGTGGTCCGGAGGTCACGCAGTGGGGATCTGGGTAAGACTTGGTGGAGTTTGGGTGATTGGGGAACTTACTTGAGTCTCGAGACAGTTTTAGACACAAAGACCGATGTTGGCCAGCTGGTGTGACCATCGACGCTTTAGTTATGACTCGATACTAGTTAGGGAAACCTATCTCAAAGTTATGTGGGAATGGATGAATGTTAAAACGAGGGTTCGTGTTCTTTCTGTGTTTGCACAGAGAGATGGGAAGGTATGTGGTGAGGTTTTAGGTAGGGTATCACGCTTTGGCTAGGCTATGTGAATTTTTGGGGTGTTAAGGTCAATTTAGTGAAAGTTTTACAGAGATACACTAACCAACGCCGGTTTGGTGACCGATGCCGTGAAGAGGAAACGATGATAGTTAAGGAAACTCGACATCGAAGGGGAAATTTGGTGAAATTTGATTAACAGGTGGTTTTGGGATTCTTTGTGATTGTACAGAGAGTGAAGAGTGACTAGTTGGGTTCATAATAAGGTGAGTGAAAACTCAAAAAGGTATAAGGGTTAGGTATGAAAAGCTAGAAGGTTGTGGGTGGTGGGTAGGTAAATGGGTTAGGAAGTGAGGATGGAGGAATGCAAGGAATAACAAGATTTAATAACAAAAGGATAAAGAACCTAATAATTAAGTACATAAATGATGTAGAATCAAATGCACTTACTTGTTACAAGCTTGGTGGGTGAAGGAAGGTGATGGTTGATCTGTGAAGAAAATGGTGGTCGATGTAGCGCGAAAGTGCTTCCCAGTGAGTGCTACCGTGAATGCCAATGCCTTCAAATCACCACCGATACTTACTTGAGCCTATGGTCGGATGTATTATGTCATCTTGATGCTGAGAAAATTTGGTTTGCACTTGAATGCAAATATCTCTCTCCAAAACATGAAGTGACCAACCTAGGAAAAAGGTTTCCAAATTATATATATGGTCACCGACAACGGTCAAGGCGATCGGTGTTTGCTGAGGGTTAACCGACATCTTAAGCATATGGATATTCTAAGTTTACCAAAATAACAGATCTTGGCTATTTTTGGCATGCTCTACTTGTTAGTTTGGGTCTCAAGTGATGGTTAACACTTAGATAAGCGAGAATGTTGTTGGAGAAGGAATAGGAATTTAATGTTAGGGTTAGACTAAGTCCTAGGTGGTTAGGATAAGTAGAGACTGAGTCTTAGTTAATTAATAGGCTAAGAATAAGTCCATGGTGAGGTGTTTAGGTGATGTGGCTAGGTGAGGTGTAAATTAATTTAATTAAAGTAATTAAATTAATAAATAATGTGAGGATGGGTATTAATTCAATTGTAATTAATTAAATTAATATGAATGTGGGGTAAAGGGGTCATGGTTAGGTTAACACGTTAGGGTCGATCATTTGAAAGAGGACCAAGGGGAGTATGACCCAAATTTGGTGTCTACATGAGTAACAACATG
Organism: Taxus wallichiana var. yunnanensis; assembly: GCA_018340775.1. Lineage (NCBI taxonomy): Eukaryota > Viridiplantae > Streptophyta > Pinopsida > Cupressales > Taxaceae > Taxus > Taxus wallichiana. Next base: position 717,165,814 of record CM031238.1, read on the forward strand.
GCCGAATATGAAGATTTAATCAGGGTCTCTAAACTATCGTCATGCTTGGTGTTCAAATCTCAAAACTCTATGGAGAATCATAGCTTGTCATCAACCAAATCAAAGGAATTTATCAAGTAAAAATGAAAATTTACAAAAGTATAAAGCCATCATTGAATTCCTTTTAGAAGCATTTGATCGCTCCACTATCCAAACAATCCTACGATCCTCTAAAAAAATTTAGACACTATGGCCTCCTTGCATCCCTCATCCATCTATACTCTAACGAATCCAAAATTTTCATTTTTTTCACATACTCTATAAACTATCCCACAAAAATGAACTCATGTCTATTAATATCATAAAAACAATCCAATTAACCTTTGGTATACTCAAACATTTAACTATCTCTCGAATAAAAAAATTTCTTCTTGCCTATCTAAAAATGCTAAGCGATATTTCATCTAACGCATTACCTAATATGTCATCGTATGTGGTGTTTTATATAAATGTGGATTTCAGGGTCTTTTGTTAAGATTCCTAAAATCCCATGAATCTACTAAATCCATTCAAGAATTCCATGATGACATATGTGGTGGTCACTTTAATGGGACAAATTTTTCTAAGTGTGTCCTTTGGATGGGCTACTACGGCTAATCTTAACCAATATTGTTGTACATATGTCAAGAAATGTATCAAATGCCAACAACATTCAAATCTCACTCACATTCCTAGTCAGGATTTATAACCCTCTCAAGACCTATGGCCCTTTTCACAATGGGGGCTTGATCTTATAGGTCTCATCAATCGCCGTCGTCACAACGACATCATTTAATCATCACAACCACTGAATATTTCACTAAATGGTAATAGGTTGTCCCTTTAATCTCTATTAAAGCTAATAAAATAATCAACTTCATCTATAGACAAATCATATGTCACTTTGGTATACCTCACAATATAGTTACTAACAATGGAAAATTCTTCATAAATAAATAAGTTAAGAAATTATGTGACATATTCAACATCAAACTAAGATTCTCATCACCATACTATCCACAAGAAAATGGAAAATCCGAGGCTTCTAGAAAAACACTTAACAAAATTATCATGAAAACCATTGATCAATCAAGAAGAAATTGACATCTTCAAATCTTGTTTGACCTTTGGGCTTATCGTACTAGCATCCATACTCATACAGGTGCTACACCCTTTTCTTTAGTCTATGGATCTTAAGTATTTTTTCCTTGAAGTTAAAATCCCATCACTTTTCATATCCCTAATATATTTCATCCCCGATGAGGATTATCACAACACCATTTAACATAATTAGGATTGCTAGATGAACAACATCTAACAACTCTCAAACATCATCATGTCAACCAAGAGTGTATTAAGTGCACATATAAAAAACATGTAAAATAACATGACTTTAATATAGGTGATCTCATTCTCAAAGAAAATAAAAATGTTACTACTCTAGAAAGGAGTAAAAACGTAATGTTTTCTTCTTCTTTGGATCGGTCCATATGTCATCACTCACAAGTATGGGTTGAGCTCTTATTGCCTAGCCTCCTTAATGCTACACTTGAAAAAGAACCTCTGAATTCGTTGCACTTATGACCTTTCTACTATTAACACATCGATTATCATGATAATAGTCACATCAAAGATCTTATTCCACCACCAACCCTTCATTTCATCATTGTAATGATTTTAAAGCATGTGGTCTTTTGCCACTATCCTCAAAAACCTTAAAGATGAGCACCACGACTCTGTTCATCACATATTTCACATGGAAAAGTTCCTCCTTAGTAGGAACCTTGCTATCATTACATCCACCCACCTTTTCTACCAACCGAAGACATGTCATGGGGCACACATGTGTAGTCTGTGTACATATCTCTTCCCCTCCTCAAAATGGTCTATTAGGACTACTCTCACTAAAATAAAGTTAAAAATATATATGGATGTATCTTATCAAAAGTAAATAGACTAATCCTCGAAGGAAAACTATTGAATATGAAAATTATATTGTCATAAAGAAAAGAAAATTGATCCTTGAAGGATAGCTTCCCATTAAAATCATAGACCAATCCCTCAAAGGATAGCTATCCAAAAATAAAAAATCAAGAAAAGTCAAAATTGTAGAACACTCCCTCAAGGGATGGCTACCCATGTAAAAATGATTACCGTATTAATCATCCTGCAAAATTCACAATATCAAAAGCATCCTAGGAAATATTCCCACATCGATCATCTTTCCCATTAGAGAAAACATCACGCATTGATCGGTTTGGGTTACAAACAAGATGTATAGATGGGGCATCTCCTTATAAAACCATTAAAAGGAGAACCTACTTTCTGTATAACCTACATATGTCAACCCTTCCCATGTCCTAGGAAGGTATACATTTCACTTCCATCTATATCCAAGATCCTACATGTGACTACCCATTGTTAGTCATGTGTTAACATCTATTATAAGACCAAAAGTGCAAGAGCCTTCACCATATTGATTCCCATCACATATGTATCAAATCTAGTATGAAGCAATCATTTCACATTTTATTCTTATCTAATATTAAAATACATTTTGATATCCAAAATATCACACTAAAGCCAAATATTCATAATGCATTACATCCACATTACATCAACATAACATTACCATCTATCGATATCTATAATATAACATTAAAATTTATCAAAATCTATATAATATTAAATATCCATCAAATACAATCATAAGCACATCTCAATATCACATCACATTAAAGTAAAATCAACGCATGGATCATAAAACAAAACCATAAATCATATATCATATCAATGTGTCTCTATACATCATTTGGAGTCTCAAAATCTTCATATATCAAATACATATACATCAAAAATAGGCTTCACAAAGAGCTATATACATCAAAAATATCACATCTACTCACAAAGAAAGACCGAGGGACGACTGTTAGGGAAACAAATTTTACCTAGAAGGTATTTTTTTCAAACATTGTGGTTTTTTTTTCTTCCACGATGGTTTCGTGATTCTTGGGATGATGCACACACCCCCACATACAAATAAGTTTCTCATGTTCGTAAGGAATTTTTGTGCATTGCGTGGGATTCACCGTGTTGGAATCCCTTACAATAGCATACATACTAGTCCCATCTAAGGAAAAATGGGTTGTAGTCACTTTGTCATTGTGGGTACAACTACACTCATTTCTATTCCTCTATTTTTTATCATTTCATTGTCCTAGCCTCATCTTGGATTGTTACATAGCCAAATCACGTGCATGGGGATAATGTGAAATCTACGCAACATAACACTACACACAACCGAGAATATATTAAATCAGGCATATATTTTTGAAACAACTTCATACAAGGTTATGGCGAGTACATTTGTGAACAAGTATTTTGTTTGGTACTAGACTACCTACTTTATTTCAAAGTTAAAAATTACAAAATGGTCCTATCGAGTCTCCGTGTTTCTAATTATGTAAGAAATTTTAAATCCTCCCGATTTAATTTAATTTAATTTAAAATTAATGTCCAGAAGTAACCAAAAAGGTTAAAGGGACTACAAGAGGAGCAAAGAGAACAAGACAATGCACGAAGGAAAAAAACAAATACAAAACAAAATACAAGAAGCAACAGGAAAGACACGGGATGCAACAAGTCTATGTGCCATGCTTAAGAGGTTCTACGCCTGGTAGATCGTGACTGTTGTGTGAAGTCATGTGCTCGTTTATGCCTCCGGTGTTGTGTAGAAGGCTGAAGGAATGCACCAATATTCGGGACCCAAGGCTGCCATGATGATGTTTGAGGAGGCCATATCTATGTTGGGTCATCTCCCTGATAAATAAAGCTACACACCTCTGGTCTTCATAATGAATAAGGGCACGTAATGAGCCTTGAGTTTCTCAAAAGAGACAATAGTACCTGCCACAAATCTCACAAGACATTGGACAACGAAATATAAAGTACCCGAGGCATTTTTTCAATGATAAATTATAATTCAATTTTAAATTTGTGTTTTGTATATTATGTAAGGATTTGAATTTATTAATGTACATATAGTGTGGAAGGAGTAAAATGGTAATTTATTTATTTTTTTGGGTTTTTTTGGATTTAGATAAGGTAATTTAACTACTAGAAATTACATTTATGGGTGAAGTAGATAAATAGAAAATACATATACACATACCTACTAAATCTTTGGAATTATTTTAATGTTATCAAGATTATTCATTAACTTGAATATGTGTAATGTTTCTTTTGCAAAGATTTAATTAAATAATAAACAAATATATCCTTGGATTAGTCAAATTAGGGTTTGTTTGGACAAAAATTCAGTTCATGTATATATGTGATTGGAGTTTATTTTGACACAAATAAAACATGACTACATGTTAGTTCTCCACTACAACAAGATCTAAGAAGGTGATTCAACCTAGGTCATTTTCTTGTAGCAAAGGCCTTTGAAAAGGATATGTTACCTATTGTGTTATTGAATTTAGATTATTATAACCATTTTCCAAAGGGCTTTCAACATAACTCATATGTTATTTTTTTCAAGAAACTTCATTATTGTGACTTAAAACGGAGAAAAAAACATGATGGATAACAAAACAATAATCCCTAAAAAAATCAAAATAATTTATCATGCGCATTTTCAAATTAAATTTACCACATAATATTAGAATTATTCCATGTTCCCCGTAGACATAGAGTTCATGCATATAAGAAAAATTTATATCAAATCCAACACTCGCCCTATTTCATCATCTTGGGCAACATGGATAATAATTTATTGGTTAAATTTGACAATCACTTGTGTCTTTCAATGTGATAATATGGACATAAAGAATTTATAATTTTCACCTACTAATTCAACAACATTGCATCGAAATGGGATTTTACAGGGGGTGGCTAAGGGGTTCTTATGAATGCATCCTTCACCAATGACAACAACGTGGCTTAGGAAATGTTTTTACCTATCTACCTTTCACCTTCAGTACTACGTAAACAAAAAATTATGCACTTAATATTATTACATCATGCCTCTAGTATGTCATTATATGCATTATTCATAAGCAATAAAACTAGACATTAACAACACTTGTTTTTTTACATTGTTTGATCCTTTTATACTTTTATCCTTTACTTTTCTAGAACTACACCATTTACTTTTAAACATTACACAACATGTGACCCAACTCAATATTTCTCATTTTATCTGATGATCCTTTAAGACATTAGTGCCCAATAAGGACATGAGCGCACATGTACTATCACCTTTGGGTGATTCTTTCATCTTTTCATCTTCTCCTATGTTTAAAATGCCACATTAACCATTATATTTTATAAAAGTATTATTACCACTTTGGGTCGGATTTAAGTGTTTTTAATGATGAAAGTCAAGTAAAGGAATCATATATATATACATGAATTACTATTTTAATGGGATAGAAAAATTGGGATATTAATTCATATCTATTACTTGGGAAAAGAGAAACACCCACCTGACCGCATTTGGGATGCATCATTTATACATCAAAAGGAAAATTCTTAATTCCATTACACACATTGATCTTGGGGGAAAATGAGTTGCATCTTTCTATCTTGGTGTGACTAACACAAGGGAAACCTAGCTTCAAGGGACACGATTCTATCACACACACACACACACACACGAACTACATTGAGTTTGAAATGTAGTGTAGCACTCAAAGGACAATCACATTGAGGTGACTACCGAGGTCAGTTTGACTCAAGAATATGCATATTTTATTTCATATAAAGGGTGTTTGAGACTTGTTTAATTAGTTAGGGTTTTTTTTTGTAGGCACAGTGTGCAATAGATAAAACCTATTGTGAATTCAAAACTACAAAAAAGTTAAGGTGAGCTTATCAAGCCTTCAAAATATCAAATCCAAACTCATTTCAGGACACTAGTGCTTGACGCAGTCTCTATCCTCTTCTCGGTCATTTTTGTCCATGAGGCTTACAAATATTTATTTTCAAGATGAATCATATACAACTCGGGATCCAACTTATTCCAAGCATTATTTCAGCCCAAAATCAACATAGACAACCAAATACAAGTTAAGTCACTCTCATCCTCTCATTACTTGTACTTATTTTCCATTACATGTTAGATATTATGAATTTGTGACATTATGTTATTGATATTAGTACTTTAATAACTATTAATTTTGTTAAATCAATTGCATCATTTCAGCTAACTTCCCCATTCACAACATCTTATGGAACTATCTTTGGTCATTCATTTATTTTCTAATATGACTTTGTTTTTTGCATATTGTTCTATTTACATCCTTTGTTTTGCATATCATTGTTAGAAAAGAGCATTTTCATCAATATCCTTGTGCTTCCCATGTCAGTCACCACATCAAAATAGTCAATGATGTTTACTTTGACAATCCTTGACTTATTTTTCTATCGCATATCTTTAAGGTAAGCCAATGCCTGTTCTTCAATTCTTGATGTCCAAGTGTTGTAATATATAGGACATATAATTTATTAATAATATTTTTAGTTATTAAAGTTGAATTCAAATATGATGATCAATAACAACCCACAACATACTAAACATGTCAAATGGTAAAATTTTAGTGAGTGAAAAGTACGAACCTTCTTGATTAGGCGGAGGAAATCAAACTTAAATTCTAGTCGCAGTATAAGGTATCACGTGGGAAATGCCTTCCATTTTCCTTTATTGGTGCTCAAGGTGTGTAAGGTATTTTTGGGTGAGAACTACCTCAATCAGCTTTTATTTTCATGGTCATTGATAAGTTTTCACAGGGGTGAAAACTCCCACACCACCTCCTTCCCGCCACTCCCGAAAAATTCACATTTACATTCACATTATATTTCTTTTTAAAACCTTTTAAAAATCCATTATATAATTGTTCCTTTTTAATTGGATCATTTGGGTTATCGGAGAATATATGGTACTAGGGAACATAGGTCTTCTTTTCTTTTTTCTTCCGCACCTCTTTTTTGATGCACTCTACCTTTCCTTTGTTAATCAAATCATAATGGGTTACAGTGGAACACAATACCACTCTGATCCCTTTGGGCCCACATATTTCTCTTGGCCCACAATTCTCTAATTCCTTCCCTCATCCATTCCTTTGTTATGGATCGCTTTAACTTGCGATAATCGAGTCTCGCCTTAGAACTCATACCATCTGGACCATTTGAGACCACATCACTTGCCTATCTACAATACATAGAATCCCTTAAAATTTGGATCAAATTATCTTGTGGAGAACTCCAGCCTACTTGGAACTATGTCTTCGAGGTCCTTTGTGTGCAAAACACTCACTTGATCCACAATATACCCAACTCCTTCACCTTTCGGTACAAATCACTTTGTAGGGAACCAAAGTTCGTGGGGAACTCATTCCACCCAAACTCCTTGTACACGAATCACTTGTTCGATCCGTAAAACATATAAACCTTTATTGTGTGGCCCTAATACCTATGTAGAGAACTTGGGTTCTTAGGAATAGGTTCCATCCGTACCTCAAATATCCGCAATACACTAGAAAAGGAAAAATACTCAAATTTCTCCAAATTTTTCTAAGTACCAATTTTTTTTTCTTTAAACATGAATCATAGAATTTTGAGTCTAGTTTCTAAGCTACTAAATTTTATTGAAAATGGATAAGTTTAAGTGGGTCAAATAACTAAAATACCAACAAGTGCTCCTATTTTTGTTAAAAAACATAACATAGTGAGTTTCATGCCCCCACCATTTTTGAGCACCATTTATTAGTTTTGAAAACCCTTTAGTAGAAAGATAGCTAGGAGCATCTAGTTTGTGCTAGAATTTTTTTAGATTTTTTTAGCAAATATTTATTTTTTATGATTTTTCTAGTACAAAAATTTTATGTTTTGAAAAATAACGGAGCTCCAACCATGCCCCCACCTAACTACCTCAAAAAATATAGAAAATTAGATTTTTTTATGTTTAATATGTATATAATTAGGCCTAGTTTGTGTTAGTATAATTTTTTTCAATTTCGATGACCCCAAAAAAGATACACGATGAAAGATAGACATATTTAAACTTCAAAAAAATAGCTATAAAAAGGCATAGTTAGAAAATAAATAATATGGAAACCTTATATTAGTCAAAAAAATTGAAAAATTATATTTTTAGAAAGAAGAAACTCTGCTCTACGTTGTGGTATAATTTTTTTAAACGAATCAATTGTTTTATGTTGATTTATCATGGAGGAAGTGACATTTTTACATTTTCCTGCAAAACACATTGTTTGTTGTGTTTGTGCAGGTCCATGCCTCAAGCTTGGGGATCCAAACCGGATCCCAAGCCTTGAGGCATGGCTTGGAAAAAGTGAAAATGCAAAACGCATGCAATTATAATGCGTACGCATTATAACGCGTATGTGTTAACGCTTACACGTTATGTATAGTATAAAAATTTGTATATGCTTTTGGCAAGCTTCTATGTACAAAAATAAATGTTTAAGTTTTTCATTTATTATTATTTATATTTTATTATTTCTTATACTTTAAATTTATTTTAGTAAATATAAGAAATTAGGGTCACTTTGCACCTTATGGAACTAGTCTCATAACTCCATTAGTCATGGTTTAGAACAGTTTTTATAGTATAATGATCAATAAGATAATAAAATCACCGAATAGCTTTGGCCTAAATCTTTTAGCAATTTAAATTATACAATCATCAAATATATTATGGAACTCAATGTAATACATCTAAGAATGGTCCCTAAACCCTAAAACCTAAAATAAACCTCTAAACCTTAAATCCTAATCCATAAGCCATAATCCTTAAATAACTAGTCATTATTCATGAGCCCTAAATCCTAAACCATAGATTTAAGAGAACTAAACCCTAAACCCTAAACCATGAACCATGAGCCTATAAATGTTAAACCCTAAACCCTAAACCCTAAAAACTAAATCATAAACCCTAAATTGTAAAACCCATAAACCCTAAACATTGAATCCACACACCTAAAGCATGAGGATAAATACTAAAGGTAAACCATAAGCCCTAAATCCTAAACACTAAACCTTAAACCCCTTTGTGGTATGAAGCTAGGGCCAAAATGAAAGGCATGTCATGGGAAGTCTCAAAAACTAGGCCACGATGAGGTACTCATGTACCTAACAAGGAAAAAGGGACACATGAGAGGTACAAAATAGTAGGGATGGAATATGTAAAGAATGCGTAAAACCTAGTTAGGCATCCCGAATGTCAAAAAAACTCGTACAATGCTAGAAGAAGTTTGTGAATCTAAGGCAAGAAGGCCATTCTAACTCGAATCATAGAACTCAAAAACAAACCTTCACTGATTGCTCCAAGAGCTCCAATCAATATCAAGCTCATGCTGTGATTCGGTCTATTGGTTGTGGAATACACCAAAAGTGACCAATAGTTTCGAATTATGTCCTAAACAGGTGTAACAACCAAAGAATTCGGATGATAAATAGTGTCACGCCTTTATGGACGATTCTCTCGAAGAAGCTAGTCTAGAACACCCTCCCATGCTGCATAAATGGGTTGAGTGTCGCTCAAGATGAAGATTTGTATGATGATAGGTGGAAGTGGAGTAGATTGGAATACTAACACTAACGTAGGCTAACAGGGGCTCCCACCATGTCTAATTCACCCATAAGATTCGTTAACATGCCAAAGTGTCGTCAATACAATACAAAATTCTCAACAAACAAGAGAGATACCTACACCTCATGTGTGGAATCAATTCCTAATCCCTAGAAGCATCATAATGTAATAGTATGGAAAGTGGAGCCTTCTATGTTTAGGAGCTTCACAATAGCGTGATTTTCTCATAATGCCTATCTCCACACGTGATCGTAACCCCAAATCCTTAAATGGTGAAGATCTATGTGATGTGAGGGTGTCTCTGACTTTGGGTTCATGGGACCAAAGGATCACAACCAAAGGTTTGTTCCCTTTCTAATCCTCTTACAGTCATATATACCTAGGGTAATCTGTAATTTGGCTGATTTGACCAAAATGTGTGTGTTGATCATGTCTTCTCAAGTTTAACTCGCTGAAACTGCGAGAAATTGATTTGCTCATGAGCCTTACCATCGTTGAGCGAAAAAAAGACTTGAATCCTAAGATTTTGGTCCCATATCAAGAATCTACTCTAAAAATAATGGGCATGAGGACGATTCCACTCGAATATGTATTCTCTGGGAAACAATCCCATGTGATTGCGTGCAAAAGCTCAATATAAATGAGACCCATAAAATGAAAGCATATGATATCTAAATGTAGTGTTATGCTTATCAAAAAAACTCTATTTTTGTATTTTCTCGATAACAAAATGTGGTATTTAATAAAGCACGGATCTGGAAGAGCATGCTAAATAATCAATTTAAAAGAAACAAAATAACCGAGTTAGATATTTGTCCGGAAGATCAATTTGTAGATATATTCTAAAGAGCAATAAAGTAGCTATCTAATCTATTTGGGTTCTAGATCCTCCTACCTTATGAAGTGAGGAGGAATCATAGTTTCTTAGAAAGTATCAATCCACATACTTCCCTGGCATCATGAAATGAGTGATTGTAAAGAGCAATTTCACTTCTTGAGTGATATGATTTTCTTCCTAAAACTTTAAAGCTAATATCCTCTTGCACATACTTCGAGAGAAAAGCATATCATTCTGTGGATCCATGATTACGTCCACAATTGATCTCAACTCTCTCTATATTTCATGTGGATCTTTATAATTATAGCGTGAAAGTCTCAAAATAAATAACTCCAATGGAAGAGATATGGAAAAACAAGCACTTTTGTAAACAACCGCATACAATGCGAGTAGGAGGGATAGCGCAAAAGTTACAGAGCTTTTTATGTAATTCCTAAATGGGATTTATTGTGAGTCACTGCAACAAAATAAATTGTTGTTTCCTTCACCGAAAATAAAATTAAAGGGGAGCAAAACCTAAGCACCTACTAATGGAATCATAAGATTTAAGCCCTCAATGGATTGGATGAAACCAACCATATGCCAAGATGGATTTGTGGCTTATCAAACAAAACGATCTAATAAGATGAAAGTAATTAACTAAACTAGTTTCCTAAGCAAAATGAAAGACCTTTACTGAAATGAGAAGATGAGAAGTGAATATCATAATTATTATGGAACTCTTGTAATACATGGATATGGGCTTTAAATAGGCAAAATAACAATCTAAGAACATGTAATGAGATAAGCCATGAAATCAAGCAAATAACTAGTCAAATGAGGAAATGAGTCAGATGAGAATAGAATTAGGAGAGTAATGATAGACATCAAGATCTAGTTAATACCATAGATCAAGGAAAGAACTAGTCATATAATGAACTAAAATAAGATACCTAACAAAGATAATATCTCCTCTATCTAAATAAGATAAATATCCACACGCTTGAGTGGGTGAAGATAATGACAATAAAGGTAAATAAATTACCTGTGAACTTTCTAAGGTAAAACAATGCTAACTAGGCATTAATGAACTAAACTCAGAACTCTATTAGTCAAAATTTAGCTAGATCTATTTTTATAGTATAATCTTCTCGATGCAGTAGGTAATTTTCGGGATTTGCAAAGCATTCGAGCCTAAATCTTTTATAGCATTTGCATTCTACCCAAGGTAAAAGCCAAACCCTAAACCTTAAACCATAAACCCAATGGCCCTAAATCTAAACCAGTAAACCAATCCCTAAATGCCTAAACCATAAACCTTAAACCCTAAATCCTAAGCCGTGTAAAAGATCTAATCCTTAAAACACGTATTCAACCCTTGCCCATGATCCGGTCTAAATCCTAAACCTTGAACCTTTTCAGCCTAAACCCTAAAAAGGCCAAGAAAAGAGGGGAACCAAGGATCCTTAAATGTTAAACCCTAAACCCTAAACCATGCGGGAAAACTAAACCCTAAACCCTAAATCCCTAAACATTGAATCCCTAAAATATCATCATTGGGGCACTTGCCCTAAACCATAAACCTAAATCCACACTAAACCTTACAAAACCTGGGTACTTTATGACCTAAACCTTTAACCTCAACCATGAGACATAAACCCTAAATTATAAACCCTAAACCCTAAAACCAAAATAATAAATCCTAAACCCTAAACACTAAATCTTAAACCCTAAAACCTAAACCCTTAACCCTTAACCCTAAACCCTAAACCATGAGCCCTAAGCCCTAAACCCTAAACACTAAATCTAGAGCCTCGAGCTCTAACCCCTAAACCTTAAACCAGTAACTCTGAACCTCGAACCTTAAGCCATAAACCATGAACCATGAACCCTAAACCATAATCCCTAATCCATAAACCATAAACCTTAAGCCTTGAACCTTAAACCCCAATTCTTGAGCCCTAAACCCTAAACCTTAAACCTCGAGCCCCAGCCCTAAACTCTAAATCCCCTTGAAACCCCTAGACCTTAAACCTATAAACTGACTGAACCCCAAACCCTAAGCCATAAACCCTAAACCATGCACCCCTAAACCCTAAACCCTGATCCATGAGTCTAAACCATAAACCATAAACCTTAAGCCCTAAATGTTAAATCCTAAAGGTCTCAAACCCTAAACCTTGAACCATGAACCATGAGCCCTAAATTCTAAACCCCTAAACCTCATATATTTCCAGTAGGTCTCATGAGTGAGTTCATCTTTTTGAATATCTTAGGACCATATTTCCTAGTCTTGTGCCTAGAACCATCATTAAGTCTACTTTTACAACTACCTTGTTTATGAGAGGTGGGAATTTCCCTCCTTCAAAATATCAACAGATGAAAGACATCAAATTTTGATGAATCTCTTTGAATTTTGTTCCTACGAAGTCGATGAACCATTTTAATTGAATACTCTCTATCAATACTAATAAGAATGGGTAAGACACAAAACATTACAATGAGTGAAATAGTTCACATGCAATGGGAAGAAGAAGATAGCTCTGTATTGGGTAACATTTATTTGTACCAAATTGTTCTTGGATATATGTAATTTCCCTCCTTTAAAATATCAGTAGATGAAAGGCATCAAATTGTGATGACTCCCTTGAATGTTTTACCTATGAAGTAGATGAACCCTTTTTAGTTGAATACTCTCTGTCAATACTTATAAGAATGGGTAAGACATAGAACATTACAGTGAGTGAATGGGTGAGCCTAATCCATGAGCCTTAAACCCTGAGCCCTAAACCTAAACCCTAACCCCTAAACCCTAAACCCTAAGCCATAAACCCCAAGCCTTAAACCCTAAACCACAGAAACGACCTTTAAATCTAAAAACCCTAATTCCTAAACCATAAACCTAAACCCTAAACTCTAAACCTTAAACCATGAACCCTAAACCCTAAACCTTGAGTGTTAAACCCTAAACCATATACCATAAACCCTAAGCCCTAAACCCTAAACTCTAAGCCATAAATCCTAAACCTCAAACCTCAACCTAAAACAAACCTAAACCATGATCCCTAAACCCTAAAAATCGAACCCTAAAACCTAAACCCCAATCCCCTGAACCCTAGCACCATAAGCCCTAAGCCCTTAAGCCAAAACCATAACCCTAAACCCTCAAACATAAACCCTCAACCCTAAACCCTAAAAACTAAACCCTAAGCCCTAAACCCTAAACCCTCAACTCTCAACCCTAAACCCTAAACCCTAAACCCTGATCCCTAAACCCTAAACCCTGAACCTTGAGCCATAAACCCTAAACCCTCAACCTTGATCCCTAAACCCTAAACCCTGAACCTTGAGCCCTAAACCATAAACCCTAAATCATAAACCCTCAACCCTTAACCCTGAGCCATAAACCCTAAACTCTAAACCATAAACCCTAAACCCTAACCTAAACCTTAAACCCTAAAATAAACCTAAAATCTGAACTATGAGCCTTAAACACTAAACATCTAAACCTAAACTCTAAACCTTGAGTCCTAAACCCTAAACCCTGAGCCCTAAACCCTAAACCCTAAATCATAAACCCTCACCCAAAGGAAAGTCCTAATAAGATCATTCAACATGTTTCAATGTGTAGGAATAGTGTCTAAGGTGATCGATCGACTCATTTAGTTTTGATGAGAGACTACTTCCTCTGAAGGCCTAAAAAGGTATTTTTGGCCATTATGTAGCTAATTGAACACCCTTCAAAACAAGCTAAAATGAGTTAGTCATGTCACCGAGGTATCAAGGACCATCATGTGTGAAGTATTAAGGCATCGTTTGTCTCCATAAGAGACATATGAGCAAAAAAACATGTATGAGAATCATGAATTTGATTCCATGAAAGGATGATTTTAGAGCTAGGAAAGGTGAGGGGATGATCTTTATATGGAGCACCATGTTTCTAAGAATGAGCAATCATCTAAGTTCACTTGATGTAATTCACTTGGTACTATTCATAAAAACTCATTCAACACCTAGTAGTGTTATCACACCTTAAGGAGGAGGCACATTACAATCACCTCATTTTGGCAATAGGACAGGAATCCCATTCAGGGAACAATCCTCTATATACAAAGTGAGGATCTCTTTTTAGTAAGAAGTAGACAAGCATCATAGAGTTTATTCATGGTCACTAAAGTGAATTATGGACCAAATTTAAAAATTGGTACCAATTCAAGTAGTGGTAGGGCCAAAATCCAATTTAGAAGGTCAAAAACCTAAAAAATGACTATATGCTTTCCCAAAACAAAGACCAACTACAATATATATGCCCTAAAGTTTTAGGTCCTTTGTTGAAATCCTAAAATGAGTAAGTACTTGACCAGATTAGATTTTGAAAAACTATCTTCTAGATTATAACTGTTGGAGCTACGGGACCACTTCCATCAGGTGCAGAGTGACCCTAATTTCTTATATTTACTAAAATAAATTTAATTTATAAGAAATAATAAAAGTATAAGAAATAATAAAAGAAATCTTAAACATTTATTTTTGTAAGTATATATAAAACACGTACACATTTTTCCTTCTCTAAAACATGTATACATTTTGGCTTCTTTAAAACGTGTATGCATTATAGGTTCGATAATTACCAAACCAAAAAATTAAAACGCGAACGTGCTTTAGCAAAACGCGTACGCATTTCATCTGTTCTCAAGTTTTTGTCCACTTTTAGCCCCCCAACTTCATGTACTTACCCTTATCCAAGCTTGAAGTGTCCTTAAATCATCCTAAAACCATTCTGAATGCACAATGAACTAGCTAGAGACCACTATACACCACTAAAACACCTATCAACCACTTTGTCATCATGTTTAACCATCTTAGGAGAACTCATCACACACCTTACTTTCTTGACCATGAACACTTATCACCGAGATATTATTTTTCATGGCTTGAAACTTCATGGAACCACCTAGAACCTAATTATGAGTTGACAATACCAATCAACATTCATGCCTCTCGATGAGTCTTTCGTCACCATGCACTCTTTTTCCATCAATGCCACTTGACATCGGTGACAACACCGTGACAATGACAATGCTTCAAAAAACTCCCCCTTGTCATTTATGGAAACATACTTAGAAACTTCGATGGAAAAAACATTTTCAAACTATTTTCTCGACTACACTCTCTCCCCTTTGACATCTATGACAAAGGTCCACCTATTCAACACCATGATTAATTTGAAAACAATCTTGATAAAAACATTATCTTACCTCAAGAATCTCCCCTTGTAATTTTTACAATCTTTTATGATTTAATTCATCAATAAATCTGATTTATTTGGCTTGATATAAAATTCAACAGGGATCCTCGAGCCGAGACACTCCATGATGGTCTTCAATCTTGTCATACATGTATTTTATATTCCAAATCCATGTGCATATCATCAATGATGCTTTTATAGCTAGTATAGGTTCCATCAAATATTTTTCCTATTTCCCGTACCTCTTTAACTTTGGGCATACTTGAGACCACACTTACAAAACTTGTGTAAAATGAATAGAAAGAAAAATCATGAACAAAAATAAACAATATGCCAAACAAGAACAATATCATGAGCTAATATACTAGCTTCCCCTCACATGAAGAATTCATTACACTTTGTAGAAGCTGATATTACATGAAGATGATCCCTTAAGTTGTCATAACACTCCTATTTATCAAAAGGTGCGAATGATCACCAATCCATTTCTCAAGCTCTTAAATGTTTCTTTAGGAAGTGGCTTAGTCATTATCATCAGTAATCTCTTCTTTTGTACTTACATATTCTAGGTTGATCTTCTTATCATTTACTTGTTCCCTCAAGAAGTGAGACTCCGATTAGGATGTGTTTGTCCTTTGAGTGGAACACAAGGTTCTTGGAGACACCGATAAGACTCGGTACTATAAAGAATCAAAGGAATTGGGCCATCAAATTTTACCTTGTAGTCCTCCAATGTTTGTCTCATCCAAAGAACTTGAGTACAACACATGCAAGTTGTTATATAATCTTCCTCGATGTTGAAAGTATTATTGAAAATTGTTTATTTCTCGGCCAAGACACCAGAAATTGCCAATGAAGAACACACTACCACTTGTATTTTCTCATCATCATTGTCTCCTACCCAATCAACATCGTGTATGCTTTTATGTTGAAATAATTGCTTTTAGGGTACCAAAGTCCATATTCAAGTGTTCCCACCTGTATCTTAGTATCCTTTTGACTACCTTGAAGTGTATTTCTCTTAGATCTTCTTGAAATATCCTCAAAGGATCCGACAACTTGCATGATACCAGGTCTTAATACAATAGAGTAGAGTATACTTTGCTATCATAGATCTATATTAAGTTTTATCTACCTTTTGTGAGTTGTCCTCTTTGATCATCTTGCGTACCACCTCCATTAGTGTACCTATAGGCCCACACTCTTCGATCCTAAAACTTTTGAGCATTTATTTGATGTGTTTGGTTTGAGATATGAAGATGCCTTGATCCGATTGACTAATTTGTAATCCCAAAAACATAAAATATCCCCAAGAGTAAACAATTCAAATTCTTCCGTCATCATCAACAAAAATTTCATGAGTCATCTTATCATGATCTCCTCCAAATATGATATCATCCACATATACAATGACAATTAACAGATGATCTCCTTCTTCTTTGATGTAGAGATTATTGTTAGCTACTTCTTTTGTAAAACTTTGTTTAGTGAGGTATGTGTCCATCATGTTGTACCAAGATTTAAGGGCTTGTTTGAGTCCATACAAATCCTTTTTCAACCTACACACATATTCTTTATCTTTAGTTAGAGAAAATCCATCAAGTTGCTCAATATATACTTCCTCATTTAGATGACCATTTAGGAAAGTATACTTGACGTCCATTTGGAAAAATATGATTTTATTGTAAGCATCGTATGCCAAGAACAATATGATTACTTCCATCCTTGCTACAGTGCAAATGTTTCATCAAAATCAATTCCCTCCATTTGTGCATAACCTTTACATACAAGTCTTTCCTTGTTTCTTGTCACTTCACCTTTCTCATTCAATTTATTTCTAGAATACCCATTTTGTTCCTATCACATTCTTATCTTTTGGCCTTGGTACAAGCTCCTATGTTTCATTCTTTTCAATTTTGTCAAGCTCCTCATTCATGGCATCCACCCAATGCTGATCCTTGCTAGCTTCTACCACATTCTTAGGTTCTATCATGGATAAGAGTGTTATGTCTTCATTGTTTTGTTGATCTATTAACTTCCTTCTTGTGAGAATACCTCCTTCTTTGCTTCCAATGATTTGATTTGTTGGATGATCCCTCTTAAATTTTCTTGAAGGTGTCTTGGTGTCTTGTATTTCTTCCACTTCTTCACGTGTACATTCCACTTCTTCATCATCTTCTTGATCTTCATGGCTGTCCTTAGGATGAGTGCTAGAATTTGAAGGATAAGACTCATCAATCTTTACATTTGTGCTCTCAACCACATTTTGTAGCCTCTTATTATAACATCTATAGGCAACACTAACTATTGAATATCCAAGAAATATGCCCTCATCACACCTAGAGTCAAATTTTCCTAAGTTTTCTTCATCCCTCTTGATATAAAATTTTCTTCCAAAGACTCTTATGTGTTTCACATTGGCTGGCCTTCCTTTCCAAAGTTCATAAGGTGTCTTGCTATTGTTCACTCTCAATTGATCTCTGTTTAGAATGTAGATAACTATATAGACTACCTCACTCCAATAGCCATTAGGAAGTTTAGATTCATTCAACATAGTTCGGCCATTTCTTGCACACACTGTTATTTCTTTCAAAAACCCCATTTTGTTGAGGTGTTCTAGCAGCTGAGAATTTTCTTCAAATCCCATGTTCTTCACAATATTCATCAAATTCATTGGACCAAAATTCTCCACCCCTTTCTGATCTCAAACATTTGATTTTTGTGTTCTTCTCATTCTCCACGAGTGCTTTGAAAGATTTAAATCTATCCAAGGCTTCAGATTTATGCTTCAAACAAGCTACCCATGTCATCCTAGTGAATTCATCTATTAGAAGCATGAAATACACATCTCCTTGTATACTTTTAGTTCTTGTAGGCCCAAAAATATCTGTATGGATCAGCTCCAAAGGTTTAGTGGTAGAATACTCCTTGGACTTGAATGATCTTCTTGTTTGTTTTCCATGCAGACAAGCTTTGCAAAGAGTGTCTGCTGGTTTTACAATATTTGGCATATGTCTAACACCATCTTTAGCACTTAATTTCACAATATTTTCAAAGCTTATATGTCCCAATCTCATGTGCCACAACCGATGTCATCAAGTTTACTTGTAAAGCATTTCTCTTTGTTTATTTCCTTGAGTACATACATGTTATTCTTGGTCCTTTTGGATTTTGCTACTTTCTTTCCTGACTTACCATCAATAATTTCACACCCTTTGTCATGAAATATCATATTATAACCTTTCTTACACATTTGAATCACACTTAAAATATTGTGCTTGAGACCTTCAACATATAGGACATTTTTAGTGATTGTTTTGCCATTATAAAGGCTTAAGAGTTAATTTCCCACAATGTTTTTTCAATTATTGTCACCAAACCAAATAGTTCTGATGCATTGTTTGATAAAAAGATAAACTTGATTTTGTCACCTGTCATATGACTAGAGCAGCCACTATCTAAATACCAGATCTTTTCTTCATCTTGTACATGAAAAGTAGTTTGTACAATCAAACTAGATTATTTCCCTTTGTTGGATTCTTCCTTCACAACGTACATCCATTTTTTTGTTTAGGAGGTTCTTGATTACACATCATAGCTATGTGACCATCCTTGTGGAATTTGTAGCAAACAACGTTATGATTCATTCTAGTGATTTGTGAATTGTAGTTTCTTCCATTTCCCTAGCATTTCTTCTACATTTAGCAGCTTTGTGTCTAAACATGTTACATGAAAAATAATAACCATAGAAAGAGTGGTTCGAAGTTGCAATTGCAAATTTTAAGTTACATTTTTACTATGTTTTGAACCAAAACTTTGGCATGTTGTCTCCTCTTGTGAGGAGGGCTTGTTGTACTTGCATTCTACTAGATTCATTTACTATGAAATGAACACATTAATTTGTTATACGTGATTAAATCATGCAATTTGCAGGATTGAAATTATGGTTGAAATCGTTATGATTGTAAAGTTTATGCAAGTCGCAGGTTATAAAATATCTCTTTTTAATTTTTGAATTGTGTATTCTTCTTTTGAAATGAAAGAAATAAATTAAGGAAAGGAAATATTGTGTATTCAATTATTGTTTATCATTATGGAATGCAAAGAAAAAAGAAGGGTTGTTGATTATCAAATTGTTATCTTATGCTTAAACAATTCTTCTTTTTCAAAGTTTAATTCTGAAATTTTATTGCAATTTTGGTTTAATAATAAAAACATGATATCCTTGCTTTTAAACTGGGAAATATTTCTTCTTCGTGTATGTTATCTGCTAAAAATTATCTTTAAAGAAATAATCTATTTTGTTGGATTTTTGTTGCTCATTAGGTAGCTTGACCTGTTTAGTAATCAAATATCTATCTATGTTTTAGAATGAATATTTTCGACAATGTAAGGTAGTAAAATTTATTATGGATCTAAAGTAAAATTAAATCTATGTGAAATAATTCAAGTATATAACTTGTGTAAATCTGGTTTCTAGTTATGTTATTTGACTTGTACAAACACACACACACACACGTGTATATATATTATCTTACAAATACACAAAAATAATGAATTTAAAATTCTGTTATCTATGGAATGTATCACAAAAAATTATTATCTCTCAATGAATACAAAATAGACTATATATATATATATAAAATCTTTTGAGGATCGTATATAACCACATAAAAAGATGGAATGGTTTTTTTGTTTAAAAAAGATCATATAAATATATTTGTAATAGATCTTTATAAAAATATTTTCAATTAAAAATGGTTTAGGATTAGAAATGAACTAGTTTTGTTCGAATGGAAAAGTAGAGCAGCTTTTTTTATGAAAGAAAAAAATTTGTAATGTGAGGGGGTGGGGGTGTGGGATGAATGTCCCACCCACACCCACACTTATTAACCCCTCCCCATTTAAATATTTCCCAACCATTGGTCAACCCATCGCAAAAGTCATTTGGCCTATATTTGTGCACAATCGCCCCTTTGTTTTGGGGTCTCTAAACCTACATGACCATATCTCTCTCTCTCTCTCTCTTTATATATATATATATATATATATATATATATATATATATATATGTATTTATATTATTTTATAAATTAAATAGAACTACCGATATTCTTTCCATTGTTGTGGGCTCTAAACCAAAAATAAAAATAGAAGAAAACATTAACCGTGAAAATAAACTAGTCCGGATCTATGAGATACACCATAGAAGTAATGAAGAAGAGTTTTTAATCCATAAACCTGAAGTTTGAATCCATTCTGCCAAAACACAAAGAGAAAAAAATATTACAGATAGACCAAATGAACTTGGAGAAGGAGAAGAAATGAAAATAAAATAAACCTAGGTTTTGAAAATATATCCTCATCTTTAGATTTTAGGGTTGTTTTGATCTTGTGGTGGAGATTAATTTGATCTAAGGGCTATGCTTGAGTGTGCACAACTTAAGTGATTTGGGTACCTTTTTATTTATTAAGATGTTTTCATAAGGTTTTATTAATTAAATGACTTTGGTTATTTTTGGGTAAATTTAACCTTAATGGTCTAACTAAATTTAAAGAGCTTAAATTTATATATTTATCTTAGCTTTTAATTGTGGAATTTCCTCTAGCGGGATTATTAAATAAATTAAGATTGTCATTAATCCACATATCCTACTTGAGGGCATGGGTTCACTTCATATACGAATGGACCCATGACCCTCTTAATTTAATCACGAATTTCCGCCACTCAAAAATAAATATTAATAAGTATATATATTAATCGTTCTCGGAATGATTATTAACCTTGTCATTGCCACAATTTATTATCATCGACATTTTAAAATAAATAAATAAATATAATAATATTAATTATAACCGTAAATAGTTTAACTCATGAGGAAACGACATTAAGTCGACTTCTTGTCCCTCATACTTGTCATTGCGACATTGTTTTAATGGTGTAATTTTTTTATAATACTCCAATTTATTCACGATTGTGAATTTGTTCTCGCTTTCTTGCGCATTTTGTGACTTAGTCATGTTACCTTCATAATGAGTAATCTTAACCGTCACATTATTATTTACCTGAAAAAAATTATTACCAATTTCTTATCTTTCCCATCTTTGATCGGGATATTTGGTTGTCTTTTAATGTGTTTTAGAACTCATGTTGAGTGAGGGTGATATTTGGTATCGTAACGAAGGTTAAAATGCTTGAACCTCTGCGGGATTTTTTTTTTGTTCTAAATTTTTGTACTCGTCTATGTGGGTGTCATGTCGACATTCGATTGTTGGGAATTACAAATTCATTGTGATATTCCTATGAACTTCCTGAGTGTTGGGAATTAGTTTCCTTATGAAGAATGTTGGTTAATGGGTTCCTAGCTCGTGGTTATGGTTGTGTAATGGTGTTGACCCCACAAATATTCTCCCTTATCTAGATTGTTATTTTATTTGGGGAAAATCTTGGGAAATAACATTAAGGGTAACACTTAGGGACCATTATGGAGGAGATCTGGAGATTGATTAGTTGTTTTGAGTTCCCTTTTACTTCAATGGTTGGGCTAGTTGGGTTTGGTTTATTAGTGACTGAGAGACATGGTTATTTTTTTTTGGTGCCTTGAGGGCTTATTTCCACATGGGAGAGTAGATATCATGACTAGATGTCTTTTTAGATCAAGTATTACATTTATATTTTGAGTTTCACACTCGATGTTTAATACCCATAGTGATGGCCTGGAAAGGATACGAAGTAAGCTGTGATGCGGAAAGTTTCATATGTGTTATATTTGTAAACTTGAATTCTTTTTCATGAACAAATTTTTATTTAAGTGGTTGATTAAAAAGCTTGGAGGCTCTTCTTGTTTTTTTTTTTTCTTATTGTGAGATTTTGGGGATTGAAATGTGGCTACTTAGCCATTTCTTTTGATTGCCAATATTTCTTGGATTTTATCTTTGTTTGGTGACTCGAGCTTGTTTTCCTCAAAGGCCACTTGGCTAAATGTCATCAAGAATTTTCCATGGTTTTATTGTCTTCTAGTGAGATATTTCTATCTTGTTCGTATTGTTTTCTCTTGTCGTATGGGGTACACCCAAGGAGTTACGATTTCTTTCTTAGGTGCTTCAAGTCATGCCCTTGGTTTTGGGGTGATGGGACTCAACATGTCTAGGGCCTTGCAATGACCCATCCTCATCGGGATACTTGATATTCAGTCCTCCTTAGGTTTGAGTGACCATTTTTACTCTCAAATTTTCCTAGGCGAGAGGGCCCTCCATGTCTTGTAGTATAGTTGGCAGATTTGATAGTGATGTGTTTCTTCTTGCATCCTAAAATGAGTTTTATTCATCATTGGGATAGAAGTGATATTTAGTAAAATCTTATGGATTATGATAGGGATGGATTATATCTTTTATAATTATGGTTTACTAGAGGATGGTGTACTATTGGGATATGAGGGTTCACCGATGGGCATACTGGAGTTCTAACTTGGTTCCTTTAGTTTATTTTGGAAAATATCAATGTTTTGAACTATAAAATACCTTGGGTAAATATGGATATACTTAAGTTCCTTTGGGCATGGTGCTTAAAGAAATGTGCTTATTTTGGTCTCGAGGACCCATAGATAGATATACCTTTTTCTTATTCTCTTAGTTTGTTTGAGGTATACCACACTATAAGCTTTTGGTATCGAGTTTATGTTTAGACAGATATAGATGCATTTGGGTTCTTTTTAGAATTTGTGCTTGGAGATTTTGGTTTCATAGGTCTTGAGGGTAGGAATTTAATTGTGTGTATTTCATACTCCTTCATCCCATGCTATAACTCTTGGCCTTGGAGGATTTGTATTGGGTAATAATTTTGACTCCCTCTTGATATTTGGATGTCCTCTTGGTGAAGAAGTGTGGTGTCATGGGGTAACCCCCTTGTAATCTTGGTCATTCAGTTGAGGATATCATTTTGGAGGTATTAGTTTTTGGGAACTCTCTTATCTAGTGAACCTATTTTGGGTTTAGACCATAAACATTGTATTCCCCCTCATATTGATGAAATCTCCTTGAAATCGTAAAAGAAAATTTATGACTTCATAATTTACGCCTTCATCGAATCTATCATTACTACTTATGGAGACTCACTTGGAATGCATCAGAAATGCATGTAGCTCCTGAGAAAACCTCATGTAAACTTGGTATGTTCAGATTTGTTTAATGATAAGTTGTTTTCTATGAACTTACTTATGTAATAAATGTAGCTCTTTACTCATAAAAATTTAAATGGTGATTAAGATAAACCTAAACATATTAGAACTCTAATTGGGAGACATGGATTTTCAAAACTTAATAAGTAAATTTGAACATTAGGAAAATGGTTCCTCTCTAACCTTGTAGTTTAATAGAAGAAATAAAAACTATGTGAAAATAAAAATAATTCTCTCATACTCTCCTTGAAGTAAAATGAATATTCGATCGCCCATATAGAGTGGCGAGATTTCATGACAACATTGGTGTTTTCCATTAATGGCACAAGTTTATGGGATATCAAAACATGGAGTGCATTAATTAGAAAACTTACAAGAGATGTTATTAACGAATCTAATTATAAATTCTAATGTATACTTTGGAATATGGTATGGATAATTATATGAAATTGAGCACAAGTAAAATGTACAGATAAAAAAACTTGATTATATAAAATTGTTATTGCATGCCCTAAAACTTAGAAAGGACATAATCTAAATGGTTGAACCAATTAAAAAGTGCCCTTGTGCTATTGTATGAATATCTAATCTCGATTGCATGTTAAAATTTTGGGTTGTAAAATGGTTGATTACTTCCCACACCTCCCTTTGTTATATCAAACAATAAACATATGTATAATGCTTATAGCACAAGATATATGTTGGATCACTTTTGGATCTCTCATTGGTTAGTATGAACTTTCTAGACATATGTATAAGGATATTTTCACCGTTTTTAGATATGAATGTTTGTTATATGCATATTGGCGGGCCTTATGTTCTATCATGCCAATGGTTTCATATATTTTAATCCATCTTCCTAACATGAATAATGAAATAATTTTGTAGATAGTGTTGTGTCTAGTTGCGTTATACTCTCTTGAAGATAAATGTGTGTAGTCCTCATTGATGGAGTATTTTAGGCCATTATACCCCTTTTTCCTCTCAGCTCAATAGGTTTATAATTTTTGATATTTTAAAAGTGAGTCTATATCTCTAGTTTTGAGCTCAAGTACCTTTCTTTGTGGTTGTAGTGGCTCATTGGTGACCTAGGCTTATTGGAAAGATTAAGAAACATATGTTAAGGATATGGAGGAATTTTGGAATCTTCCTTCCATTTGGGGAAAACATGATGTTGTCCTCCTTTCCCTTTTTGAGAAGAAAAAGGGTAGGTTGTTTTCATGTTTTTCCTACAAGAAATTTTGGTGTGTTGCTCTAGTAATTTTCTAGTTTGGACCTCTCTTGTTACCTATTTTCTACCTAGCTCACTTGAGTGTTCATTTGTGTTATAATATTAAGCTTGTGTTCATTTTAAGATTCTTTTGAGCCATGATGGGTTTGAGACCAATTAAGATTTTTTTTTTTATAGAGAATGGTAGCTCATGTGTTGGATATGAAAGTATGGACAATGATTAGCCTATCATAAAAAAATGGAAATGTTTTCTTATTGATTGGGTATTCTAAACTAGGATTAGTGGTTATGTGATAGGATATATGGGTACATGTTCAAGATATGGAAACTTTGTGTCCAAGCTCATGCTTAGTGTTACCATGCAAATTTATGGGAATTACTTCTGTATTATATTAAGTATTTCCAATGAATAGTCTACATCCTTGTAGACCACATTGTTAAATCTAAATGCTTCCCTTGTGTTAGCTCCATTTTTGTGGCCCAAAAATCATTGGCCCTATAAGAAGGTGCTAAATCTCATGCAAATTTAAAGGTCACGATTTACGATGCTAATTTTTGTTGATAAAAGAATGGACCTTGAAGTGTAATTCCACATAAGTGGAAGTCTTGTCCTTCCTTATTACTATGTGTAACACCCATGGGTGGCTTCATGGACATATTTTGCACAAAAGTTTATATTCCTCTTGGACAATATTTGTCACTCATGGTCTTCCATCGAACTTTTCCGTTTAAATGTTACGAGCATTGTAACTTGGTTAAACCTTGTAGAGATTTATTATGTAGGCATTGATGTTAATAATCTTGTTTTTGGAGTAGCTTAAGTATTTGTGCCTAATGGTTTCTTTTCCCTTTTTAAAATAATTTAGCACCAAGCTTGGTATTCGAGGATAATATATATTTTAAATTAAAGCAATCACGTGAGAGGTGTGAATTATATTTGTGTGTATTGTTTCCATACCTCTTCCAGTGACTTCTTGAGGAAGTCGGTTCCTGGGAGACGTGATGTAGTGCCCAATTTTTTTAGTTCTCTCATTTTGGTTGTGTGCGACTCAATGTATCTATAATATCACGATGATAGGGACATTATTTCTTATTTTGTTGTTTTGATGTGGTATTATCGTATGAAATTATTGTTTGATAGGGATATTACTGTTGTAGACATCAAATTTAGGTCACACTCCCCTTGGTCCCTCCTCAAGTAATCACCTCGAACAAACTCACCTAACCATGGCCCCTTTCACCCCACACTAATATTAATTTAATTAATTAAATTAACCCATAATCTCATGATATTTATTATTTAAATATCTTAATTAAGATAATTCTCACACCACCTCACCTAGCCAACTCACCCCAAATATATTCTTAGTATGTTGCCATAACTAACTAAGACCTACCCAAATCCTAAAATTCAAAGCCTACATTCCTTCTAACCACATTCCCACATTACAAAAGAAGCTTCCGTTCTAATCCATGAAGGAAAAGGAACAAGATCCAAGAAATCAAGAAGATCTGCCCATTTTAGTAAAACCTAGGAAATCCCGCCTAAATGACGCCGGGTCACCCTAAACCACCCCCGACCAACCCGGAACCATCTTCGGTTACCATTTATTCCCTAAACAACCTTATTTCGAGGTTGGCACATTCAGAGAGCAAGGAATGAAACTAGAGCTGCATGCAAGTAGAACTAGCATTCGTACACGCATTTGAACATCCATAGCCAACATCGAGGCGGCGATAGAGCCATTTTGCATTCACGAGAGCATCTTGGGAAGCACCATCACCACACCAAATTCCATCCATCTGATCAACTGCCATTTCCATCCAGCCATCAAGCTCATACAACAATAAGTATTTTGTTAACCAACATTCATCTACTTTCGTTTTAGTAGGCTCTGTTACCTCTATTATCAGTTTCTACTTACACTCCCATTCTCCCACCATTTACCTTCATGAAAGTTTGATCATTCCTTCACCCACACCATTAAATTTCCCATACCTCGATTGTTAAACACCTCTGAGTATACCTAATATCTTTGTAGACCTTTCCACTTATCATCTTCATTTCCATTTAGCCTCAGATCTGTCCTTACACCGAGATTTTAATAAGTTTCTGCAATGCTTTGCCGATTATCCCACGCCGGTTACCCATAATCTGTCGTTGGTCCATCCTGAACCATCATCGGTTACACTAGATCAATGTCGGTCTCTGTGTTTTTAGCCTCATTTGACGAAGAACACATCCTAAATTATCCACCCAACACCCAAAATAGCCCAAAACCAGGACCTTGACCAAGATCACCGATGCTCAAAGACCTCACCCTTCGATTCAATCATAGCTTAGCCTATTGTGAATGGATTTGCTTATTGTAGTCGAATGAAATACCTAAATTATTTTAACTACATTAGGATTTCATTTATTTTTGACATTGAATTGTTTTAAACAATGGATTAACAAATTCTTCAGGGAGTATCACACTTCCTGGAACTAGCATACGCTAGGCCCGGTCCCACTTTGTCATATGTTATTTAATCTCTTTTGGTGGTCTTATTGTTCATTTCAGGTAGTTCCTCCTAGCCAAAAGGAAGCTCTCACGATCAGCTGTGGATCAAGAAGTTATATGCACGCAACAACCTTCAACCAGCTTCAACAGTATTCCTCCTAACCCTTTTACCCTTATCTATTTCATCACATTCCAAGAAACAATCTAAGAATCAGGTGAAACATTTTGGCATACGGCCCGTGGGACCCATTCGGGGTTCCTTGCATTTCTTCATTTCTAGGTGAAATTTGTATGTTTGTTTCCTTTTTGAAAGGTTCTCACATTAAATTTCTCCCTAGAATCTTCTCTTCTTTCTATTGTCTCAAAGCAATCGTGTTTTGGTGCTATAAAAGAATTCTTCTTTTCTTTCATCAATATTGCATTAGTGAAAGATCATACTCTCTCTTGTTCATCTTTTTGTGTCATCAAATTCAATATTTCGATTTGGGCTTAAAATCAACTACATTTCATTCTCCTTTCTTCAGTATTATCTCTCATTAAATGAGGGAAACCTATATGTTGGATCATGCCCACCGATGGTTGACAAAACGAACAATAGAAAAGAACTTTTTTCTCTTTCTCTCTCTTCGAGTCTTACCAAATGCACAAATTCAAATTAACTCATCTTTCTTAAATGACATCTTACCCGGAACATCTCACCACCGATCACATGGTCCGATTGACATGTACTCCCAGTTATTACTTCTATCGAGTCATTATCTCGAGAGGATGGCCCGCCTGCCATAACATAACCTCGAAACCTCTCTCTGTAGAATTGCTTCTTCGTAGGAATCCTTCCTCACCAAAAATATATTCTAAAGTTCATGAGTCGATTTTAAATAGCATAAGCTTTCTAACAAACATAAATAAAATAGCACTCTTAGGATCATATTTTTCTTAGTGTTTCGCTTTTTGGCTTGTGTTTTGAGGTGAGAGGACATGTTCTTCATCTTTTTTTCTCCTTGCACGCTCCTCATCATAGTTGGTGTATTCCAACTTCGTGAGTGTGCCTCCGCCTCCCTTTTCATCATTCTCAGAATTATGGGTTTGATTCCACACTTGATTTTAAGTCATAACCACCTTTTTCTTCATCTTTGTCTCAATTTAATAGTAATCGTGTTGGTCCAATGACTTATCGTCGGTTATCCTCTCGACCGTCACCGGTTTTACCCAACCAATGTCGGGCCTTGTTCTTTTGGTTAGCTTTCCCAAAAGGAAACTTGTTTCATTTTCTTTGTTTTCAAAGTCTCTACAACTCTTAGCATATTCTTTGTCTTGATAAAATCCATCTACAACTTCTCTACCTGGTAGATTATCGGTCTTTTGGGTTGTTTGGAACTTTTATTTCTCCACAGGATGACCAACTGTGGTTACCTTTAACCTACCGTATGATTACCTCTCGATCGACATCAGTTTACCCTAACTGACATTGGTTATCTGTGCGCTTTTCTATATGACATTTTAACTCAATCCACCTACCACTACTGTTTTTCCTATTTTTGTTGTATTTTCTGTGTATTTATAGAGAGCAATCTACCGAGATCAGCACTTATTCACATGGTGCTAACTTGTCGCCAATCAAATACCCTCATATTCCATGCTAGTTATCAACCAATCCCACCTAGTCCTTCACCACCTTCCAGTTTATCACCCATGGAGCTTATTCAACCTATCACCATCGCCACAGGTGATGAGGAGTTCACACGAATCCTTGATCAAAACCTTGCCGCCTTACGCTTCTATCTTTCCCACTCATCCAATCGATATGCCTCGGAGTCGGTTGATATACGGTATGCTGTATCTATCCCCCGAAACTCGTTCCTACTTTTGCGTCAACCTCTACTAGCTAGCTCGTTGCTGCACTGCCCTTCCGCCTGACAAGTTGTTTCACGCTTAGGCCCTATACCTCTTATGACCACCATCCTGCTACATCTATTGCACCCACAACATCCACTATACCTTCTCCGACCACCTAGAACATAACCTCATCCGCACCTATTATATCACATATACCCGTAGCAACACAACCACCCCGGTGTCGGTGACACCTACCCCTTTTCAAAACATTATCCTTTCTATTCCACTTTGTCCTTAGCCCCCACTCACTACTAGAGTCAACTCGACCCTTCCACCTCCATATACATACTATCAACAGCCTCCCATTTCATCTATCATTCATTTTGGGTACGTACCCCCTATCTCACTCCCTCATTCTTAATCTACCTATACGACATCACCATATACTAGAATTCCACCTCCATCATATGTCCAACACCAACCTTCTTACGCTACAGGAGGTACCCATCCATCACCACCTACCAATGACCTCATCAAGTTAATGATGGACAAAATGTAGACACTGGAGGCATCGGTTTCCGGCTCATGCAACTCTCTCACCTATGATGAAATTTGTAATGAGCCCATACACCCATCCATTCCTATTTGTCCATATCCCGTACATTGGGAGATGCCTAAATTTAACCACTTCAATAGCAAAGAGGACCCATAAAGTATTTTTGTCTTTCAAACAAGGATTTTATCTTATTGCTCATGATGATGCTTTGCTCTTGAGGACCTTTCCCATGTCTCTGACCGGGCCCATGTTAGACTGGTATAGTGGGTTACCTAGACATTCTATCTTCTCATTTAATCAGGTAGCCCAAGCCTTCTTGGATCACTTCTCCATTAACGTTGTTAAGAAGGTTACCATGACTGACCTCTACTCTATGTGTCAATATGACGATGAGTCTATCACATATTTTTTCACTCATTGGCGTAGCCTGATCAATCAACTCACATTCCAATTACCACAAACTGAACTCATAGAGCTCTTCACTCGGGCTTGTGCTAGACATATCTCACCAACCTGCAGTGCAAACTTTCCAAACCTTTGATGAGGCATTCACCATGGCACGAAAGCTAGAGATTTGGGCCATCGAAGAAAAGAAAATCCAACTACGCAATAAGAACATGACATTTAAGTCAAATGATACCTCTTCTTCTTCGAAACCACAAAATAATTATTCAAAATCCAAGGGAACCGCTAACACAATGGTACTCAAGGCCGGCCCAGCTCATCCATCAAATCAAGACTAAGCCCTCATCTAATATTTCCCTTGTCTAGACTTTTCAATTCAGACGAGAACAATGGAAATACACCCCAATTGGGGAGCCTTATTCTTCTATTTTAGAAAATCTCATTAAATCTGGGGCCATCACCCTTCCTCCTATAAAACCACACACTGGTTTTGATCCTACTGCCCCACACCCGCATGGTACAAAGAGCACGACTTCTACAACTATCATCGGTAAAAGGTCATAATGACGGAAATTGCATTACTTTCAAGAACATTGTCCAAGAAATGCTCAAGAATGGTGAGTTAGTCTTGGATAATCCAAATGCACCTGCCAACCAAAACCTACACATTTTCAAGAAACCATTTCCTAATCACGCCCTTCTTCTGACCAAATTGGGAGACCTCAACTAATGATAGCCACACCTGTGAGGTCCATGCTATTTTCAGTGACGCACCAATTGCTTCCCAATTGCCTCATATTCCTTCCATAGAGGAAATCCTAGCCCGAAAGTCCACCTACACATGAACCCACTTCACCTATTCCTCCACCCATAGAGGAACACCCTTCATCTCCTTCCTCACTGTGAAGGATCCTTCATAACATCGAGACCACCGCACCTTTGGCTTCTCCACCTAGATAGCCGTCACCGTGAGTACCTCTCTAACCCATGTGAGATGCTTGTGCATCTCCACCACCTGAAGGAGCACCCATTGTCTCCTCCACCTATAAAATATCTAGTAGAAATGTCGTTGCCTCTGGTGACCATTATCCATCAATTACCCAAAATCATGCTGAATTAATTTTAGCTCTCTTACCTATAGAGGTTGAAGCTACCAATTTCCTCATTTTTAAGATGCATTTTATGGGAATTGCCATTGGCTCCACATCGATCTCACCCACAATAGTGCCATTCTCATGCTTAGCCGATCGCATGGATTATGTGGATAGAGCCTTTCTTTGGGGGTGTCTTCTACTTCCTACGTCTCAACACAAATGGAGATGTCACTCACCGACACCTCCAATATTTATCCAAAAGTGTTTCAACCGATCAACCAAACACAACCACAACTATCAAAAATTCTCCCACGATACCACTAATGGCTCAACTCATACCTCTACCCATAACCCAACATGCATCTACATCCAAACCTACACCTAGATCATCTTCCTTTCCTAAACATTTTACTACTTTAGGGGTCATCCCAACACTTAGCCTCACTCATCCGCCCATAAAATTAGATTTAGCTATGTCTTCCAAAACTAACACCAAATTTAACCCAAAATTTCCCCTAAACGAAGAACCAATCTCCTAGATCTCACACCCTAACCTCACCAACCACACCTTTATCACCTTCACCTCTTCCGTCTCATCCTAGGACCCCATCCCTCGGCCCCAGCTAAGAAACCCCATCCACCAATAAACCTAGAATGTAGAAACCTAATTCCCCATCACAAACCTCTAATATACCCAAGTGCGACACAACGTCCACCCTCACTGTGACCGTTTTACCACCCATACCTCCAATACCATCAATAACTTCTTCACTACCCATGACACTTCCTTCCCTTTCCCTCACACCTCCTACCCAACCTACACCACCTACCTCCACAACACCTCGGTTACCCCCATGGGTAACCCGTCCTCTTCCACCATCTACTTTTCCCTCTACATCTTGTACACCCATACCAACTTTACCCAAGAAGGTGCAACCTAAAGACAAAAATACACTACCCTCCAATAAGGTAGTTAAACCAACCACACACTCTATTGTCAGTTCATCTACCATGCCCCTACCCAAGCAGACACAACCAACACCTAAGACCACACCACACACCAAGTTAGTAGCCCAACCCGCTCCCCTCTTGCAAAGACTCTTCCCATACAACCGACCGTGCACCTACACCCAAACCCACATTCACTTCCCATTGTGATCCGATCGTGGGATCTTATGCCAAAATCTTAACTAATCTCCTTGAAACTTCCGTCATCACATTACTACCTCTTAGACCTTACGTTCCACTAAAACCCAAACCAAAAGGGTTTAACGAAACCAAAATTTATGCCTACCATCATGTGCCAAGGCACGATATAGAGGACTGTTAAGATTTGAAAACCATTCTTGTCCAGCTATGTCCTCTGAAGAAAAATTTGACAATGATGATCTTCTTGATGAAGACCCCATTTACGTGAGCACTAATTTCCACGCTTCTTCCTCATTACCTACTCACCAAAATCTCCACCCCCACAACTCTTAGAGCCATCCCGATATTCGAAATTAACATGTATCATATCGGAGAACTCATTTGAACCTCCACCCAAATGTTGGTGTGCCAAATTCATTTCACAAGGTTCCTTCCCACCACTTAGCTTATGCCCTTCTGTTGTTACACCTTTCATGCCTCACCTACTTCATCTACCTCCCCGCCCCAAATCAACATGATCCAGCATTTCCACCCGTGCTCAAAAAGACAAAGGCAAGGAAAAGGCAATCGACCCACTAACCAACCGTATACCCAACATACCATCTACACCCATACCTAAAGTCACTATCCATGGCCCACATATCCTATTTATAATGGGGTTAGACATCGCATGATTCTCAAACAATTACATCAATCCTACCTCAAAATTTTCCTATATGACCTCATCTAAACCTTTGAATCCCATCGCTCTCGTGGAGGTTCTTGATCTATTGAGGTTTTACCGAATGACCCTACACCCAGTAGCCTCCATTATCACACCTCATGATGTAGCCTCTCTTACCAAATTACCATCTTCTTAAACACCTCCACCTACTCACTAAATAGCCATCCTCGGCTTCTCGGATGAAGAGATCAAACCACACCAAACCGATGACCCCGATCCACCCTTTTCATCTCTCGTACATATTGATAATATACGTGTATGATGTGTTATGATCGATGAGGGTGCTAGCATTAACATCATCTCTTCCCATGAATTTGACCAAATGCATATACAGACAATTACATGCATACAAATCCCATCATGTTGTGTTCATTTAATGACACTATCACTTCGCACTTGGCACCATCATCCTCGATGTTCGCGTGGGCCCCGTCTTTGTTCCAAAGTTATTTTACGTCTTAGAGGGGGAATTTTAATATAACCTGTTGCTTGGTAGACCCTAGATTCATGTCATGGGTTATGTTCCTTCCACTTTGCACTATTGTGTAAAGTTTGAGCATGAAGGACACACCTATACCATTCCAAATGACCCATCACCTTTCAAAATTTGCAACATGCTTCACCAACCCAATGATGTGTTTATACCTATTAAGGCGTATACCTCCATGACCACTTCCTCTTCACCTACACCTCCACTCACTAGTGCTTCCACTACCTCAACCGCACTAAATCCTTCATTCCTACCATTTGCTGACCTCTTTGGTGACACGTCAACTTCCTAATCAGTGGCTCTACCTCCGATCTGATATCTAACACATCATCTATCCTAGCTACCCACATATTGACCACCAATCCCTTGAAAGGTGTTTTTCAACGCCTCACTCTGGGGGAGTATCACCTATATAATGTCAACACATTCCTTACTCCACAAGAGTATGGAAGCCTTCACCAACACCCTCACTATGATCACCACATAGGAGAGTGTATCCTTTACGGTCCTCCCCACCTTCGCACTAATCTCACCTATGGGGGACTTGATACTTCCACTTATAGACCTGAACCATCATCAAAACCTACCTCTTTTATGCCAACCTCCAGGTCACTCACCAATTTCTCCTTCACCCACACCTTCTGTCTTGATGTGTGTGGAAGGGTTTTAGTTTTTGATTTTACAAAGCAAGGCCGTCCACACTCTGTCATTCCATGTACTACCCACAAACATAATGACCATAGTGGTATCATATTTATTGAACTACCTACCAAGAAGGCCCACATTCAAATCATTGAGGATATCGACCCTTCTTTTGCTTTCTTCACCCACTCCACCTTCTTCACCACCTTCACCGATTGCAGAGTCATGGATCCGAATCCATTCCTCCTAACTTTTTTTTAAACACCATTTCATTGGGGCCTCTGACTTATCAATGTGAGGGCGAGGCCCCCTCTTCTCTTCCTTCCCGTATCTCCGAAATGATCGATGATGACACACCTTCTATTAATACCATTTAATGTTAGGATGATGAATCTATAATCACCTACCTTGGTGCAGAAAACTCTTATATTCATCGGTCATTACCGTCTCGAGACACAAACCATGTTGAATGAATCAAATCTCGAAATCAATATCCATACTGGATTTACCAGCACATTCTAAAGATTGACCAATCTTTAGATACTCTACAACAAGAAGCCATCACTTCTTTTCTCAAAAATCATAACCATGCATTTTCTTGGTCTTACACTCGACATGCCCGTATTGACCCCACCATAGTGGTCCACAATGTCGTAACTATTGCTGATGCCAAACTTGTAAAACAAAAGCTAAGGAAAATGTACCCTAATATTGCTCTTTCCGTGAAAGAAGAAATTTAGTGCCTTCTCTCTGTTTCCTTCATCTTACCCATTGATTATCCCCAATGGAGTTATAACATTGTCCCTATCACTAAGGCGACAGGGGACTTCACATTTACACCGATTTCCATGACCTCAAATTAGCTTGCCCAAAAGATGACTTTCCTCTACCCAAAGATTGACCAGGTTGACCTTACTACAGGTCATAAGATGCTATCACTCATGGATGGTTTCTTGGGTTATAACCAAATCTTGCTTGCCCCGGAGGATCAACACAAAACCGCATTCATCTCCCCTTTGGGGACCTTCTTCGCTATTAAGTCATGCCTTTGGCCTTAAAAAGGTGCCACATACGAGTGGGATATGACTTACATCATCCATGACATCATACACCATATATTATAAGATTACGTAGAAAATATCCTTGCCAAATATAAATGCCATTCTCGAGCACCTTACCGTCCTAAAAACCATCTTTGACCACCTCATTAAGTATTGTGTTCACCTTCAGCCCAAGAAGTGTGTCTTCGTGTTCTCTCAAGAAAGCTCCTGGATTTATCGTTTCCTTACATGGTATAGAGGTTGACCCTACTAAATTCAAGGCCATTCTCAAAATGCCTCTACCCACTAACCTGTGGCAACTCCGTATCCCGTAAGGTAAGTTGCAATCTATTCACCGTTTCATTTCACAACTTTCCGATCAATGTCATCCATTTCATCATCTTCTCAAAAAGGATGTCTCCTTTAAATGGGATGATGACTGCCACAAAGATTTTTAGGCCTTAAAACAATACCTTCTCCAACCACCCATACTCATTCCATCGAAATATGATAAACCTTTCTATCTATACATCTTGATATCCAAATAAGCCCCTTGCTTATTTTGGCTAACTTTCTTTCATTCCTTCCTTGTGCCTCACCAATTTTTTTCACTTTTTAGGCACTCAAAATTATTTGGAAATGGCTTCATCAGATAGAGAATTTTCTCACCTTTCCAGAAAGGTAAAGTTTTCCTTCTAACTCCTTGTATTTTGCAAGTTATGGCTCGACAGAGTTTTTGAGGGAAATTTTCCCTAGGAAGGTCTGCAACCAATAGAAATATACCATGTGGCGCGGAATGGCGGGCAGCAGAGGAAATTTGGAATTTTTGCTAAGGAAGTGGTGGGGCGAGAAAGGAAAAATTTCGGCCATGGGCCCACGAAGGAAGAAATGGCTTGAGGCCCAAGCAAATAAGAAGATGCCACGTGGCGGCGGAATGGCGAGCCAATGGAGGTAAGTTAAGAAAATTTCCAAAGTTCTCAAATGGGGTGCAAAGAAATTTTTGGCCCGACGCCCGAAGCAATAAAAAGATGATGCGTGTCCATAAGGTCAACAAGAGTTAGAGGGACGAAGTGATTTTTGGATTTTTGCCAAAATAGTCAAAGGGTGCAAAGAAAATGTTGGTTCGAAAGCTCAGCCGAGGAGGAAAACAAAAATTGCAAAAGCCCCTGACTAATCACGGATGTGACACGTGTCTGGTTCGCATCGTAGGTCGGTGGTGCAGGGGTAATTTATCAATTTTTCCAAAGTGTTGCAAATGGAGTAAAATAAAATTTGTTCCAAAGAGGCCCACAAAGGAAAGAAAAATGATTCAGCCCATGCCAAATAGGAGGGTGACACGTGGCAAGGGAGCGGGCGGGCGTGGAGCGATTTTGGAATTTATTCCAAAATTTAAAAAGCGTGAAATGGCCATTTAAACCCACACACCAATAGAAATATGCCACGTGGTAGCAGAGTGTTGAAGGGGCGGAGTTTTTGGGGAATTTTTCCAAATTCAAAAATGGGGAAAATTCTTGGGTTTTGGCCCGCCAACCAGCTTTTTTGCCCCTTTTTCTCTAAATCTTCGTAGGGGCATATCTTTTGATCCAAATCTTGGTTTTCTTTATTTTGGTGTCATTGGAAAGCTATTGAAGTCCTCTACATGATGGAATCTTCAATTTTGTTTTTGGTGGGGCTTCTTTGAGAGAAAAATGAGAAAATGCCTCTAGCATGGGGAAAAGAGTAGAACCAACATTCAACCACCATTTTTAATGTAGTATGGATTCCATTCTTCTCCAACATGGTCAAAAATCTTGGGGAATGAAATTTTAAGGGTACCCATGCTTTTTTTGATGGATTTGGTCGGTGGTTGAATGATTCCTTTCATTTTTCCCACATTTCTCCTTCTTGGCTCAGGTTTTCATTGTTAAAAGCCAAATTTGGCTCATTTGTAAAGGGTTGGACATTTTTATGATCTGCAGGCTCCCTCCTTCACCCTGGCAAGTGAATTTTTGGAATATCAGACCTTTTTTTAGGATTGCAACATATTTTTCCTCCTTGCTGTTGTAATGCACTGTATTTAAAAATGGAAATGACAATGCAAGCTCTGTGAATGAATTTTCAATCCTTTCTTGTGTTGTTTTCTTCATTCTGATCCTTCATTACATTTTAGCAATTTTTGCATGATGTGTGTTGCATTTTTATAATCTGTGTCAATTTGCAGAAGTAGATGTTCACCACTCCTTTGGTGTATCACCTTGTTAGTTTAGTTTTATCTTATTTTCTTTCTTCTATCCTTGTCTCCTTGGCAGAATTAGAGTAGTATTTTGAGTTAAACCTCTGCAAATTTCATGTATACATCTGATCAGAGGAGTAGAGGAACTAGCCTTTAATCTGGAGAGTTTTTTCCCATTTTTTCAAGTCCCACACTTGGGGAAAAGATTCAATGTTGTGCAATCACACTGGATGTCCATTATCAAACTAGAAATCTGAGAAAACATCCAAGGGTGCTTTGATTTGCACTAATAGTTTTGGCACACTTGGTGGGACCTTAAAGGTCTTCATCTTCATTGCAACAAAGTTGATGTGCTTTGGTTGTAAATTTATTGCTTAAAAGATCCCCGATTTGCACATCCGCGACTCTAAAGAGATACATCAACTGGTTTCAAAGCGAGTCAATTCTGAAGATTCATGAGAAGGATCTAAACAAGGTTAAGGGCCGTGAGAAGAGGGATTGCTCGACTATTTGTAGTTATCCCTGGAAGAAGAGAGAGGGGAAGAAGAATTCAAATGTCTCCATCTCCACCAAACGTAACTCTATCAAATCCTCCACCGGTATACCTTTCACCTAATCAACAAGGGTTCTCGGCCAATCGAATGGCACAACACAACCCTTATGCCAACTTCACTGGCATCAACCCACTTGCTCTCAATGCACAAAACCCAGATTCTAGTTGTAGCATTGAAAAACATTCCATACTTTACTCGGGAAAAATCAGACCACTCTTCGTGATCATGTCAAAGACATTGCTAATGTTTATGCAATCCATGAGATTGTTGAGATGAAAATTACTGTCAAATTGTTGGCATCTTCATTCAAAGGGAAAGCCTTGCAATGGTCCAGAGCCTTGGCAGCTATATCCAAAATTGGAACCGATTATGCATAGCTCTCCATGAGTAGTTTGGAGAAAAGGGAGATAATTTGTCTCTACTGGAACAACTGACAACAATCAAGAGAGCTCCTAATGAGTAGCTAACAAACTTCGATTTCAGATTTCAAAGGACATGGGATAGAATCCCAGTGACAGTAAGGCCAACAACTGAAGGTGCTTTCTTATACTATCTCAAAGCTTTAAATTATGATATTTCTATGTTAATCCAATCCATGGGAGGTGAAAATATACCTATAGCTTATAGCATTGCCATTAGGGATGAGAATTATTTGATCCAAGCTGGTAAATTGGATCCTAGGCCTCCCATTCCCTTATATCCAAACTTGGAAAGCCCAAGCACTAGTCAAGCACCTACTTTAGCTCCTATTCCCACTCCTAGAAATCAGAGTTCAAATGAAACTTCTAATTCATCCTCTAGTGCCTCAAATGAACTTCAAGAAGTCATGAAACAATTTACAAAATTTAGGCAATGAGCTGGTTACACTCAAGAGGCAACAAGCCCAAAGTTTTAGACCTTCTTATCAGCCTCAAACTCAGCCTAATAGGCAACCATATCAGCCTAATAGGCCAACCAAACCAGCTTGCAAATCAAAATCAAGTAAGGCCTCCTGCTAATAGACCATTTCAGCCATATAACCCCAGTGTTGCATCTACCTCTAAAGCCTTAGTGCTAGTGCAAAATAATACAACTCAAGAGTATGATTGGTGTTTCCCATGTAATGAACCTCACAACCAATCTATGTGCTTCAATGGTTCTTTGAACCAAGCTTTGATGGTGACAAAAACGGGCATAGAGAGTGAGATGAGTCAAGAAACAAACCAACAACAAGGGACACCTCAAAGAAAATACAACTCCAAATGAGACTACACTTGTGAATTGGCAAGTGAAGATTTTTGGGTATGAATCAAACAATTTCTCATAATGTAGCAGCTAACACATGATCAAAAAAGAGGAATATTGGTGAAGGGAAGCCATTAGCTCCGGGTGATCCACAACTTTCCATCACTCCACAAAGTGTTGGCAAGTAAAATACAGTTCTAAATGTGCAGGACAGCCCAAGCCACCTTCTAGATCAGCTCAAATGCCGGTTGTTGCAACCCATGTACAAGAAAATAATGTGCGAGCTAAGGGGCGAGAAAAAGAGATGTTTCATCCCCATTTAGCATCATTGAAAAAATGAAGAAGACAAATGTGAATATATCTATGTGGGAATCACTATCCATCGTAGGCCAAAGGGATCTACTATAAGCTGCCATGAATAATTGGTCAACTTTAAATCAGCAAGCTTGTATGCAAGAGAAGGTACTCACAAATATTGCTCACCTTGAAGGAAATCATGGAGGACAAAGAAGGTAAAATTTTGAATCCCCCTCCATGCTATGTTTCATTGATCATTGGGGATAAACTAGTACACAATTGTATGATTGATTATGGGGCAATTAGTTCGTGATGCCCAAGCAAATAGCTGATTACCCGGGCCGTAAATATGAAGTCATATCCAAAGGGGTGGTGGAACTAGATGGGACAACAATAACAATAGTAGGGGTAATTAAAGATTTGAGCCTCACTTTGCATGCATGCCCCAATGTCACTTTGTTGCAAGATGTGTCATTGATAGATTTACCACCACTTTTTTCCCTATGTTTGTCAAGGGATTTCATAGCTAGAATTAGAGGGTATTTATCTCTGCGATTGGTCACATATGTTGTTTCTGAACAAATATGGAACCAAGACCACAATTAGGTCTGAACCTATTGCAAACTTTCACATTGAACCTCATACTCCAAGCCCAATCAATGCCAACTGTTCAACATTTGATCAAGAGGATTATCCAAGCACAGATGAAGCTGACACCAAAGTTGGAAGCATCCCATATTTGACTCTTGATGAATGGGAAAGCAAGGTACATGATTTTTATCCCTACAAGGAAATAGAGGAATCCGAACTAGGAGTTTATTGCATGCATGAAGAAAATCAGCCTATTCCTAGCATCACCAAGCCAGACCATAAAGATGAGAATGAGGTATGGCAGCTTATCTTTGATGGATCAAGAAGTAGACAAGGTGTAGGGGGAGCTATGATTGTTTCACCTCAAGGAATTAAGTATTATTCAAATTTTAGATTTTAGTTTGCATGTTCTAACAACACCGCTGAATATGAAGCTTTGATAAAAGGATTCCATTGGTCAAGAAAGAGAGGTATCAAAACTTACAAGTCTTTGGTGATAGTGAGCTGATTGTCAATCAAGTTAAGAGGTAGCATGCTACCAAAATGACTGGTCAAGTGTTATAAGAATAGGGTGTGGGACCTCATTGAGGATTTTGAAGGCTTTGGCATCAACTCCATCCCTAGGAAAGAAAACCAAGATGTTGATAGGCTTGCAATAGTTGGAGTAGCCTTTGATGTTGTGGAGAGTATCAAGGAAGATAAAGTGCAGCCAAACATTCATGTAATTGTAAGGCCATTAGTGCCAGACAATAATGTAAGTTGGCAAGTGTTTGAAAGTGACCAACAAATCATCAATTTCTTGCAAGAAGAAGCTAAGTTCTTAGCCAAAAATCAAGAAAAGTTAGAACAACAATATGGTGATCAAGTGGTACAGCTGAGAACCAACAAACTGCCAAAGGGACTTGTCACTTTGGAGTCCATATTTAATCCTAATGATCAATTTAGGAAAGAGAAAGCAAACATCCAAGTCAAGGGAGAAGATTCGGTGCCCATCTCGGTGGGAGAAGGAAAATCACTTCAAATTGGTAAAGTGGCAACCAAGCAAGAAAGGTATGAGTTCATGATCTTGACTTAGTGATTTAAAGTCATTTTTACACCCACCAAGAACAAATGAAAATCGCTATAGAGCTCAAAAGGGAGTGAGTCTCTCTATACCCTTCTTGATCTTGACTTAGTGATAAAAAAAGCAAAGCTTCTATACCCCTTCGCATAACAAAAAATTAATAGAACTAGGAAGTTGTAAAACCACAAATAGACTTAACATTCAAGTAAGGTTCATGATTATATAAGATCAAAAGCATAGTAGAAACATGCAGGTAATACAGAGAAAGGATCTTAATACAATTGTCATGGTAACCTTATCATGTTCATTCATAGCATTACTTATAAAATATTACAGAAGGGAGACCGTAGTCATGCACCATATCTGGATCCATACATGAATGCTCACAAAACAAAATTTTCATTCCCCATTCCCTCATTACATTCTTCCTATAATCATCTACCCATTTTATCCCATAGTTCTCGCAGTAATTCTACAGAGCTCCACTACCTCACTTGTGTCTCTTTTTCTTTGCTAAGGGCACACATATAAATAGGCATCTAAGCTCTAACAAACTCCTCTGCAACCTCATATCTGGCCCCAAGTGTCAAGGTGTGGGTCACCCTAGGTGCATGCCTCTCCATGTCATGATTAGCTTTTTGGATCTTCTATCACAAGGTATATTCCTTCCAGGACACCTTGTTGCTAGGATGGAACCTTATCCAAATGGAACACGTTCTTCATGTGTTCTGTCCAAAAGGCTGAAAATGGCTAAGTCCCAAATTGTGCTTCACGGGTGCGTGTCCTTGGTTCTCCAAGAACCCTTTTTGAATTCTACCTTACATGCCTTAACTTGCTGCACTCCTCCTTTGGCCATGCACGCCTACGTGCCTTTAAGATTTGGAAGCTACATTAGGGTCCCAACATTACCCCACACTTCACCTATTCTCCACCCTCGGGAACCTTTTCAAAGAATGTAGTACAAAAAATGCAAGGCCTTGCCTTGGAAAAGAATGGAGGGAAAGAATAAAGAATGGGGAGAGAAAGAATAGAAGGAAAACTACCTAAAGAAGAAGAAGGGGAAAATTTTTCCGCAGGTCGGCCTCCAGTGTATTCCAAGCACTGACTTCATCCTACACTCTTGTGCAGAGGTCACCAACCAATGTGCTCACCTCGTCGAAGGTTAACCCTTCCCCTTTTGTATTAATGGTCTCCACCACCATCTCCAGTTCCTTTGCGTGATCTTCCAGGCATCCATCTTCCTCGTAATGACCTTGT
Source organism: Taxus wallichiana var. yunnanensis (assembly GCA_018340775.1). NCBI lineage: Eukaryota > Viridiplantae > Streptophyta > Pinopsida > Cupressales > Taxaceae > Taxus > Taxus wallichiana. Next base: position 717,208,556 of record CM031238.1, read on the forward strand.
AGAGCTCTTTTAGCCGGGTTTTGATTGAGACCCACAGATCTCAATAGCTTCAGACTTCTTTTCCACTTTGGCTAGGATCTTTTCTCACTCAGCTCTATTTCCTTTATTCTTTTCCCTGAAGTCCTTTAGCTCGGCCTCATCGCTGCAAGCAACATGCTTGTCACCTTGTCTTGATCCACGCAATGGTCATAGGTGACCCCGTGGTTTGTGTGGCTATCTTCACATCAGCAAGCACCTTGTTGTATTCAGCCACAAGCATGATGAATTTCAATTTGTCCTCCTTCTCCAAGTGTGTAGCTACCTCCTCTGCCGACTCCAAGGCCAAAGGCTACCTTTCCATGGTGAGGATCCGAGTCAAGTCCTCTAGACATTCCAGGGAGGATCCATACTTTTGCGTGGGAGGGTTAAGGTCTGGGTGCTTCATGATAATAGCTTGGGAGATGAGCTCCACCTTCTTGGAAACTTCACGTACCCTAGCCTTTTCCTCCTGAAGCTCCCTCTGTAGTTGAGTGTTGATTAGTTTCTCAAGGCTGAGGTCCTTTGTTAGCTTAACTACTTCTTCCTTCCTCTTCTCCAATAGGTCCTCCAAGACTTTAACCCTATCATTTCTTGCAGAAGAGCCTAGCCTCAATTTCCATGGAGACTTTGTTGAGCACGTTACACACTTTCTCATCCGATAGTTGTTACGTGTTTATAATGGGGTTATCCCCTTTCCTCGGACAAGCACTAGTACCACTCCTTGGTTAACCTCAAACTCGGGCTCATCGAGGTGGGAGTCAAACACCCATGATAGCATCTTCCTTGTGCATGGGTATCCACCCTCAGGATCAAAGGACTCCATGGCGGTGAGCTCCTTGGTGGGCACGGTACTCTAGAAATGCACGTGCACAAAACTTTGTTGGGGTCATCAACATATCCCATCATTATTCTTCCCCTTCCATGCATTTACTTCCCGTGCATGCCCTTGGGAATAGTTACTGAAAGAGTTGGGCCTTTTGTGCTACCCACACTCTTCTCCCTTTGCTCTTCCTTGAATTCACCGAGCACGAGCTCCATCTTGTGCTCTCCAACTCCTCATTCGACCAAGGTATTAATTATCTTCTCGCCTCCCTTATCACTTTCTCATCCACCTCCTCCTGAGTGAGCTTGGGCATATCTAGCTCCTTAGTACTTTCCCCCTCGCTCCTTTCTTCATTCTCGCACGCCTTCCTCCCCTTGGGTGCCCTTCCTCCTTACAAAGATGAAGGCATCATTTGTATCTTCTGCTCCCTCTTCCCCCGAATCATGGACATTAATCGGCTCCTGATCCACCTCCAACTCTTCCTCTTCATCATCATCCTTTTCACCTATATAGGCGTTTGGGTCATCTGTATCTTCAGACTCTGGTTCTTCCATCCCCTTTTCTTCTTCCTCTGCTGAAAACTCTGGAGTCGGGGATGTGGTCTTCTCTTCATCTGAGGGCTCCTCAGGGGATGGTGGCTTCACAGGTTCTGGGGTCTTCTCCCTGACCACCATTCTCTTCTTCTTCCAAATGTAGGTACTTGGCCCCATGGTATCTACATTCTACTTCTCCACCACCCTTTGTTCCTCTTTCTCTTCCCTCTCCTTGTGCTTTGGCATGGGCTTCTTTCTTCCCATAGGGTCATCCGGGATGGATATCTCATTCTCCACATACGCACCCTTTTCAAATTTTGGCCTTATGCATAGGTAAATCCTTGTGGCATTGCTCCCAACAATAGGTAAGGTCAAAGGCCTTACAATATGCACATCTGCGACACATACCTTTCAACGTATGTGCTTCTCTGGTAGACCAGCTTCTTTCTCATTTCCCTATGCTCTCTGTCAAGGGTGGACAACTCCAGGTTTAATTTCTTCGATTCCTTGTATCTGTTTACCCCCACTTGGAAAAATTGGGTAGTAAACGAGAATGGGAGTTTACACCATGGACTCCAACTACCATCCACCAAAATGAACCTACCAATGCAAAAGTGTTGGTAGACTATGAACTCTACTTCTCCTTTGGTCACCATGGGGAGTTGTTCAGGGATCCGCCATTCAGCCCCAAATGCATTCCTAAGGCACTTATACCATTTGTCTAAGCACACCTTGTGTACCCCTATCATTGATTCACATGTGTATTTCTGAAATCTCTCATGGTGAGGGATCTTCAGCAGGGTACTCCCACATGAACTTGTCGGATGCATCCGACACCCCGATTTCTGAGAACACAATTGTCAATAGAATGTTTCCAAATAGGATCTTTCCTCCCTTCTCCACGCTGCTTATGATTTCATCTGCTATGTATTGGGAGATGTTGTATACGGTGCCTTCCATGACCTTCCTACAGACATTCAGCCAGGGCTTGCTCACCTGGGTCCACCTTTCTTGTCCATTCAACTTGGAGACAAGGTGTGCGGCCATCTTCATCACCGGATCACTGATATCCGAGACATCATAGTACCTTGATCCCTTCTTCAATTCCTGGGATGCTATGGTTTCTTTAATTGCCTCCTCATCCTAGAGGTCATCTATGAGCACATCCCCTTTACAGTTTAGGCCTATGAAGTGTGAAATTAGTTGGGGAGTTATGCATTTTGCACCCTGCGAAGTAGAAGAAGTCTTCATGTACGCGCGTCATCAACCATTGGTACAAGCACTCGGGCTTCCCAAAATATGGCAACTCGAAAAGTTGGAGAAGCCCTACCTTCTCCATTTTCACCTTGACCATATCATTGTAGATTGGCAACCCGTCAGGTGTTTGTTTATTTGTGGGGCACACCAGCTCCAGTGCCATTTCCTTCACGATTATACTTGACCGGTGATTGTAGTCGATCACGGTCATCTATCTTATGTGGGACTCCCACTCTTGCCCTAGAAAACCCCATCCGGTATTGCATTTCCGAGTACCATTCCTCATTTGTATCCACGGGTATTTCTTCTTGTTTCTTCTTTCCTTTTCCTTTACCCTTTCCCTTCTTGGATTGTTCTACAGGTTTACCTACTAGTTTTGTGGCCATCATTTCACCCTTTGCTTTCATTCCTAGGTTATCTTGCGAGTTGTTTGAACGTTTTCCTCGTGCGCCCCATGCCCTAAACACAAAACCCTAATCTCTAATTTTTCTCCTTTGATCATGACACTTCTTCACAACGTTCCTCACACCCGTGAATCACTTCTACTCTGGTTTGTAGATCTAATGGACCGATTGTGCTTAAGTTTTTGGGATTTTCCTTCACACGAGTCAGTTCTCAAACCCTAGCTCTTGAAATAAAATCACTCTTCTTGTTTTCGCAAAGTAAAATAATGAACTACCCATTCTTGTATTTATAGCTTTTCCCACTTTTACGCATTTAAGGCTAGGCTACCTACCACCATATGATAATGTTTAATGTGGTGTTTTCAAATAAAACCCGACTTCAGTGCTTCTCCTTACATGCACCCAATCCTTGCATGAAAATGTTTCCACCCGCACCCAATCCTTGCGTGAAAATGTTTCCACCCACACCCAATCCTTGCATGAAAATGTTTCCACCCGCGCCCAATCCTTGCACAAAAACATTTTCCAACCTTCTGGCGTGAAAATAATCCATCTTGATAGAAGACTCTTGCACGCATGTTACCAATGCCAAAGGCACTTCTTCCATCCTCATGATTCTTGCTTTTTCCTACCTCATGTTTTTGCACTTTTTCTCCTTTGTACGTGGATTTCCAATGTAACCTTATTTTTCCACCGACCCAAATCCTCCTAGCAGAATAACTCCAAGTTTCTCTTCATCATCTCACCCCACACTAAAATGATGTGTGGTCCTCTACGCATTCATAAGTCAAAAAGTAATAAGGTTACCATCGCCCCAAGGCAAAAAAAAAACAACAATGCAAAAGGGAAATACAAGAAAGGAAAATCATAAAAGGAAATTCTAAACTAACTAGAAAAACTACCTTATTTACAAACACCAAGAAGCATTATTTATAGTAGGGCTTCAACCTACTCCCATTGAAGTGTCCAGGTAATTTTGTTCCATCCAACGCTTGTAACTGGCACGCACTGAATCAAGGATGTATGAAATTACATAAGGACCCAACCAATGCACCTTCAACTTTCCAGGATGGCGTAGAAATTTTGAATCATATAGCAATACCATCTGGCCAACCTCAAACTATTTGTTCTTAATATGGTGGTCATGCCATGCCTTTTGCTTTTCCTTCTCAGTTGTTTGGCTCCATCTTGCTAGTGAGTGCCTTTCATCCAACTTTATCAATTCATCTATTCTTTCTTCCAGCACTTTCTCATCATCCAACCCTCCTACGCATGCTATATCGCAGAGATGGTAGCATGAATTCGACCAAAAAACTACTTCCATGCCAAACACCAATTGAAATGGTGTGGCCTTGTTCAATCTTTTATACATTGTTCTATATGCCCAAAGAACTGCTGACACCTTATCATCCCAATCCTACCTACCCACATCACATATCTTAGTCAATGTGTGACTAAGGATTTTTTGAATGCCTCTGTAGTCCCATTTTCTTGAGGGTGATAAGGGGTAGTCTTGTGATGGGCTACCATGAATTCTACCAATAGAATCCTAATGGTTTCATTTAAGAAGTGAGTGCCCCTATCACTTGTTAAACTTAATGGGCACCCATACACCTTGATAATGTTCTCCCACAAAAATCTAGTAGCCGTGGCTGCGGTGCAATCCTTAGTGGGCACGGCCTCTTCCCACCTTGTCAGATAATCAATACATGTAATGATATACCATGAGTTAGTCCTTCACGCAGCTGGTGAGATTGGTCCGACAAAATCTATTGCCCATTTTCAAAAGGTTCCATGCTTTGGCGATGGGGCAAGGGCATCTCATCCCTTCTTCCAGGTTTTCCAAGGCACTGGTAGTGGTCACAGGCCTTGCAAAACTCAATGCAATCCTAGTGAATCATCTCCCACCATAGTCCAGTGACTAGGATCTTGTGCGTGGTTGCATTCCCCGCATAGTGTCCTCCAACAATCCCACCATGGGCTTCTTCTATTATGGCCACACATTCATGTTCTAATACACACCGGTGCAAAACCTCATCACGGCCCATTTTATACAAATCCCCATTGATCAACATGAAGGGCGTGGCATGTATGGCTAACCTTTTCCTTTCCAGTGCATTCATCCCTTCGGGTGCCACACCTTCCTTGAGAAAAATAGCAATGTCTTCTAACTCGAGGGCACGTGCACATAACCTGAATAGTTATGCATCCGGCATGGTTTCCTCGATACTTTGCACGTCCTCTCCCGAATCAATCCTTGATAAATGATCCGGCCCACAATTGTTCTTTCCAGGTTTTACCACCACTTTGAATTCAAATTCCTGAAATAAAAGTACCCAATGACATATGCACCCTTACAACACTGCTTTGTTTACTAGATACTTCAAGGCCATATGGTCAGTGTAGAATATGAAGGGAGTTGCTAGCAGATATTGTCTAAATTTGTGGAGCACGTAGATCATTGACAATGCCTCGTGCTCGGTCATTGTATAATTTGTTCTGTTGGTGTCAAACTTTCTACTTGTAAAACACAAGGGATGATCAACAATCCCCTCTCCTGGTTGAGCAAGAATGGATCCCATTGTTGTACCAGAGGCATCCACATGGACATGGAAAGGTTTATCCCATGATGGGAATCATAGAATAGGTGGTGATAAGCCTTTCTTTTAGAGTGTCAAATGCCCTTTGTTGTGCCTCTCCCCACTGAAAGGCACTCTTATGTCTAAGCAATATTTCCAAAGGCATGGCGATCTTGGCATATCCCTTAATGAACTTTCTGTAGTACCCAGTGTGTCCAAGAAATCTGCGCATGATGCTTTGGCTGGTGGGCTCCCCTAATCCCACAATAACTGTAACTTTCATGGGATCCACCAGTAAGCCCTCTTTGCATATGATATGCCCCAACAATGTTCCAAAAGGAGTTGCAAAGACACATTTCTTGATGTTGAGGGAAATCCTCAACTGCCGACATCTTTCAAACATCAATCTCAAGTTATCACAATGGTCCCTTACCAATCCATACACTATCCAATCATCCAAATATACTTGAAGGAACTTGTGGATGAAGTCCTTAAATGCTTGTACCACTATGCGTGAAAATACAGTGGGTGCATTCCTCAATCCAAAGGGCATGACCGTGTATGCAAAGCTTCCCCACTCGGTGGCAAAAGTTGTCTTTTCTTGGTCTTCCTTGGCAATCCTTACTTGGTGATATCCGAGAATCCATCCGTAAAGGAATAGACCTCGCCCCGCCAAACTCCTTCCAAAATCTCTTCAGTGAAGGGGGTGGGAAAAGGATCTATGATACAAAACTACGTTCAACTCCCTATAATCCACACATATCCTAATCCACCCATCCTTCTTTATGTGATCACCATTGGACTTATCCATTATGATTCCTCCATAGCCTCAATGATACCAGATGCTATCATTTTTTCTAGCTCTTCTTTAACCCTTACGCGCATGTTGGGATTCATCCTATAAGGCCTCTTCCTGACCGGGCGCAGCACCATCTTTCAAATTTATCCTCATTTCCCCCAATGAATGGTGGATGCCTTTCAACTCATGGTATCCACGTGGGAATAAATCCTTGAATTCACGCAAGAGATCGATGATCTTTGATACTTCCTTGTCCAACCAGTAGTCCCCAATGATAGCTTCCTTGGGCTCCTTCTCCGAGCCGATGTTAACTTTCTTGGTTTTGAGTGGTTCATGATACGTGCATGCACATGCATCCACACTGTCAACTACCTCATGTGTCCCAACCAAATGGTCAACATTCAATCTCCATCTCCTCTCCATCAATAACGTATACCATCTTTCCTTTCTCCTTTTCAACACACGCGCTCAAATTGTATGTCTTCTGGTTCCTCCTCTTCGAACCATGCTTCCAAGCTAGGTCCACCAAGTAAGTCTACTAATCTATCTTCCACCATGGCGCAATCCCCCAGAGTGAGGTGCTTGATAGTCTGACAATGCCTCATCAACCGGTTGCATGGTACTTCGGTACTCGAATGTGTGAACCAGGTCAGCCGCTAATTCCTACCAATTTCTGTTTGCAACGAGTTTCAGAATGGATGTACCAAGCGCGTGCACAACCTTGTAGTGTCAAATACAACTTGTGCACCCAAAGGGAGGGTGGTAAAGCTTCCATGTACCTTCTCCCCAGACCCTCTCACATGCCTAGATGTGGGAAGAGGTGGGTTCATTGCCATTGTAATCCTTGATAGCGGTGGGTATATTGCTCTTTGAGAATCAGACAGTGAGTGCAATTCTAACTTCATGCCACTCCAACAAATTTTCACTATGCATGGCCCACCACCTTGCTTTGTGTGCCTATCAAAACATAACCCAACATACCTCATCACTCGTCCTCCCTCCATTGAGCTTCCATTTCTCTTAAAAATACCTCAGGGTATGCATCCCCAGAATACTTGGTTATTGCCTTTCCTCCTAGGCACCGAACTATACGTGCCATGGTTACCTTGGTCACCGATCCTTTCAGATGTCACCCAATCAATTCATAAGTCCCATGTGCCCAATTATCACATGCTATACTGGTAGTATCATCATTGGCTAGCATTGAGCATCATCAAACTAGATGAATCCTTCTGTAGGGTGGATGGTCTCTGGATCTCTTATGGAGTGCACATATATTCTGTCCAGGACTTCCTCCCAAGGGGTTCAGTATAGGGTGTGGACTTTCCATCAGCAAGTGGTATAATCACCCTCTCTTCCTTGTTTTCAAAGCTTATGTACCCCTTGTTAAACTAGAGATCTACATTATTCTTATAACACCACAGGCACCCAAGTAATCTTTGGGAAATTATCCACCTCGCAAAGCGCCAAGACTTCAAAATCCCCAGTGAACTTAGTCCCTTGAATGGTAATGGTCACATCCTTCAAGACACTTATGGGCATTGCCTTTGTCTTATTTTCCATATATAACACATTTGAAGATGGTTGTAATGTAGGTCTTCCCATTTGATGTCAGGCATCTAGAGTGAGAACATTAACCTCTGCACCTATGTCAATGAGGATGTTGCTAAGCAGCCATCCATCCACTACTGCGTTCAAGGTGATCTCTTTGTCATAATCAAGGCTGTGAGGTGGGAGGTTTGCATGCAGGATTTGCCTTTCATGTTCTTCCTCGACGCGTGGTACCTTTTCTCTCAACCATGCTCCTAGTAGGGGAATAACATTCTCTTACCTCAATAGTTTACACACCTCCTTAACCTTGTCCAAGTCATCCTTTGGTGCTTCTATTGGTCTTCTTTGCTCATCTTTTCTAGTTTTCTCTTTTAAGCATTGGATCTCCCCTTGTAAACTCGAATTATGTCCATGGTTTCCTGGTAGACTTCTTTCTGGTGAGCCGGGTTTGGATACTTCCCATGTACTACTTATTAACTTGAGACCAGAGGTCTCTGCCTAGGTGCTTCCCTTGTATGCATGAGACTTCGCCCTTGTTGTTACCATAATAGGCTCTAGATTTGATTCACCTATTACTCATGGGATCCATTGTGCATCAGCCTTCTTAATACTTATGATGGCAACGCCCTTATCCTTCGAGTACTTTCTGCTTAACTCATATGTTTGTATAACTCTAGGCACACTTCGTACTTATGTTTTTTTCCACACTAGGAGCATTATAGAAGATCTAGGACATTCACACTTATAATGGTCTCAGGATCCACAATTAAAGCATGTCCCATGTGGAAATCACTTCTTCCCCATGGTTACCATGACCAAAAATCCTCTGAAACCCCCTTCCACGCACACCTCCATCTTCGCGCTCTTCATACAGGTGTTCATCTCCTTTGGAACTATTGCAATGCCGATCTGGCGCACACCAAGATCAATTAACTCATGAATTTGGTCAATCAATCTACAATACTTGGTGTCATGTGTGGTTGAGGTACATATCTTACAATAAAAGATACATTTTTACGGATCGCGCAACTTTAGCAAGGGGCACCTACTTCCATCATGGTCCACCGTGACATATTTGATAATTTACCACTATGGCACGTACCACATTTCAAGTACATATCCCACCATTATCATTTGTGTGCCCTTCTACGTTACAATTTGTGCACCACATCCCATCGCGAGTCTCTAGAACTATGTTGGCAGATAATTTCTCCAACTGCTTAGCCATGGCAGTGATCTGAGCCTCCAGAAATGGGCTAATACCAGTGTCAACACTACCAACTGCCTCACTTACAAAGTAACTTCAAACACTTTGTGTGGGTCTGATGAATGTTTTATGAGACAAAGCCCTCCTAAAGGGTGTGATCAACCCTCCGAAAAACCACTGAGCATGTTGTGAAGGGTGAATATCATAAGACAGTTTATTTAAAATATTTTTAAAGCGTGCATCATACTCCCGCATGCTCTCTGCCATTCCTTGCTAGATTTCTTTGAGAGAGCTAATGCTCTTCTGTTCAAACTTAGGTATGTGGAATTCTACCAAGAATGCATTTCTCAACGTGATATAATCCACAATAGTCTAATGAGGGTCATACTTTCTATACCAACTATGTGTGTGTCCTTACAAGGTTATCACAAATTGGCTGGCCTTTCGATCCTGGGTTGTGATCCCCTTCGTGCACCATAGTAGCTCGCACTTATGCACATGCTCTGTGGCATCTTCTATTCCACTATAATCCCGGTAAGTGTAGAGACATATCAAAAATACGAGGAGGTGGTGAGGCCCTTGTTCTCCCGACCTAGTCTCTTGGTTTCCCCGGTGTTTCCTCCTCCGTCAGACCCACTAGATCCGGAGCCACCAGCTCGCCACTTCCACCTCCGATCCTCCTTTGTTAGGTACAAGGCCTGTGTTTTCATGCTGAATGCTCACGTCATCCCACCGAATTACACACTTACCGTTTGTGAACTAGGGCCACTCACGGTCATACTTCCTCCACCACTTCCTAACATGCTTCCAAAACCAGGCAGTATATGTGCCTTGCCCAAAATTCTACCAAATCTTTGGAATAGTGTGTGAAGCCATAGAAGTCCCAAATGAGAAGTTGTATCTTCAGGTGCCGATCGGTTGCTTCCACTGATATCAAATGGATCAACTATACTTTTCCCTCATTTGAACAAACCAAGCGCCAAGGTTTGGTCACTAGGTGGGGTCAGATGCGTGCCAACAACTCTTCTTTCTCTATGCAATGGACTCTCATTAGAAGCCACAAGGTTTTCTCTCCCATGCTTACCAAGATGGGGTATCACAGACTGTTCGGGTTCCACATCCTCCGCATGAACCTCAACTCCTTTCCACCATGTCTGGCTCCATAACCCACTTGTAATCCCATGTTGTCTATCAATCTCCCTTTCACGTGCTTCGTTATACTTGAGCCATCTCTCCTCCCTTTCCTTTTCAGTCGTTATATCAACCATCTTTCCCCAACCTGGCTTCCTTGCCAAGTGCTCAGAGTGGTTTAGCCAGGCCATAGGAAATGCCTCTAAACCCATGGTTACCATCAATATTTTGATTTCCGGGGGATAACACGCAGAAATGATCCTCTGGGCTCCCGCAAAAACTCAAACTTAGCAACTTCGGGATAGGAATACGTGAACATTTAATATTCCAGTGAGTGTAGCTGGTCAATACTCCCTTCTACGATGTTCTATAGCACGGGTCCACGTTAGATCAACATCTTGCAAGTTCTAGTATGTTTCTTGTGTCCAAGGGTGTGATTTATAATACCACCCCGACCGAGATGCATATGCCGAGAGCCACTCAAATAACTCTACTGGGAAACAACAGAAGAAGGTTTTGTACAAATCATGATAAAGAGTGTCTTCCATCCATCTTCATGTATCAAACCCAAATCCGATCTTGAATCTCTAAGAGAATTCGTCCTCCATGCTTTTAAACCAACCTTCACACATTCTAGGGTTATTCTCTCTGTCATCACTCTTTACAAAGATAATGATGTATGTCATGTTCCACTACAACTTCAAAAGATGTCCCAACAATGTGTTATCCTATAAAATTGAAAAGGAAATTTTTAGATAACCTTACCAAAATTTCGTTTTGGACCCTTGAAAAGGTCTGTTAACATTCAAAATGGCCTAAAAATTTCCTTCCGGAAATCAAGTTTTAAGTACTTAGCCATTTTCACCTTTTTTAATTGGTGCAAGAATTGACATGTCAACATCATTAAACATGTGCCAAATATCCGTGCCTAAGGTGCGAGAAATGGTATGTCAACATACCAAAATGTGCGCTAAGTAAATTTTCCTCAGGCGTGGGAAATTTTGTGTTGACATCTCCAAATATGTGCTTAAGGCGCTGAAACTTTTATGTTGAAGCTAACCATCTTGCGCCTTAGAGCATCCAAACCCATGTTGACATTCTAAAAACACGCCAAAGAAAGTTGGTGGCATAATAAATGCTAAATTTTCTATATATAGGTGCTTAACACCTATCATTTTCATGAATTGAAAATTGTGAAAAGTATTCTTCTGTGTTTGTCAGCTATCCCTGTCATGCACTCGCATTCCATTTTTCAAGTTTGTGGACCCCAACGTCGTCCTTCGTCCTTTGTAAAACTAGGTAAGTGGATTTTATCTCTCTTGTTATTGTTTGTGGTTTAGTTTCTTGGTTTTTAGGGTTGTTATAAATCTGAGAGGTTAAATCTAAAAATGAATCAACCCCACTTCATAACCATTTGTAAACCACCTTATCCCTCCTTCCATATCTACAAATATGAGAATGCTCGCCTCGAAGAAACCATCCTTTATGTATCTGAGAAGGCTCTGCCTTGTAAGAAGTCCCTCTCCTCCCTGCCATTTTGCAAAACCAAAGAGAGAGAAAAGTCATGTTAAGAAGAAATCTGAGAAGTTGTAAAGAAAGTGAGAAATCATCTAAAAACCTTGGCGTATTGGTTTTTCATGTTGCACCGCACTTACAAGTCGCACTGTAGCGCACTTCAAGCTCACGTAACACACGCTTTTCCCATGCACAACTAAAAATATTTAATGAATTTTGTGAGGTGCGGTGCACTCCTTTGAACAAAGTAACATTATATGTTGTGTGATCCTAATACATGCCACGCACTAAAACCTTTAGGCGCACTACCCTCGCATGCACGACATATTCATAACTGCGCAAGTATAAACTCTTAAAAAAATTTCCTAAGAGCACAGGAACATCCTAACCAACATCAACATTGGATGTTGTGTCCTCCAAATCTGCGCCAAGCAGTTTTCCTTTGGCGCATTGAGCTCCTTTGCAACATCTTCAGAAATTATGCCTTGGGCACACTTAAAAGCCATGCAACACCAAACTTATCTGTGCCCATGCCAAAGCTCTTCTTAAAGCACTGGCTCCATTTTTATAACACCAACATTTGCGTGTTGTGTGTTACTTACCCATGCCCCGTGCCTTTCTCATTGGTGCTGAAACCTTTTGTGCAACACTCCTCAAAAGTGCACCCTTTATAACCCTTTGGCGCAACTTTTCCCCTGTCAACACAGGTGCACCTTTTTGCATGTTGACATCCCCAAAAGTGCACCCAGCCTTTTTAAGCCTCTGCAGTATGCTATGAACTTGCGCCTTGCACCCTAAGCCTTATAATTGCTCATTCTTCTTTACAAGCTTTTATTATGGATAACATGACAATTGACATGGCTCTTCTGTGTTGGACCTCTTTGATTCTCCTTGCAGAACAACAACAGCCATCCTCGAGCCCACACATGTCTTCGTCAAGCAAAAATCCAACCAAGTCTAAAGGTAAAGCTAAGTTGACAGAGCAAGAAATGAAGTATAAATATCAGAAAGTCAGGATGCCTAACTCATACACAGAGAGTGATCTCGATATCAGAGACTCCGAGCTTGGGCACATTGATATGGAAGACTTCTGGGCAAGAACCAACCAGCTTTACTAGTGGGTAGTGGATTGCACTTTGTAGTTGGGCTACCAGTAAGTGTTGTGAATAACGAGTTCATCATGTTGGTGGCTCGATGCTATAACAAGGACACAAGATGTGTCGAAGATAAAGAGGGAAAGATGGTCATCGACCTCACAACTCGTCATTTTGAAATAACCTGGGCATCCCTCATCACAGGCAATACGTCACCATAAGCCTAGAAGACTGCAAGAAGGCATGGGATGACAATGAGGAAAAGTGTATGTAATTGGTTAATGAGCTATATCTTAAGAACAAAAAGCCGGTGGAGCCGATGGCCACAGACCATCCACCGCAGTGACTTCAATGAGGAATTGAGTGATACAATCACCTTCTTGAGCAGAGTATATGGGCTTCCTGATGCCCATCATTTCCATAAATGGATGCTGAGGTACTTAGAGACCATGAGCAAGAACGTCCACGAGCAGTTGTTTTGGGTGAGAGGAAATCTCGGTGACACCATCTCTCAAAAATTCAACAAGTCATGACAACTAGGAAGTTCTATATGAATTCCTATGTTGTATACATCTGCAGCATCAATGAGATATTTCACAGGCCTAGCTCGGAATGGGGTATGGCCCCAAGTCAAAATATATGAATACTACCCAGAGCTAAGGCTCGAGAATAACATCCTCAATTCTCAAAAATCAACGACGCCTTCTTCTATGAGGTGATCTGCCTGTTGAGGCCGAATATGAGACATGGCCAAACCAGCCCGAGCATGACTGCTGTCACAAAGAAGTGGGGAGCATTGTTCACTTAGTTTCCCACATTCACATATCTCAGGGCGGTGAATTTTGAGGGTGAACCAACCAAGCTACCAAGGTATGTAGGGCCCAAGCTGATTCTCTTGGAGTTGTCAAGGCAACTAATCACATACCATGAGAGATGCATGAAGAGAAACAAGGGAGGAAATTTGTTCCCCCTTACTGTGGGCTGATACACCTGCACCACACTGGCCAAAGCATGGGAAATGTATGCCAAACTTGAATTGCTGAATCTAAAGCACAACTTCCCAACCAGGCCTACCTTTGATTGCCAAGGGTTCCTCCCAAAGGAAAAATTGATCCTATCCATGTCCTTGAGATCGAGGACATCTACATCGACTTGACACATGAAATAGATCTTAGGTGAAAGGATCACTCCAGGCTAGCTCTGGAAGAGATCAAACACTATGGCATGGCCATCATTCCAAAAGGATTCCAAGAACTCTGATTAAGAAATTGATCAATTTTACCTTGACACGGATGGGGACGATTGGCCATTCACAGAGATTGACAGAGCCAAGGCACCAAAGACCATTCAGGAAAGAGTCAAGCACACGTTGTAGTGCACCAAACATTGGTGCAAACATAATGGTCTTACCTACCTTGGGGTAGATTTTACTACTTCTCCATCAGGTAGAGCACCTCCAAGAATGGCCCAAGTGCTGAAAGGAAAAGGAAAAGATAAAGAGGAGGAAGGACAAGCAAATAAGAAGCTCCTCAAAGCCCTCCTACTACTTCTGAGAAACAAGTGGTTGACCTGGTGTCTCCAGGTAAAGAAGAGACCACCGAGTTTCGGCGAACACATCCACTCGGGATGTGGTCACAACTACTGACCACCGAAGTTCCCACAATTAATTCTTCCACTCCTTCTCCTCCCCTATTGTTGAAGCATCTATCCCAATGGATGTTTCTTCTTCTCTCCCTTCCTCCCTTCCATCTCCCACCTCTTCCATCTTCTCCTCTCTCACGGATCTGTCACCTAGTGTTCCCTCCATCCCATTACAGATCCCTTCCACCTCCATGTCCTTTTCTTCCCTGTAGTAACTCTAGGCCCTACAAGGCACATTGGACTCCTTGTCGATGCCACCACCAAGTGTCTCAACGTTCTTCCCTGCGACCTCTTCAGTTGCTTCCCCTTTCACCCCTATTTCTTCCTCTTTTCCCTCTACTCCTTCTCCCATAAGTCCAAGCTGGATCTCTGACCATCTAGGTCAACTCAAGAGAAAGGTTCCCATAGCACCCATGGACTTCTCTGTCATTCCAAAGAAGGGACCAAAGAAGCAAAAATCTATAACTCGCTTCTCTAAGAGCGTTTCAGGAGAGAGGGTCATGGAGATTACATATCCTGATCCCACCAAAGAGAAGAAAGATCTGTCTCCTACAGACTTTACAGTGACCCAAGTCACGATGGGAACCTCATCTGAGAGCCTACAAGGAGAGGCTTTGTCTGCAGTAGATGCCCTCTGTAAGAAACTTCAAGAAGCAAAAGAGGAGAAGAGGATACTAAAGGAACAAAACAAACATCTCCTCCAAGCTTTGTAGAGAATGGGCAACGCACCTCCTATGACTGCCGTCGAGCCTCCTGAAGTTCTCAGTTAGGACAAGATAAATGAATACACCAAGATTGTGCAAACAAGGCATGGCAATGTCCTCTGGATAGAGCGAGTCCTTAGAGATAGTGAGGAAATAATCAAGAAATTCACAGGACTCTACCAGGGTATAGATCAGGAAAACAAGGAGCTACAGGCAGTAGCAGGATCCCTCTCCAAGGAGTTAGACAATGCCAGATTGCAACATGAAACATTTCAGGTAATGGTCAACTACTCAGCTGATGACCTATTAAAGGTCGACATCATTGATCACCCGCAGGCACACAACAAAGCTCTCATTGCTTTAGATTACCGGGTTGATCAAATGGAATTTATCCTAGAGAGGATAGATAAAATCAAGGAGGAAGCCCTAGATGTGAAACATCAAATGGAGTAGACGGTTACAAAGATGGCTCTAGAGATGCTTAGTGAATCATTCACCTTGAGAGAAGTAGACAATACAATCTAGCTCTTCAAGGCTATCGCAACCCAAGAATTGGCGCCGAGTTCATTTTTGATCGAGTCTATCAATAACCTTTTGGCTTGCCACAATTTCATTGGATACTTGATTGAGGCATGCGAAGAGTATGCCGGATTACCAGATAAGCTCAAAAATGAAAAGGAAACTTGCAAAGTCATTGGCGACCATTTCAAGGGTCCTGATCATAATCAACTTCAGATAATGATCAACAAGTTTATGGAATACCGAGCTTAGTATCACATCACCTCTCCCGATCAGAAGCAAGACACTCCATTCAAGCAAAGAGATGATGATGAATAGTTTCTCTTCTTGTGTACGCTTTGATATTTTTGTAAAAATATTTAAAAAGTATGTTGGCATTTATGATGACATCATCCATGTTGCATCATGGGATGTTGCCATCCACAAACTTGCCCAAAGTCAACTTTTGACTTTTTAGATATTTTGTAGATATTTTTTAAATAGTGGTTGGTTTCTTTTTGTCTTCTCCCTCCTCTTCTTCTATAAATATTGGAATACTTGTTGTATTCCAGGTGGACATTTTTGTATGAAAAAGAAGTGAGGAGAGAAAGACTTTGTGCCTTCTTGTAACAGAAGAAATATTAATATATATGTTAAGACTTTGTACTCAATATGTGTTATCTACATCAGATCTTTCTTAAGTTAGATCTGTTTCTATGTTGTTGGATTCATTCTTTTATCGTCATATGTTCATCAATATTGCTTTGTTCATTTATGCAAGTAAGTTTGGCTATGTTTACTACTAGCCCAAAGCATAAACCCTCTAACCTTTTGTCTTGGAATTCATTTCTTTTCTCCTTGGATCTACCTTCCTCCATTCCTTCACTCTTACATTTCATTCGCGATTGGAACTACCTCTACTTGGATGAGATCCCAAACCCTTAAAGTTAGAATAGTGTATATTTGGACATGATTCCTACTTGATAGAATAGCAATAAACCGGTTTTGCTTTACTTGTCTCAAAGAGGGCTATGCTCTGCCTGCACAGTTTGTTGGCTGTTTCCCCATGACTGTCTAACTGAAATATTTTCAAACCAACACAATGGAACCAATATGTAGTCATTTTTACACCCACCAAGAATAAGGAAACCTCATGCGCAGCTGCGCCTATCACCTAGCGGGCGCTGGCGCTCACTGAGGTGCGTGAGAGGAGACGAGTCTCTCTTTATGTGATTTCAGTGGAAGACATACTTCATGATCTTGACTTAGTGATTTAAAAGAAATGAAAAATCTATAGAGCTCAGAACAGCTTCTATACCCCTTCAGTCATAACAAAAGCAAAGCATGCAACAGAATTAATAGAACTAGGAAGTTGTAAAACCACAAATAGACTTAACATTCAAGTAAGGTTCATGATTATATAAGATCAAAAGCATAGTAGAAACATGTAGGTAATATAGAGAAAGGATCTTAATACAATTGTCATGGTAACCTTTCATGTTCATTCATAGCATTACTTATAAAATATTACAGAAGGGAGACCGTAGTCATGCACCATATCTGGATCCATACATGAATGCTCACAAAAAAATTCATTCCCCATTCCCGTATTACATTCTTCCTATAATCATCTACCCATTCTTATCCCATAGTTCTCGTAGTAATTCTGCGAGCTCCGCTACCTCACTCGTCTCCTTTTTCTTTGCTAAGGGCACGTGTATAAATAGGCATCCGAGCTCTAAAAAACTCCTCTATAACCTCGAGATCTAGCCCCAAGTGTCGAGGTGTGGTCACCCCGCACATGCCTCTCCATGTCATGATTAGATTTTTGGATCTTCCTATCGTAAGGTATATTCCTCCCGGGACACCCTGTTACTGTGCTAGAACCTTATCCAAATGGAACATGTTCTTCATGTGTTCTATCCAAAATGCCGAAAATGGTGAGCCCCGAATTGAGCTTCGCGGCGTGCATCCTTGGTTCTCCAAGAACCTTTTTGAATTCTACCTTGTGTGTCTTAACTTGCATGCTTCCTCCGATCATGCATGCCTACGCGCCTTTAATATTGGAAGCTACATTAGGGTCCCAACAAGACTTTATAGATTTGAATAGAGCATCCCTTAAGGATCATTACCCACTTCCTTCTATGGAGCAGATTTTGCAAGTTGTTGCTAGAGCCGTGAGAGGTTTTCATTGCTATATGGTTATTCGGTATAATCAAATCATGGTAAAGGAGGATGATCAGTTCAAAAACAGCCTTCACCACGAAATGGGGAACCTATGCATATAGGAAAATGCCATTTGGGTTGTCTAATTCGGAGCTACCTTCCAAAGGGAAATGGATACTTGCATTCAAGGGATTGATAAAAAAATAGTGCTGATATACCTAGATGATATTACTTGTATTTTCTAAAAGTGCAACATATCATTTCTTTCATTTGAGACAAGTGTTCCAAAGATGTAGAAGATTTGGGGTATCCTTGAATCCTACAAAATGTATTTTCCTAGCTCATGAAGGAAAGCTCTTAGGCCACATTGTTTCCAAAGAGGGATTAGGAATTAATCTAGAGAGGGTTGAAGCAATAAAATCACTTTGCCATTACCAAGTCACAAGAAGGCCCTTCAAAGTTTCTTGTGAAGAATCAATTTTATTCGAAGGTTTGTTCTAGAATTTGCGGCCGTTGTCGTCAAGCCAATAACTATGATGTTGAAGAAAATTATGGATTTCAAATGGACAGATGAAGGTAAGACAAGTTTTGAGGCAATCAGGAGGCTATCTCACAAGCTCCAACTCTCATTAACCTAGGTTTCTCTAATAATTTTATCCTTTATGCATTTGGAGGTGATGATACAATTTCTGCAATTTTAGTACAACGAGAACAAAGAAAATGCAGAGAAACCAATTACCTTCTTTATCCAAAGCTTGGAGGACTATGAGGTGAGGTATTATTTCATTGAGAAGCATGTTCTTGTAGTAATTAGGAGCTTGAAGAAATTTAAGCATCTAGTTTCAAACAACTAGTTTCAATTTGCTAGTTTCTCATGTGGGAGTTAAGGACTTCCTCCTCAATAAAGACCTAAATGAAAAATGTGCGGGGTGGATTACTTGTGTCATGGATTATGAAATTGAGATCAAAGTCACCAAGCTGGTCGAGAGGAAAGGGATTATGTGAGTAGTTGGTCTTGAGAAAATCAATGGAAGCATCTGCAATGGGAAGGATGTTTTTTGGCGTTACAAGACAACCAAGAACAAAGAGGTGTCCAAGAAGAGAATGGTGGTATGCTCACTCCTTGCTGGACCCAAGACATAATGCACTTCTTACAAAAAGGCCTATGCCCTCCAGAGATGAACAAAACCAAGAGAAGACACTTTAGATTGTAGGCTATCCCATATGCACTTGTTGATGGTGTCTTGTTTAAAAGGATATAAATGGAGTGTTCTTTGAGATGCATTGGGAAAAATCAAATTAATAGAATGTTATAAGAGTTCCATAGTGGATCAGTGGGGGTCATTTTTCTCCAAGAGTGACAGCCCTCAAGATTATGAAGGTTGGCTATTATTGGCCCAAGGTGTTTAGTGATTGTTATGCATGGATCAAGAGGTGCAAAAATTGTGCATTCTTCACAAGCAAGGAAAGATTAGCAGCCCTTCCATTACACCCAATTTCAATTGACCAACCATTCATGCAATGGGGTTTGGACTTCATTGGAGTCATTAACCCAAACTCAAGCCAAGGACACAATTGGATTCTAACAAAGAACAAACTACTTCACCAAATGGAATGAGGCGGTGGCACTCAAAGAGGAAAATGAATCTAGCATTCTAGACTTCTATGAGGGGATAGTAACCAAATTTGGTATACCTGCCACTATAATATCAGATAATGATTTGGCATTCATAGGATCAAAGGTAACCAATGGGCTGTTAAAAATGGGATTTATCTCGAGCACTTCATCAAATTATTACGCTCGAGGTAATGGCCAAGCTGAGTTTACCAACAAGAACCTATTAAAAATCATCAAGAGGAATCTTGATTAAAATCGAAGGACTTGGCATACTAAACTGAAATCAGCCTTATGGGCTGATAGGATAACTCCCAAGAGATCCATGGGTAACTCTCCATTCAGACTTGTTTATGGAAGAGAGCAATCTTGCCTATGTCACCTAAGTTTCCAACCTTGGAAATCATGAAGCAATTGGAATTGTTGGATTTTGGACCCATGGATGTTAGATATGCGAGATTCATGGAGCTCCAAGAAATCGAGAGCATGTAGCCTAAACAATGGAGAAGGACCAAGCCTTGATCAAGAGAACCTTTGATATGAAAGCTAAGGCTAGAACCTTCCAATTTGGAGATTTAGTGTTGAAATGGGATGCAGACCGAGCAAATCCAGGAAGGCATTCAAATTTTGATGCCATTTAGAGTGGCCCCTACATAGTCACAAAGTGTAAGAACAACAATGCCTTCCAATTGTCTACATTTAATGGTGAAGAACTACAATTCCAATTAATGGAATCCATCTAAAGCATTCTTCTACTAGAAGGAACTCCTCACCTTGTACATATTAGCTTAGATTTTCATTCCTCTAAGTGCTTGTGCACATTGTTTTGTTGTAGCTTAGTTTTACTTTTCCCTAAGTGCTTTGGCACATTAGTGTTGATGTCCCAAAGATGCATCTTTGCGAGGCCATGTTCTAGATCAAGTGATGTTCTACTCTCCCAATCATCCTTCTAGAAATTTTACGATGAGTTGAGAGTACCAAACAATTAAGTTGATGACTCCATGCCTAATGGATGCTTCAAAGGCCATTGATCATTCATCCAACAGTGAGATGACCCCTCTCGAGTTGCCAAAATTGTTATCTAAATAAGCCCCTTGCTTATTTTGGCTAACTTTCTTTCATTCCTTCCTTCCTTGTGCTTCGGTCAAAATTTTCCACTTTTAGGCACTCAAAATTATCTAGAAATGGCTTCATCAAATAGATAATTTTCTCACCTTTCCAAAAAGGTAAATTTTTCCATCTAACTCCTTGTATTTTGCAAGTTATGGCTTGGCAGAGTTTTTGAGGGAAATTTTCCACTGGAAGGTCCGACCAATAGAAATATGCCACGTGGCGGTGGAATGGCGGGCAATGAAGGAAAGCTGGAATTTTTCACTAAGAAGAAGCGTTGGGGTACAAAGGAAAATTTCACCTATGGGCCCACGAAAGGAAGAAATGGCTCGAGGCCCATGCAAATAAGAAGATGCCACGTGGAGGTAAGTTAAGAAAATTTCCAAAGTTCTCGGTGGGGTACTGAAGAATTTTTTTGGCCTGACGCTCTACAAACCAATGAAAAGATGATGTGTGTCCATAAGGCTGGTGGGTGTCAGAGGGGGGTGGAGTGATTTTTGGCTTTTCACCAAAATAGTCAAAGGGCGCAAAGAAAAATCTTGGCCCGAAAGCCCGTCGAGGAGGAAAACAAAAATTGCAAAGGCCCTAGACTAATCAAAGTGTGACATGTGTCTGGTTTGCATCGTAGGTCAGGGCATAGGGGAATTTATCAATTTTTCCAAAGTGTTGCAAATGGTGCAAAATAAAATTTGTTCCCGCGGGCCTGCAAAGGAAAGAAAAAATGATTCAGGCCCGCGCCAAATAGGAGGGTGACATGTGGTAGCGAGTGGCGGGGCGCGGAGTGATTTTGGATTTTTTCCAAAATTCAAAAAAGCATGAAATGGCCGTTTAAACCCATGAACCAATATAAATATGCCACGTGGCAGCGAGGCGTCGAGAGGGCGGAGTTTTTGGGGAATTTTTCCCAAATTCAAAAAAGGGGAAAATTTTTGGGTTTCGCTTTGTCGACTATTTTTGCCCTTTGTTTTCCCTAAATCTTCAAAGGGGCATATCTTTCGATCCAGAGCTCGGTTTTCTTGATTTTGGTGTCATTGGAAAGCTATTGAAGTCCTCTACATGATGGAATCTTCAATTTTGTTTTTTTGGTGGGGTTTGGTCGAGAAAATGAGAAAAGCCTCTGGCATGGGGAAAAGTTCGAACCAACATTCAACCACCATTTTTAATGCAAGGTATGGCTTCCATTCTTCTCCAACATGGTCAAAAATCTTGGGAATAAAATTTTAAGGGTACCCATGCTGTTTTGATGGATTTGGTTGGTGGTTGAATGTTTCCTTTCATTTTTCCCACGTTTCTCCTTCTTGGCTCGGGTTTTCATTGTTAAAAGCCAAATTTGGCTCATTTGTAAAGGGTTGGACATTTTTTATGATCTAGCAAGCTCCCTCCTTCACCATTGCAAGTGAATTTTTGGAATATCAGGCCTTTTGTTAGAATTGTAACATGTTTTGCCTCCTTTACGTGCTAATGCACTATATTTAAAAATGGAAATGACAATGCAAGCTCTATGAATGAATTTTCAATCCTTTCTTGTGTTGTTTGCTTCATTTTGATCCTTCATTACATTTTAGAAATTTGTGCATGATGTGTGTTGCATTTTTATAATCTATGTCAATTTGTAGAAGTAGATGTTCACCACTCCTTTGGTGTATCACCTTGTTAGTTTAGTTTTACCTTCTTTTCTCTCTTCTATCCTTGTCTCCTTGGTAGAATTAGAGTAGGATTTTGAGTTAAACCTCTGAAAATTTCATGTATACATTTGATTAGAGGAGTAAAGGAACCAACCTTTAATCTGGAGAGTTTTTTCCCATTTTTACAAGTCCCACAATTGGGGAAAAGATTCAAAGTTGTGCAATCACACTAGATGTCCATTATCAAAATAGAAATTTGAGAAAACATCCAGGGTGCTCTTGATTTGCACTAACACATCTCTACTACTGATCATTCCTTAGGGGCCATGATTTCTCATCGTGATGAACAATATAGGGAGCAAGCATTTTATTACATAAGCCATACTCTTTTAGACTATGAAACTTGATACACCCATGCCTAAAAACTTTACCTAGCCTTAGTTTTTGTTGCCACCAAACTCCGCCATTACCTACTCAACCACAAACACGTGTTGAGACCAACACCAATCCCTTACACTTCATGTATGCCAAAACTTATCAAAACCAAAGTGGGGTGTATACTTGCTCATGCTTCGGTTGACCTTGACCTCAAATTCATCCATCAAAAGTCCATCAAAGGACAAGCTATCACCGACTAATTGGTCAGGTGCACCTATTTCCTGGGATCGACCCTCTAACTTTGATTTTCCGATGAGTCAATTACTACCCTCTCCCTAGATGAACCCGCTTACCAAATAACACTCTTCATCGATGGTTCCAAGTGTCGGCGTGAGGATGGGGCTGGTGTTATCCTCATTCCACTTGATGGTGAACCCATGCCTTTATCTTTTAAACTTGATTTTGATTGTATAAACAATATTGGTGAATATGAAGCACTCGTATTGGGTCTCTAGGATGACTTATGCCTTAGATTTCAAGTCAATCAACATCTTTGGTGATTCTCAATTGGTCATAAACCAATTCAATGGTATATACCAGTGTCGTAATGAGATACTTCAAAAGTATAAGCATCATGTGGACATACTTTTGACCACCTTTGACTATTACGCCCTTCAAACCATCCCACGTTCTACCAACAAATTTGCAAATACCATGGCCTATTTGGCTTCTCAGATACTGCTTCGTCCGCCAACTCTAAAATATTTGTCACCATACAAAGACTCCAATCACCTTCTTATTTACCTCATGAAGTTTACTCTATCGGAACCCCTTCTCCTGATCCAAATGACCTTTGGTATAAACAATACTCAGACTATCTTTCCCTCTCCATATTACCTCTCGACCTCACTTGTAATGGACAACACGCCTTTCTTAAAAGGGTCTCTCATTACGTCATCATGGGTGGCCTCCTCTATAAGCATGGATTTGATGGTATTCTCTTATGGTGCCTTACGAGTTCTAAAATTCCCTATACCATTAAGGAAGTTCATGATGGCATATGTGGAGGTCACTTCAATGGTCTCATGGTTGCTAAGTGTATTCTTCATCTCGGCTATTATCGCCGACCCTCAACAATGATTGTTGTGACTACGTTAAGAGTTGTGTAAAATTCCAACAACGTGCCAACCTTCATCATATATCGAGTCATGCCTTATAGGTCACCCATGACCTTTGGCACTTCTCTCAATGGGGTTTGGATCTTGTCGAAGAGATCAATCCCCATTCTTCCCAAAGACATCAATGGATAATCACTGCTACCAAATATTACACCAAATGGGTTGAAGCCATACCTCTCATCTCCATGAAATCCAAGAAAATATTTGAGTTCATCAACCATCACATCATCTCTGTCACTTTTGTGTTCCACATCGCCTCATCACTGATAACGGAAAACAATTCAAAAATAAAACATTACGGAAACTTTGCGATGCCTTCGGTATTCAACTTATTTTCTTGTCACCTTATTACCCACAAACCAATGGCCAAGCCAAATCCACTAATAAAACCCTAAAAAAATTCTCATGAAAGTGGTTAATGATACTGGGAAGGATTGGCATATGCACATTCCTTTCACCCTATGGGTGTATTGTACTAGTATTCGCACTTCCACTACTTGCCACTCCTTTTTCTCTAGTCTATGGTACAAAGGCTGTTCTACCTCTCGAAGTCCAAATTCCATCACTTTGTATTTCTCTCCATGACATGCTCAATGATGATGAATTTCACCAGGACCGTTTAGCACAACTTGAGTTATTAGACAAACACCGTCTTAATGCTCTTAACCATCTCCAAGTTTACCAAAAATGTATCAAACGTGCCTATGACAAACGTGTCCATGAACGAACCTTCCAAGTTGGTGATCTCGTCCTGAAGGAAAATCAACATGTAACCAAAGAAAAAAAAAAGTAAACGGGCAAATTTTCTCCTAATTGGCTTGGACCATACATCATGACTCATGCTTATGGATCGGTTCTTATCATTTATCTTCACTCGATGGTAAAACCGAACTGAGCCCCTTAATGCCTTACATCTTTGACCATTTCTACCGTTGAATTTTGTCCTACCTCACCTTCTACCTCTTTTCATGCTCATCCCTTGAGCGCTATTTAATTCTATCCTTTCACTATGATATCCCCAAAGATTAAACAAGAATCATGTGTGTACCTATCACTCTTCTACCCTCTCTTAAATATGTGTACCATGGCTCTGCACATGGCATGATTCTTATGGATACTTTTCATCTTCTTTCAAATGAGATCCCATGGTCGTTTCACCTTACTTTCTGAACAAGAATTTGATTCTTCACCTTAGTCTTGTCCATGACTTAAAATCCCTCACATGGGATCCAACTCCTTGAGTCAAACTTGCAATAAAAAGATGAATCCCTCAAAATGACATCTTTCGTGATGCTATAAATAGACTGCTCCTCAAAGGATAGTTATGTAAAGCCTCCTAAAAAAGAGAGAATATGAAGCTTCTGCATCGATCAGCTTCACAAAGACCTCAAGGAGTTAATTTCCTCATCCCATATAGACTTTCTACATCGATCAGTCTATCTCAAAATACAAATCAAAATAGAAAACTTTTTCATCATGGACTTTCTCAATGTGATCCTCGGATCTCTTGCCAAAAGGCATGATACCTAAAACCATATAACCTAAGCACTTTTTACCTTCTCACCATCCGCACCTTCATTTCCTATCACCTCAAGGGACCTGTTGGAACCGTGACATTTGGTGATCATGTGACTATTCTTCACCTTTAGAATAATCAATCATGTAATGTCTTTAGGGTCTTATGTTCACCAGCCTATCTAAGGTATGATCCAACCATTATGATCCTCACCAATTAGGTGGCTCTCTTGCCTCCTCTTATCTTTCAACTTCTTCATTATGTATTGATCATCCTATACAGGACTAGATCCTCGACGCTTATCTCTAGGAAATTTTCCTCTTTCACCACAATCAACTTAAAATCACCCATACCTATTTTCCCACAATTCAACCATACCTAAAATACCTTGACTCAACCATACCTATAACCTACTAACCCATTCTCATACCTCCTCACATTTTCCCTAGCTTATGGGAGAACTACATTGGCCTGAGGTCCCTATTCACCGGGACTATGTAGGCAGCACTCCGAGGGCATGGGGCCCTTGGAGGTTAGCTCGACCACTCTCTACCCTAACCAATTCCCTCTCCCCTTTCCTAGTCACATTCTACCCTAGTTAGTTTCCTTTTATATCAATAATTGGAAATTAAACCAAACAAACAACAATTTCTTCACATCTTTACCATCATCACTCATACATTCATTATGTCTACCATTTCTTTACCGTTATCATGCATTTTACTATAAAACATCTTAACGTGACCCATATCATCATTAATTGCACAAATTAATGAATTACAAACTCAACCAATCTCAACTCAACCATACCTAAACCAACCTAAACTTCATCATACCTAAGTCAACCTAACTCAATCCATGCCTAAACCAAAAACTTGACTCAATCCATGCCTATGACCTGACTCAATCCATACCTATGACCTGACTCCATCCATGCCTAAACCACAAACCTGACTCCATCCATGCCTAAACCAACAACCTGACTCAATCCATACCTATGACCTGACTCAATCCATGCCTATGACCTGGCTCTATCATGCCTACAATACTTAGTTTCCATCACACATACAAATCAAAATAGTAAGTTAAACACAACCTTGTATACATCATGTCATAATCACAATCATCTCTATAAATCAATCATCAAAACATGTGTATCCATATACATGACTCTCAAATGTATTTGTCACGCAGGCTGGTATATATAAAAAATCTCAAAAACTCTCATGTACATCCTCACTATCTTGGCACGTAGGCCAGTATATATGTCAAAAATATGATGTCAAAAATAAACTAATCATACATGGAGCTCAATCATCTCCCCATCTGATATCTAATCATGTCTCATTTGTCTCCTCCTCCGCTCCTCTAGCATGGCGTCCAGACACCTCCCCACGCCTTGCCCCCGATCGGCTCTTGATGGTCTTGCCTCTGGAGTTGGCCTCCGTGGACTAGTGGCCTCATCCTAAACTAGCCCCTGGATCGCTAGCCCCCTGTACTCTCCACACTATGTGTGTGGGATCTTCTCCTCTCACTCAAGGCCTATTGTGCTCTGTGTTCGGCATTTGATAAGACATATATCCCCACTGCCATCAAATGATCCTGGTAGTATCTCACCTCACCCATGGCGTCTCTTAATCTAGCGGCAGTGCATCGCATGCGGTGGTGGCATTGGCCTCGACCCTGCCATGCTCCTACCTAAATAACAGGACACTGTCCCTACCCCGTGGTTGTGCCATCGGCCCCGGGAATCTACACATGTACCTAGGCTCAAGGGCCGCTTATTCGTGCCTGTGTAATGACCAACTCGCCCTGCAAAGTCAGAACTTGTCCTCGTGCTATGGTCAACTAGCCCCTAAACTGTCACTGTGCATGTAGGGCAGCTACCGCACCCCATCTCCATCTCCACCATCTCTCTCCCTCCCTCAGTGCAGGTGCTTTGGTCCTCCCCGTACTCCATGTGCTGAAAAATAGCCACCGGTTCTTCTGCTGTGTGCAAACATGTGCCTTGACCCCTCGGATGTCCCTGTACTATGCCCAACTGGGTCACCAGGGTAGCCACCTGCCCCTATAGGGCATCTCTCTAAACCGTGATTTGCGGTAGCCAAATATGGCTTCCCAGGCCTCGGCGGTCTTGCTCATAGTTGTGCGGCAAGCTCACCATTATCTTTACCTTCCCATCACCCTGACATCATCTATCTATTGATCGACTAATTGCTCCTCCTTGCCTAGTTAGCACTGTAGGTCATGGTGGAGACATAGGCCTCTTGACATCATCTCTCCTATACTATGAGAAGGGTGGAGGTATATCATGTGGAAAACTAAACCACCATCTGATCCAATCTACAGGTATCATCTCATGCTCTCTGGGCCTCCGCCTCTATCCACCACATCTTTTTAAACCATCTAGCTCTGCCGTCATCTTCTTGTATGAAGGATAGCCTACATATGGCCTCTAAATGATGTCCACGCCGGAAAACCCCTCCAGTAATCACCTGTAATAAGCTACATCATGTGTCACTCTCACTGCTTGGCGCTCTCCCATAACCAACACCCATTGCTTGTAGCCCACTCAAACAAAACCTAGCTTGAATGCATCAGCTCAGGGCATACCAACTGGGTGCACACACACAATGTGCTCATATGCCCAATAATGTAACAAGAATGTGCAACACAAACTAAATCGCCGTAGTCACCCATAAGCCCACAACTCCCTGTATAGCTATACCAAGAACACAGGCACCCATGCAAACAGATTCCTGCTCTCCACCATGTCATATAGGACCCCATCGGTGATAGTGGGAATCACCCACCTCTACATCCGGTAGTACAAAATAGTAGACTACGCCTCCATCAGAAGCACTACCAGCCTCATCTCCTTGGGGTAGGCTCGATACATCACCCCGTAGCTCATACTGCACTGTGGAATCCTAACAATGTCATCCCCTCTCCAAACACTCAATAAAGAACTCCTCAGATGCCTCTGAGGAGATCAAGTAAACCTATGTACCTATTATAGGTAGTCACAGGATCCTATAAACATCCTCTAGGGTGATCGTGATCTCACCGTTAGTAAATGGAATGTATTGGTTGTTGAATCCCATCTATCAATGAGGGCAACCATCAAACTCACCTCCCGGACTACATGTCGGTAGCGTCTAACCCCAATCAGGCCCACATCTACAACATGGATCCACTCCTCACGGATCATCTCTCCTCGGTATCTCCATGAGTAGGGGAGGTACCCTATCCCTCATCCATAGTTGGTCCCTTGCCTACATACAACCAATCATTTTATTAAACCTTGAGCACACCTACATGTAACCTTGCTACCCCCACTATACCACTTACCCTAACTAAATCAACCTTTCACCTATTTCTATCCCCTAAATCCACACCACCTATCTACCCACACATCAGACCCTCACCTATTTTCATTTTACCTATCTACCCACACCTTGACCTTTACCTATTTTTAGTTTTGCCCTCTCACGATTTTCCCAATTCACCCACCTACCCATACTCATAACTCTTCCCCCTACCTATCTATCAATAACTCCGTCCATGTCCATTATAGCTACTTATGGGTCTACTTCTCTATCTTTTTGACTGAAATTAGTCATCCTCGAACAAACATGGTTCAAGAATAATCGACATCATTTGTCACATCGTGATCAATACCTTACCCACCGATTTGGATAAGAGAAAACTAACGTAAGTCACACATTGCGGCGACAAACCCGCGAAGCTCGCCCTATATTTCTCTCCACACTCCTCCTTTCTACCCATTTCCCCCACCAATACCTACCCAATACCTATTCCCACCCCTCACTTACCTAAACCTACCCTCCCTTGTTCCCATTTTCTCATTACATTCCCTTCATTCAAATTTTAAATATTCCCCCAAAACCCCCTTTCCTCCTACCCAATTTCCCTCCTCCACCTAATCAAAACAAACAAACAATTATAATGGGTTCTTACCTCGTCACACCGCCATCTGCATGATGGTACCTCGAAGCCATTGCGTAGGTCCACCCGATCCCTCTCCTACCTCTGCCATCACCAATCACCCGCTAGCTCAATCAAATCAAATCAATCACCCAATCCAATCACCACGCTCGTAGACCCGCCTATCGACCAACAATCACTCACTCATGGCTCACCAACTCAGCTCTCTCATGCCATTTGGTCGCTTTCCACCTCTTTATCTCTTTCTTGTCATTTTCTCCTATGTGGCAAATGACAAATGATTTTCAAAATGCGGAAATTTTTCTTTTTATAACCTTCCTGACTTGACCGGCAACGGTTTTACCTTGACCGACATCGGTCATGTGCCTTAGCCTACTGTGGTCGGTCCATGGCAACTGGCAGCGATTCATTCGAACCATTTTTGGTTATCCTACTTAGTCTTATTACTACCCACTACCCCTATTTTATTGGGTTACATCCTTTTACCTCACCCACACCTGACTTGGACATTTCCCTTTACCCTCCTAACCTCATCATTTACCACCTAACCTCTTCATCATTTGGGGACTCATTATTTTACCCATACCTCGGCCCTACCCATGCCGTGACCTAGCTACTTGGACCTGGAACATTACTAGTGACCTATGACCTCATGTGCTCGCTATACCTTGCGACATTATTACCATGTTGTTTGACCTAATGACCTTACCTTGCCTTTTACCGTGACCATTTATCCTGACCCAACCTTTGGTGTACTGGAACATACCTAAATGTTCCTGCACCTGACCTATGTTGTGTTTCCTGACCATATCCTATACCTTGGATATCAGAATCACCTCAACCTTGTTTGGATAAACCTATCGACCATGTAGACAATGTAGATTTTACATGCTCTTCAACTCGGTACCATGTTATAGTTTATATGTGTGGGTTCATTTGATCACATTACTACCTTTAACCCCGACCCATTACCTAGATTAACCGATTGACCTTTACCCTCTCGCCACCACTTGTCCACCTTCCTCTTCATCACATTCACCTTTTATCAAACCACTCACCGATTACGCCTCATCGGTGCTTAGTTTGAGGGGGATCACCTTCACCCACACATGGGGCAACCACATCTTATTTTTTTCAGCGTCGCTTACCAATACAAGCTACGCAAAAAGGGGTAAAATGTAGACACAAAAATTAGGTCACACTCCCCTTGGTCCCTCGTTAAGTAATCACCTCAAACACACTCACCTAACCATGGCCCCTTTCACCCCCACACTAATATTAATTTAATTAATTAAATTAATCCATGACATTTATTATTTAAATATCTTAATCAAGATAATTCTCACACTACCTCACCATAAATCTATTCTTAGTATGTTTCCATAACTAACTAAGACCTACCCAAATCCTAAAATTCAAATCCTATATCCCCTCTAACCACATTCCTCCCATTACAAAAGAAGTTTCCATTCTAATCCACAAAGGAAAGGGAACAAGATCCAAGAAATCAATTAGATCTACCCATTTTAGTAAACCTAGAAATCCTACCCTAATCGATGCCGATCACCCTAAACTGCCACCGGTTAACCCGGAACCATCATCGATTACCATTTATTCCCCTAAACAACCTTATTTTAAGGTTGGCACATTCAAAGAGCAAGGAACAAAACCAA
This sequence comes from Taxus wallichiana var. yunnanensis, assembly GCA_018340775.1. NCBI lineage: Eukaryota > Viridiplantae > Streptophyta > Pinopsida > Cupressales > Taxaceae > Taxus > Taxus wallichiana. Next base: position 717,239,540 of record CM031238.1, read on the forward strand.
AGCTGCATGCAATCAAAACTAGCATTCGTACACACATCCGAACATCCATAGCCAGCATCAGAAGTGACCATAGAGCCATTTTACATTCATGGGAGCATCCTGGGAAGCACCATCACCACACCAAATTCCATCCATCTGATCAACTACCATTGCCATCTAGCCATCAAGCTCATACAACAATAAGTATTTTGTTAACCAACATTCATCTACTTTCATTTTAGTAAGCTTTGTTACCTCTATTATCAGTTTCTACTTGCACTCCCATTCTCCCACCATTTACCTTCATGCAAGTTTGATCATTCCTTCACCCACACCATTAAATTTCCCATACCCAACTGTTAAACACCTCTAAGTATACCTAAGATCTCCATAGACCTTTCCATTGCCCTCTTCATTTCCATTTAGCCTCAGATCTGTCCTTACACCAAGATTTTAATAAAAAATTTCACCCGATCAGACGATGCCGGTTACCCATGACCATCGTTGGTCCATCCTGAACCATCATCGGTTACACTAGACCGACGTCGGTCTCTGTGTTTTACCCTCAAACCAAGAACAGAGCCTAAATTCTCCACCAAACACCCAAAATAGCCCAAAACTAGACCTTGACCAGTACCAGTACTCTGACAAAGACCTCGCCCTTTAGATTCAATCATAGCTTAGCCTGTTGTGAATGAATTTGCTTATTATAGTCGAATGAGATACCTAAATCATTTTAAATACAGTAGGATTTCATTTATATTTGACATTGAATTGTTTTAAACAGTGGATTGATAGCCTTCTAGGGAGTATCACACTTCCCGAACTAGCATACGGTAGGCAGTCCATTGTCATATGCTATTTAATCTCTTTTGGTGGTCTTGTTGTTCATTTTAGGTAGTTCCTCCTAGCCAAAAGGAAGCTCTCACGATCAACTAGTGGATCAAGAAGTCATACGTGTGCAACAACCTTCAACCAGCTTCAACAGGTATTCCTCCTAACCCTTTTACCCTTATCTGTTTCATCACATTCTAAGAAACGCTCTAAGAATCAAGTGAAACAACTCGCTTTAGTTTAATGTTTTAATATGGCATTATTCATGATATTGTATTGTTAGCATTAGGATGCTAACTCGTTCACAAGTTGACTATGAGGCACACAATGCCACTATTCATTATCAAATATTATGTTATGACGATGATATCATGAGTTATTATAGACATGTTTTGGTATTGATATTTGATCCATATTTGATGTATGATGATGATTATATCATTTCATTCAGTGGATGATTCATGTTTTTGATATACTTCTAGCTTAGCATGGCTTGTATGGATGTTGATTTCGATGCATATGATCATATCATATTTTGTTATCATATTGGGTAGATATGAGGTTTGCATTGAGTTGTGTAAGTGACAGGAAATAAATCATGAGGAAAATGTGGGACTTAGGGAACACACACCGCTTAGCACAAAAGGCCTAATGGCCAAACCTCTTCTTCTTCTTATCGATTACAACACCCCCTTTCTCATGTTGTGGTTTTTCATGTTGGTTGCTAAAGTTTTATATTGTGAACCTAATATTTCCTTCATCATGGTGATGAAATTGCATGTTGCTTATCTACTTGCTAAATTTTTATGTTCCTTTTGGTTTATTGTTAACTAGTGTTAAATGTTACCCTTTCCATGTGGTTCTAGCATCTTATTTTGGTTTTGGGATGATGTGTTGAGGTTAGGTGGATTAGGCCACCTAATCATGGATTAGGTGAGCCTAATCACCCCTCCTAAATGCCACATTTTTCCCAAACTCGGATTTGGGAAAATGTGCCATTTAGGAAGGGTAAATGGCAAGCAAGGGACCTCATTTACATGGAAAAGAGGCCCTAACCCCCATCCCTATGGGTGGGTGGGATATTTTTAATGAAAATGAGACTCATTGCCCATTTTACCACTCACCACATACTTCATTTTACGTGAGATTTGATTTTTGGGTTTGTATGGGATTTGGGAAATTCCCTCATGATTGTTTGGGCTATTTTTTTATTTTTCCTTTATTCTATGTTGACAATTTTTCTAATTCTCCATTGGTTGGGGTTTTGGTGGAAGGTGACATTTTTCACCTTCCCATTTCTTGTCTTGGTTTGCTTCTTCTCTTTTTAAACCCTCACTTCCATAGAGATGGGACCCTAACCCTTGGGGTATTATTCAATTTGTGATTTAAACACCTATCCTAAGTTTAATTCACCCCATTATGTTTTACTCGTGAGTAATTAAATATTAACTATTTAATTACACCTTTTTACATGTATCCTAACCACTTATATACCCCATATCTATTCTATCCATATATCCCCCCTATTTCTCCTCCTCCCAAACCAAGCAACGGGATATTTCCGTATTTGAGGTGGAGGGATCACTCTCATCTTTCCAAAAATCACTTCTTTTGGCCATTTCGGGAGTCTGTTCCATGATCGGCGCCGACCGGTACTCGACACCAATTTTTTGGAATGGCGCCGATTTAATCTCGGTCGGCGCCGATTACAAATAGAAGCCCAGAACTCAGTTCTGGTTAGACACAGATTGTGAGAGAGACAGTTAGATGGTGAGATAGACAGTGAGTTAGACAGAGAGAATGAGAGAGTTTTGAGCATCAAGTCTGAGCATTATCTATCAAGTGAGAGCGAATCCTGTCCAAATCAATCCCTGAGAGGAGCACCGTTACTCTGCTCTTACCACATCGACATCGTGAGTCTCCATTGATTTTCTGGTGACTTTGTTCCTGCATCCAGCATAGGTGGAGCCTTTCCAGTATCTCTACGGCTTCGCAGATCCAGGGACGTTGATGATCTTGCCTTCATTTTTCGTTTCCCAAACCTTCTTGCAGTTTGTCTTGATCAATGCAAATCAAAACAAGTCGACGCCGATCTATATCGGTTGATGCTTATCTAAACCAATCCGAACGATTTTACATAATCGATGCCGATCATCCTACAGACAGGTAAAAGAACTCAGGTAACACAAATCCAGCATTGTTTTCACAGTTTCCTATTTTCTGTTGCTTTCATCTCACTGTTTAGATTCTGTTTATTACTTTGATTAGAAAATCTAGTCCTTTACGTACATCTTTTATCATGTATGCTTCTTTACTTAATTGAAAACGTGGACTGACATCCACCGAGGGAGCTTATCGCTTCCCGGACCCGCTTCTCGGGCAGTCCACCTAAATATCTTTTAACATGGTCTTTTTCTCAAAGCATTGTCTCGCAGGTTTCTTGGATCTATTGTGCAGGATCGCTCGTGTGCGCCCGTCTTATCTACATCGGCTTCCTATCCATCTACATCTTCGGATCTTGTCCATCAGGTATCGATTTCATTTGAGTTTTTTAAGGTTTTTGTGTTTAGTTTGGTACATTAACTTGGACAGTAATGCGAAAAATTCTTGATCAACATTCGCATGCACCGATGGGACCTAACCAAAGACCCTTATTGGTAAGTTTATCTCTTTTCTAGTTTTGAGCTTTGTTCTTTTTCTTCACCGATTTTATCGCTTCGCTTAAGCATTTCTTTTCATCATTTCATCTTGTTTCTTCCATTTCAATTTGCAAAGTTAGGTCCTTTGTTTTTTTTTTTTTGAAAATCTCAATTCCAATTTCTATTTATAAAATTAGTAAATATTTCATTTGATTTCAAGATTGCATGTTTGATCCATCTCTTTATGTAAAATTGTTATTTCTTTGACATTTTCTAATTCCTTAAATAGAAATTTTTCATTTTGCATTATTAGATATATCTTTCTGGGTTTGTTTGTGTGTTTGCTTAACCTTTTCTTATGGAGCACTTTGCTTGTTCATGGGATATGTTCGAGGGAAGAGCTCAACAACGCACTTTTTGAAGTCCACACACCTTGGAGAGCTAAATCTATAGGTATTTCTCTTTTACGATGTTTTCCCTTTTTAGGAAAAAAAAAAAAAGAGAGACTTTGTTTGTTTGTTTTCTATCACATTCAAACATTTTGATTTTGGTGCTTAAAAAGAATTTAATCACATTTGGGAAAGAATCTGTTTGACTTGTCTTCATCGAAATCAAACACTTCATTTTTAAGTGCTTAAAAATAACTCTTTCTTTGTCATTTCTGTTGTATGTTTTTCATCTAGTTTTAATTAGGTTGGAAAATTGATCAAAATCGGTAGTGACACTATTTGATTTTTATTTTTCACCCTTGCACACAAAGCCAAAATCACTAGGTATAAAGCATTTAAACAAAAATTCCTCCCCTGGCCTCACCTACTTGGAAGTGACATCCAAGAGGAAGATCCTACGTGGTACTCGGGCCGCACTATAAATTCACGGAAGTTCTGGTATATATTGGCAAAGCACCCGACTCCCTTATCACAACGGTGTGAAGTGCGGGGGTAGGCCCCTATATCAAGCCACGTACTAGTCTTTTACTAAAGTTCCTTTGGGACTCCTCACCAAAACATTCCCCAAACCATCCTTAGTTTGGCTATCTCGAGTAGTTCTGTTCTAAAAGGCCTTCCTAATATTTTCTTTCTTAAAAGCATAAAAACTTAAAAGAGATAATCACTACGCCGCTTGAATTTTCTCGGCATTAGTTAGGTCAATCTTCTTTTTTGCTATATTTCAATTTTTATGACGGTCATCACTCGATTACAATCTAGAAGAATGGCTCAAATGGCCCCTTCTTCCTCCAAGATCACCACTAGTGTGGATGTTTCGGAACCCCCGGGTCTTCCTCGGGACCACCGTTAGTGGTTGCCCATCCTAGTCATATAATATTTTATTCGTAAAAGCAACCCCATTTTATCCAAAACCCCTAGTCCTTGAAATATCATCCATTCTGAGTGGGTTGGTGTTCCTCATTTTCCTAAATTTATAGTGCTATTTTTTCTAGGGGTCTTCGCCTTCATTTGAAAACATCTCCTATAAAAACCTAGTTGATTCTTATGGACTACCAAATTACACAATACTATTCGAAATTTGAACTCGATCCCTTACCACCAATCCAGAATTCAATTTTACGATTATCCTCGTGTGACCATCCCATGCTTTTGTAGAATAGTTATGCATCATTTTTTTCACCTCGAACCACGGAAGAGGGTGGCGCACTTGTGCCTCCTTTTTCTCTTCCACCGACCATGTCGACTAGTTCTCAAATAGTCTTGCCCATTCCTAACGTGGTGACACTCGACTATTCCACAAGGGTAAGTGCACCAAGTTGGGGACGCGTATAGTGGACATCAAATCCTGCATTTTACATTAAAAACAAAAAAACATCAAATTTAGTCTTTTGACGGACTTGAACCATGCCGAAAAAGTAAAAACTATGTCATAAAAATGGTACCATTGCGTAGGGGTGACTCTTAGTTTTGTAGAAATATTGATTTTAAAGTGAATAGAAGAGGATAAATATCATTTTATAATTTTTGACTAATAGTAGGTCTTTAAGACACTTTTGTTGACGCGATAGAGGAGGTGTTTCCGTGAATGTTTATGTCTGGACGTTTAAGATGGGAAAAGAGGTTTGTTTCACGTATCGGAGATTTTGGCGCTTTGTGATAAAACTTATACCATCCCAACCGTGGTGAAATTATATACATGTTCAAAACTAAGGTTTTTATTTGATTTCAATATTTTTGATGAAGCGATGGCTTAAAACAGAAAGTGCTTGTCTGTTTTCTTTATGTTTTCATACCACTTTAATGGAAAAAATCATAAAAAATAAAATATTACTCAAAAAATACAAAATAAAATCCATCCCAAGATAGATAGTGGCATATAACTTCTCACCAAAGGAAAAAATATATATCAATTTTATAATCATCCAAATTGTGGGCAAACGGACTATAATCTTATTGGCATTTTTAAAAATATCATACCAAGTCATATGAATTTGTGTTTAATATAGCTAATCTTGTCCATTTTTACAAAAATTAGTATTTTAGAAACTAGATTCCGGATGCTATGATTCATATTAATATAGTTTTGTCTAATTTTGAGTGTATGTATTTTCTAATCCCTACAAGTTGATATTATGTCTCCTTATTCTGCAATATGATGTCCTCAAATGACCCTATATTTGCCATCAACTTCCCTCACTTTCCCACAACCTACTTCGAGAAGTCCTCTTCTCTAGCTATAATGGGCGCATCTGCACACCCACAGATCGCTTTGTTAATTCATCTATGCCATCCATTGTATCCCAGGGTCAGTACCTCTTTATGAGTCAACCCCCTTCGACTAGTCAGTTGGTTCCTGCTTCTCGTCCTCCAGTTGGTTTTTCTTCCAATGTTCCAGCAACAGTGACCTTCGCCCATCCTCTAGCATCGGTGCCCTTAATAACTAATCCAGCAGTAAAATCCTCTTTCAGACCTTATTCCCCACCATGTCCAATCAAATCAACACCCATGTTCCTCAATCCATTCCGATTCAGTCAACAAGCATAGGAGTCCACCAATCACAGGCTCCATCTATCATCCAACCTTCTTTTTCTCAACCACTTGTCATCTCACAGCCTGTCTATACATAGGCTCCTTCACAACAAATACCACACCAGGCATCACCCAGAACACCTGGTTACTCCTCTTATCATCCTATCAATCAACAGATGAATCCCCCGTTGACACCTCAACAACATCCACCATTTTCTTCTTATGTAGGACATGCCAGCATGCCTCCTCCTCAATCTGACATGGTCCAAATTATTTTCAAGAAAATTATAGAATTGAAGCCTCCACCAAAGGGACTCGCCTTCATACTCTTTTGAAGAAGTGTGTAATGAACCCATTCACCCATCAGTGGCTTTTAAGCCTTATCCTCCCCAATGGGAACTTCCTAAATTTTCAAAATTTCATAGTCGAGAGGACCCTCAACAGCATCTGTGAGCATTCAAACATGCTTGCTACCTTATAGTCCAGGATCAGGAGCTTATGCTCCGTACTTTCCCTATGTCTCTCGCAGGACCTGCTTTAGACTGGTATAATAACATTCCCCAACATTCCTTGTTTTCTTTCTCTCAATTGGCCCAGATGTTTGTTGAAAACTTTTCAATAAATATCGCACATAAGATCTTGATTACAGATCTTTATAACATTCGTCAATTCGATGATGAGTCTATTGCAGACTTTGTCGCTCGTTGGAGAGGGATAATAAACCAATTGTCTTTCTCCCTTCCTCAATCTCAACAGATCGAGTTATTTACTCGATCCTGTGCTAATCATATTTCCTCTACCTTAAGGATCTAGACCTTTCACACATTCGAAGAAGCCTTTACGATGGCACGCAAACTTGAATCTCGTGCCATTGAATAAGGGAAGTTAAAACTTCGTTCTAAATCTAAACCAGATTTTTCTCGGTTTACAAAATCAAACCCTTCCACTTCTAAAGACAATAATCGGGATCCACCAACGCTATCGTATTAAAAACATCACGAGTCGATAACACTTCTAATCAAAAACCACAGAGAGATTCCTCATCTTCTAGAAAAGGATCCTCGTCATCTCTATCTTTCACGTTGTTGGGGGAATCATATGCTTCTATCTTGGAAAAAATGTTGGAAGTTCACATGATCAAACTTCCCCCCATTAGGAATATTGATGAAAGCCAAGAACGTCCATTCTGGTATAGGGAAAATGACTTCTATCATTATCATAGAACCAAAGGTCATGACATTGAACGATGTCAGACCTTCAAAAATCTTGTCCAGAAATTCATTGATAAAGGCGAGCTCATTTTGGATAACCCAAATGCTCCCCCAAATCAAGCACTTGATGTTTTTAAACAACCTTTTCCTAATAATTCCCCGAACCATGATGCTTCAGAGTCTCAAAAACCAAACACTCATACTATCAGCTTCATCTCTACTGAAGAATCTTCTTCTAAACCTAAGCCATCTGTGAACACATCGACCGAATCAGAACCTCCTTCCACTTCGTTAATCGCTGGGATTCCACCATCTTCAGATAGCCCATCTTTGAATATTCCAACATTGTTAGATACAGATTCATCTCTCTCTGCTTCTTTGTCTGATCTTCCGTCCATACCCGAGACAGTATCATCCTCATCTGTCTCATCGTCAGATATTCTTTCAATGCTCGAGGCAATTACATCCCTTCGAGTTTCCACCATGGATACATCTACTTCTGTTTCTCCCATTTTTGCTTGTGACTATGCCATTGGTAAATGTACCTATAGTTGTACCCACTTTGATGGAAGCATCTTTGATTTTGACTCTTCCCGTTTCCTTTCCTACAGTAGTCTCACCCATAATTACTATACCAGAAGTAGCTCCCTTGCAAGGAACTACTTCTTCATCACTCACTTCTTCCATCACCGATGCTACTTTTCCTATTAAGGGAAAATCTAAAGAAGTAGCACCAGCACCCACACTCTTGGTGCCTGAACTTAGACCAAGACAACTGAAATCTAATGTTGCATCATCAGTACCTCCCCATTTTCTTCCCCCGAAAAGGTTACAATCACCTTATGTGGTTGAAATTGTCACCATCCCTGAAAAAGGAAAGCCCATATTTCAAACCATCAAGACTCTTGGTGCTTTCCCGTAAAAATATCTCTCTACGCCTCATAAAAGATTAGATTTTTCCACTGAGAAGATGTCTTCTTCTGCAAACTTATCAAAACCATCATCTTCTTCTACAACACATTCTTCACCAGCACCTCGAAAAGTGGACTTACCTACTAGAAAGACGTCACCTCTTTTATCAAAATCATCATCTCCATTACCGAAAACCAGGGCACCCTCTGTTCCTCCAACCAAACCTACTTTGGAGATCTCCCCTCATCTAAATCGACATTATATAAATCATCATTAGTTTTGACCAAGCAGCCTCCCTTATCTCTGAAGACCACAACACTTGTCACATCTCCATCATCTTCAAAATCTATTTTAGGGGCTCCTCCTCCATCGAAATCAATCATGTCTCACTTACTTCCATCTCAAGTGCCCAAATCTACTCCTCCAGATGTCTAAAAAATAAGACGATCCCTAAAGAGACTGTCAAACCTAACATGCAGGTTCTTTTACCTCAGAAGTTTGTTAAAGTAAAGGAGGCGCCTTCATCATCTCTATCCTCATCTTTGTCTACCGGATTCTATACTGAAATCCTCCACCAACTTATCCAATCTTCATCCATATCTCTTCCTCCGATTAAACCCTATAACCCTAAAGGAGTAAAACCTTCCTGGTTTAACTCTGATTTGATTTGCGCTTACCACCGTACTCCGGGTCATGACACCGAGGGATGTAAAGCTCTTCAATCTGTCATCAACAGTCTTTTGGAAGAAAGTGATCTTTTGCTTGGAAGAGGAGGAGGAACAAGTATCTCCTGTCATCTTAGCTCCATCTGAGCCCCAACGATCTACTCAGACCTCTACTTCTAGTGATTCCACTCTAGATGGTCTTCCACCTTCTCAAATTGACACAATTCATATCGCCACTAGAACCCAACAGTATGATAATCCATCATCATCTACAACATCTCAACCACGGGTTGTCATTTTTGTAGCCCCCGAAGGAGTTCTTCCTTCCTCATTAGCCCCGAGACCTCGGGTCTCTATTCGTGCTTTGCACCTCGGGCTCAAATTCCCGTGTTAGTTGAGGAGAGTGTTATGAAACAACTCACCCAGGCTCCGGTCAAAATGTCTCTTTTTGACCTCATTCAATCCTCTCCGCAACATCGCCAGGCTCTGATTGATAATCTACGTCGCATCATAGTGAATTCAGATGAACCCCAGCCATTCGAGATGGTTATTGGATTGAATAGACCATCAACCACCATTTCTTTTGAAGATTCAGAAATTCCTTCCCTTTCTTCCGAGGATTTGGAGGCTCCCCTCTTTATCACAGTCCAAATCAACAACACTACATTAAAACGCACTATGATCGACAGTGGTGCTGCACTCAACGTCATATCCTCGCACACATTCGAGCAAATTAAGTTACCAAAGAACGTAGTGTCACCCCCGCCTTTCGCTCTTCGATCATTTAACGATCAGCTAGCAGTTACTTTAGGAACTGTGGTCCTACCCATTCGAGTAGGTAAGAAGCTGCTTCACGAACTCTTTTACATTGTTGAAGGGAAATTCCACTACAATATGATCCTCGGACGCTCCTGGATTCGTGCAATGCATTATGTCCCATCCACCCTCCATCGATGCTTAAAATATCAATATGAGGGCAAAATCTATACTCATCCAGGAGATCCTTTTCCTTCCGCACAATGCGACATGACCACAGGGTCTGCCCCTCTAAAGGAGAATGCTTGTTCTCCTGACAAGGCCTCATCCTCTTCCATACCTGCAACTAAACTACCAGACTTACAAAATCTAGAAGAGACATTGCAGTGTTTCTCACTAGGAGAGCTTCCTCTCCTTTCTTTTGACGCCCATCTCAAACCTAACAAGTAGTATGGTAGACTAGAAAACAACTCGAATATCAGCCAGTCTCAGTAGCATCATCACCATTGGTCCGCCCAATCAACGACTAATTTCATTTACGGTGGTCTTGATATACCTCACTATCACCAGGATTCTCCTCCTAGGACCAAGCCTTATTTAAAGCAAGATTCGATTGTCTACATAGAATCCCATGTTTGCAAAAACTTATTTATATCGATGTGCGTGGAAGGGCTTTAGCTTAGGAAAATATGAACAAGGTGTGCATGACCTCGTGTCCATTCCAACTCTCAAGCCACATCAAAAATTTGGTATAGGATTTAAACCTCTTTCAAAAGCCACCATCACTATTCTCGATGAGCCTCTTCTTATTGAGGAACCATCTTCTCCCGCTAGGTCAGAAGCATCACTTGATGTGGATGATGCCATTTCCATCCCATCTACTTTTTTTTTAGTCAATACCATTTCCTTAGGGCCACTAACCTATAAGACTAATGACAAGTCCGCTTCCATACCGTTAATTTTCCCTGAAATAGTTAGAGACAACTCTCCTACTATCAACACTATCCACTGTGTGGATGATGATTCTATCCTCACCTATCTAGGGGCAGAGGATTCCTATCTTCCTAAAACCATTCCTTCTGACATGTCTACGCTTCTCAATGAAGCCACTATCGACCTTAATATAGGGACTTCTAAAGACCCTCGCATCATTAAGGTTGGCCAATCCCTTAATCCATAGGAGTTAGGAGACTTTACCACTTTTATTTCCAACCATCGTCAAGAATTTGCTTGGTCATATGAGGATATGCCAGGACTCGATCCCGATATCGTGGTCCACAATATCATTACTCTTCCCGACATCAAACCGGTTAAACAAAAATGATGTAAAATGCACCCTAGAGTAGCCCTTCTTGTTAAAGAAGAGTTGCAATGCTTGCTCTTGGCTAACTTCATCCAACCCATCGATTATCCACATGGGTTTCCAATGTAGTACCAAGAACTCAAAGCTCTTTGGGAAAATTCAAATTTGTACCGACTTCCGGATCTTAATCTTGCTTGTCCAAAAGATGATTTTCCTCTACCTAATATCGACCAACTCGTGGATTTAACTACGGGTCATGAGATGCTTTCTCTTATGGATGTTTTCTATGGGTATAATCAAATTCTCATCACACCAGAGGACCAACATAAGACTTCCTTCATAACTCCTTGGGGGACCTTTTGTTATCGTGTCATGCCTTTCGGTCTTAAGAACGCAGGAGCAACCTATCAGCGAGCAATGACCTACATCTTCCATGATCTCTTACACAAAACTATGGAAGATTACGTCGACGATCTCCTCGGTAAATCCAAACACCGTCAAGATCATCTTTTCATTCTTGCACCTCTCTTTGAGAGGCTTATTCACTTTTTTCTTCTTCTAAATCCATCTAAGTGCATGTTTGGCGTTCTCACTAGTAAACTCTTAGGCTTTATCATTTCCATTAGGGGTATTGAAGTAGACCCTAAAAAATAAAAACTTTCCTTGAGATGCCTCCCCTTCTAATTTAAAGCAACTTCCAGCCTTCTCAAGGATGTCTTCAATCAATGCATCGTTTTATCTCGCAACTGTCGGACCGTTGTCAACCTTTTCATCATCTCCTCCATAAGAATGTTCATTTTGAATGGGATGAGTGTTGCCAAAAGGCCTTTGATGATCTCAAAGCTTATCTTCTTTCTCCACCTGTGCTTACACCTCCACGCGAGGGGGAGCCTTTCTATCTTTATATCTCTATGACTAACCATGCTCTGGGAGCCATGATCTCGCATCGGGATGCTTGCGGTAAAGAACAAGCCATCTATTACATCAGTCACACTCTCCATGAGTATGAAACACGTTATTCCAAAGCTGAAAAGATCTATGTTGTGCTCTCTTCTTCGCAACTTCTAAGCTTCGTCACTACCTCCTTAATCACAAAACTTACATTGTCACAAGTGTCAATCCACTCAAGACAATACATGCGAAGCCTTATCACAATGATCGTATCACTCATTGGCTCATGCTTATGACAGAATTTGATCTCGAGTTTATCCCACAAAAGTCTATCAAGGGTCAGGTCATTACAGATCAATTAGCTGATGCTCCTCTTCCAGACACTCAAGTCCCCCTTGCTCAATTCCCCGATGAATATATCCAACAAATTGATTTTGGTCTATCTCCATTTAAAGTAAAACTCTTCTTTGATGGATCCAAATGCCAGCAAGGGGGAGGTGTAGGTTTCATGATGATTCCTCCTTGGGGTGCGCCTATCCCAGTCACACACAAATTAAACTTTGAGTGCACCAATAATATGGCTGAATATGAAGCTCTTGTTTTGGGTCTTCAAAATGCCATTAATCTCGGTGCTCACCATATCGACATCTTTGGTGACTCTAAACTCATCGTTAATCAAGTCATGGGTGTCTATCAATGCAAGAATGATATCCTTCAAAAATATCATGATATTGTTCTCTTTCAACTCCAATCTTTCGATAAATTCACTATCCAAGCTATTCCTCGCACTGCGAATTGATTCACAAATACAATGGCTTCATTAGCCTCACTTATTTGTCTTTTACCGAGGACTCACAACTTTATGTGGTGGTACAATGATTAGATCAACCATCCCATCTTAGGTAACTAACTTCATATGCTATCACAACCAATACTCAGATGAGCGGAATCAACAGATCGTTGATTATCTATCTCATTCAGAGTGGTTCCTCCAAATCTGACTTCCAATGGTAGAATTATCTTTATCCTACGCGCTAATCGCTATACTATTCTAGGCGGGATCCTCTACAAACATGGCTTTGATGGTATTTTTTTTGATGCCTCAAAACCCCGAATCATCTAAAGCTATCCAAGAGGTCCATGACGGTATCTGTGGTGGACATTTTAGTGGCTTGGCCGTAGCTAAACGCATCTTACATTTAGGATATTATTGGCCTTCTCTTAATCAAAATTTTTATGAATACACTAAGAAATGTGTCAAGTGTCAACAACATTCCAATCTCACACATATCCCCAGTCAAGCTTTACAACCTACAGTGGATTTGTGGCCTTTTTCGCAATGGGGTCTTGATCTCATTGGTCTTATCAATCCCCGTTCTTCACAGCGTCATCATTCTATCATTACTGCCATGAATACTTTACTAAGTGGGTGGAAGCTATTCCTCTTTCTTCAACAAAAGCTAAACCGATTGTTGACTTTGTCTATCAACACATCATTTGTCGCTTTGGTGTTCCACACAAACTCATCACAGACAATGGTAAGTCTTTCAAGAACGTCGATTTGTAGAACCTCTGCGACGCTTTCAATATCAAACTCAACTTTTCTTCTCCATACTATCCCCAAGCTAATGGCCAGGCCGAAGCTTCCAATAAAACTTTACGTAATATCCTCACAAAGGTAACTAGTCGAGCTGGTAGGGATTGGCATTTACATATCCCTTTTGCTCTCTAGGCTTATCGGACTAGCATTCATATTCCTACTGGTGCTACTCCCTTCTCTCTCATCTATGGGTCCGAGGTCAGTTTCTTCCTTTGGAAGTCCAAATCCCATCTCTTCGTGTTTCTCTCGGAGAATTTGTCTCTCGATGAGGATTATCATCAAAATCGTCTAGCACAACTTGAATTATTAGATGAGCGGTGTCTCAACGCTCTTGAGCATCATTAAGTCTATCTTAAATGTCAAACATGCTTATAACAAGCACTTGCTTGCAGCACCGTGAATTCAAAGTCGGTGATCTTGTTCTTAAAGAAAACCAAAATGTCACTACACTAGAAAGGAGTCGCGTGGTAAGTTTGCTTCCAACTAGGATGGGACCATACGTTATCGTCACTCATAAATATGGGTCTAGGGCTTATCATCTATCTTCCATGGATGGTGTACCTGAAATGGAACCTCTTAATGCCTTGCATCTAAGGCCCTTCTACTGTTAAAATCTATCTTACAAAAATTTAGTCGCAAGATAAGATCTTTCATCCATCTAACAACCAAATCATATACTTTCATGGTGATTCGCAAACTATGTGGTTCTCTGCGTATTGTCTTTTTTTTACCTTAAATATGAGTATCGTGGCTCTACTCATAGAATTTTTCTTATGGATATGTTCCTCCTCATGGTAGGAATACCTTAATCACTAGCTTCATTTGTCCCAAGTGTTTATCTTAATCGGATCTACTTGGGGCATGAGTACGTGCTCTTTATACATTTTCTTCCCCTCTATCTGATCTATCTAGGTCTAAACTCAGCTTCTTTCAAAAGCTTCCAAAAAAAAAAAAAAAAAAAAAGAAGAAGAAGAAGAGATGCTATCCAAAATTCCTAAAAGATAGATTGATCCCTTGAAGGACAGCTATCCATGCATTATCAAATGAATCAAAAGATATAGACCATGCCCTCGAAGGATGGCTATCATTAAAATTCAAAATACAGACCGCACCCTTGAAGGACAAATGTTTCTCAAAGGGATTCCCAAGGCTTCTCGCATTGATAAGCCTTTTAGTCAGTTAATACATTTTTAGCATCACTAAAAGACTTCCCGTATTGATCGGGCTTTTCCATATCTAGCAAACTTCCCGCATTGATCAGTTTGCTTTTCTACCAGAAATAATGAAGCTGAGATATAGGACCTTTTGTCGATCATATGGAGAATCCTATTTTCCCAGTATGAACATGTATTCTGTCCCTTGTAAATTTCGACAAGATACCTACTTACTGCTCCTTCCGTTTCCCTCCTAGATCTGGTTTGCGGCTAGTTAGTGTCAGGTTTATTTTAACCTCATATATGGCCTTGTATGCATGATCTTTTGGTTTCCTATCAAAGTTTCTATTTATGGTCGGTTAGGAGCCCAGCTCACCATTCTTTTTCTTATCTGGGTGTATTTCCTTTATTTCTAATCAAGGTCATTTCATTACGTCCTTGGCTCTCGCAGAGAGTATTTCCCATTATTTCATCCGGTTAAATTGACATTTAACATGTTAATTTAATCAAACTCTATCATTTATCTAATTTCATCTGATCTACTTTGTCCAAAACACACATCATAGCATCTATTATGAACACATGTGGGTCTATCTATCTATTTTCATCAAAATTTAATTAACATCTCAAAACTATCAAATCCCATCTATCCATCACATCATCTAAACACTTGTACATCCAAGTAACATTACATCTATCTATATCTATTTCTCATCCAAATTAAATCCACATATCAATCACATCAAATCACATCTATTTATATCCTCTACATCTATGTCTATCCAATCACATCTATTCATCATCTATCGGTCTATGTCTATATCCATCATAATTATGCTACATCTATCCATGTATATCAAAATTAAAAGCATGAGAACAATCATATGACAAAGGAAATGATGAATCTATATATATACATGAGTATCTGTACAACAAAAAAATGGGTGGCTTTCAATCAAGCCATCTATAAAATGCCTTCCAATCGAGGCTACATCAATACATCGATACAAAAATACATCAGTCTCTATATCGTGAAATCTGATAGGTGGAAGACACTATCTCCTCCACCCTCCTCTGGACCAGGCTATCTCTCCTGGCCACCGCCTATCGAGCTAGATGCACCTGCTGCTGGGGGCCTCCCCCGCCTTGATATCTCTCGATGCTCCTCCCTCCGATGCCCCGCTTTGGCCGTGGGTTGTCGCTGATCTCCTCCCCGCCTTATAACGAGGCACATCTCAGGGCATGCTATGCTAGGGAATCCTCGTATTATCTCACCTCAGCGAGGAGAGACTGATATGTACTCAGGCTCACAATACCCAATGCTCATGGTGTCGCTGCCATTGCTTGGTGCTGCTTTGTGGTGGTGGCCCTCCTATGGTCATGCCCTATGTCCCAGACTCTGACATGGTACCTGTATCACCATATTTGGCCCTGAGGGCCTCCCTATGTCGGTGGTAGCGATCCTCTCTTTGGATCACTATATCTCAGCTCCCCGGCGAGCGGTGTCTCTCTCCAAAATCGGGCATCCTCTCCTCTCCAAGCTCGATCTCCTCGAGAGCCACCTGGTGTGTATGTGTCAGAGTGGCATGCTCTCCCTCTAGTCTCTCCAGCACTGTAGCCATATCCTCCTCATCAACATCTATAGATGCTGGCAGGTGTTGTGGTAGCTCTGTCGAATACCATGCCACATAACCATCATCCACTCTGGCATCATCATCACTATCTGATGGAGGGTGGGGCCTCTCTCAATGGATCTACCGGGATCAAAATCAGTAGATCAGTCTCTCTGTTGTCTCACCTGTAAGGCCTATAGGTAGTCGGCACTGTCTGCACTAGGCCGAACTGTCTCAATACCCGTATAAATGGGACGTGCTCCCACATATCAGGCCTGCGGCCCCTAACCACCCTGCTCTGTCTCAATCCCACCAAGTGAGCATCCTGACCGGCCCATGTCGGAAATACCCGATATGGTCTCCAGATGACCTACTGTCGTGTCGCATCCTCAAATGCTCTGGTATACCAATCTACGGATCTCCCTATATCTCTCGGGCCATATCGCTGTCATCATCGCGGAATCCATAATCAATAGCTCCCATCGCTCACGGCATCCAAGAAGCCTCGGATGGCTCGATCACTCGCTATGTGCTCATATGCCCAAAGAATGGAGCACAAAACTAACATCAATTCCCTGTCCTCCCAAGTGGTATACATCCATAACTCATAATATATCTCAAGCTATCAAGGCATCACCAAATGTGAACACGTGTCCTAAACTACAGATGTCACAAACACAATCTAGTAATAATAATGGGAATCTTCCACCTCCCAATCTTGTAAAGCAAAGTAGAGATTGCCATCTAAATCAACACTATTTGTCTACTCCCGGGATCATCATGTCTCGTCTTTGAGGCTATCCTCACTACCCCTGACACTATCTCTGAATCATCCGCCCTGTCTCCATACAATCGACCTAGGGCCCTCTGTCAAGCTGCTTCGTGGCGTATAATCTCTATCGGGTCCCAATGATTGGAAACCTCAAAATCTTGTATATGTCCTCATGGGTGATGGTCATCTCACCCGTCCTGAACCAAAAAGTGCAAGTCTGGCTATCCCATCGTCGCACTAGTGCTTGCCTCAACTCTACATCTCGCGGCACTCGTCTATAGTATCAAAAGCCCCGAGCCTCGGCTAACTCTAAGTGGTGCCAATCTACGCGCTGACATCCGGAGAATGGTCTCCAGTAGCTCAGGAATCACATCCCTCATGTGTAATACCTCTCGTGCCTACATCCACGACATCAAGAGCAATGTTAGCTTCATATTTATCCAAATCCGAACATCCAAAACACATTTTATCATTTTTATCCACATATTCTAGTCCAATCGGTGTCGATTAATTCCAATCGGTGTCGATTAATTACAATCGATCGATCATATAGTTGACGTCGATTGAATTCAATCGGTGCCGCTTTCATTAAATCGGCATCGATTCTCTCAATCGATGCCGATTGGCAGGCAGCATGTCAAAAACACTCTGGCCTCCCACCAAAAGCAAAATAATAAAAATAAATAAATAAATAAATAAATAAAATAATGATGGGTTCAGGAAGAACCACTTACCCCAGGTCGTGTCCTCCTCCGCTTTTGACCACTTCCAGAGGCTTCCATGGTGCTCAAATCCAATTTTTGACTCTCTCTGAATCAATCGTCACGGTGTAAATAAATCGTTCACGTTTTCCGTTCGCATATTTATATGTGTTGGGCATGGTCGGCACCGATTTTTGTGGTCGGCGCCGATTTGTTTGGTCGGCACCGATTAGCGGATTATTTATACCCATTTTTTCGATGGGTAGCGACGCTTCTCCACGTCAATTTCTTCCATCTCTTAATCTTCTTGCCATAGTGTTGATGCTTGGCTTATTTATCTGGTCGTTATTCTGCCCTGAGTGTTGTCTTTTGGCACATACTTTTTTGATATTATCATCCATTTCGAGTTTGTTCCCTTTGCATGGGGCACTCACATTTATTTTTTGGCAGCTTAGAGTTAACGGGTCTGTAGGCACTAACGTCGTCTACTTTGCAGACCATCTGGTTGTCCCTACCAATGTGTCTCTCTTTAGGTGTTGACTATTTTGTAGCCCTCCTTACACTCATGGGTCTATAGGTACTAACGTCATCTCATGAGGAGACCGTCTAGTCTACCCTACCAATGTGAGTTCCTTAGGTTGCTGCCTCTTTATTTATTTTTGTGCATCATTAATGATCAGATCTACTCCAGACATCTAGCTGGGGCATCCTGCGTTTTCATCTACCTTTTTCAAACTTGGGATCGTTTGTTCTATCACCCATCCCATCCCTAGTTTGAGGGGGATCACATCATCACTTTTTCTTCCTTTCTTCCACCTCCTTGTTTTTGTCTTGCAACTTTGCTTATCGCAAGTTACTCAACAAAAAGGGGCAAAATGTAGACACCTAAAATTGGTTACTCAATTTAGTGTCCCTCACATTCATTTACCCTCTCTCGGGTGACCTGGGCACATTTCATTCCTACTTTACCCCCTTGGGGTATTATTCAATTTGTGATTTAAACACCTATCCTAAGTTTAATTCACCCCATTATGTTTTACCCGTGAGTAATTAAATATTAACTATTTAATTACACCTTTTTACATGTATCCTAACCACTTATCTACCCCATATCTATTCTATCCATATATCCCCCCTATTTCTCCTCCTCCCAAACCAAGCAGTGGGATATTTCCCGTATTTGAGGTGGAGGGATCACTCTCATCTTTCCAGAAATCACTCCTTTTGGCCATTTTAGGAGTCTATTCCATGATCGGTGCCGATCGGTACTCGGTCGACGCGCTGATTTTTCTAACGACACCGATTTAATCTCGGTGCCGGGCGCCGACATAAATAGAAGCCCAAACTCGTTCTGGTTAGACACAGATTGTGAGAGAGACAGTTAGACGGTGAGATAGATAGTGAGTTAGACAGAGAGAATGAGAGAGTTTCGAGCATCAAGTCTGAGCATTATCTATCAAGTGAGAGTGAATCCTGTCCAAATCAATCCCTGAGAGGAGCACCATTACTCTTCTCTTACCACATCGACATCACGAGTCTCCATTGATTTTCTGGTGACTCTGTTCCTGCATCCAGCACAGGTGGAGCCTTTCCAGTATCTCTACGGCTTCTGCAGATCCAGCGGACGTTGACGATCTTGCCTTCATTTTCCGTTTCCCAAACCTTCTTGCAGTTTGTCTCGGATCGACGCCAATCAAAACAAGTCAACACCGATCTATATCAGTCGACGCCGATCTAAACTAGTTGCCGATCTAAACCAATCGACGCCGATCATCCTGCAGACAGGTAAAAGAACTTAGGTAACACAAATCCAACATTGTTTTCATAGTTTCCTATTTTCTGTTGCTTTCTGTCTACTGTTTAGATTTTATTTATTACTTTGATCAGAAAATCTAGTCCTTTACGTACATCTTTTATCATGTATGCTTCTTTACTTAATTGAAAACGTGGACTGACATCCACCGAGGGAGCTTATCGCTTCCCGACCCGCTTCTCGGGCAGTCCACCTAAATATCTTTTCACGTGGTATTTTTCTGTCAAGCATCGGTGTCTCGCAGGTTTCTTGGATCTACTTGTGCAGATCGCTCATGTGCGCCGCATCTTATCTACATCAGCTTCCTTATCTGTATACATCTTCGGATCTTGTCCATCAGGTATCAATTTCATTTGAGTTTTTTTAAGGTTTTTGTGTTTAGTTTGGTACATTAACTTAGACAGGTAACAAGCACGAAATTCTTGATCAACATTTACCACTCACCACACATTTCATCTTATGTGAGATTTGATTGTTGGGTTTGCATGGGATTTTAGAAATTCCCTCATGATTACTTGGGATATTTTTTTATTTTTCCTTTATTCCTTTTTGGGTGCAATTTTTTGGATTCTCCATTGGTTGGGGTTTTGGTGGAAGGTGACATTTTTCACCTTCCCATTACTTGTTTTGGTTTGCATCTTTTATTTTAAAACCCCACTTCCATGGAGATGGGGTTATTTTTCTTGGAGAATTTTGGGAAAATATTGGAAGCTTGGTGGAGTTTTGAGCTATTTTGGGAAGGCATCTTTGGAATCTTGGCTTGTGGAACACAAGGTAGGGCCTTGTACACTTATGTTTTTGCTCAATTTTTCCTTGCATGTTTGTGTGTGATCAATTGTGGAAATGTACATTATGTGTTTCTCTTTTTGCTCCACCCACCCTCGATGGGTGTTGGTTGATGAGACCATAAATTGGACCTAAATTATCATTATTTTTCCTTCCCTTACCTTTGAAAGTGGATTTAAATGTAATCTAGGAACTTATAGTTTTCTTAAGATAGAATATAGGATATATATCTTGTTCATTCTTTAGAAATATTTTGTTATTTATTTTGTTGACTAATCCTATTGATTATTTGGGAAAAGATGCAATGTCTTATGTATGTAGGCCATAAAGGAAAGATAATGCTAGTATTGAGAAAAGTGGAATTGATCATGGATGGTATATCTAAACTCAAATCTTATTTCATATTCAGATTCCTCTCAAAAAATTATGCAAGTTCAAAAAAGAATCATCTCAATCTAAGATCGTATGCAAAAGTTATAGTTATTTTAAGTTCACAGGATTAGTTCTAGAACTCATAGGCTTAGTTCTGGAACTTGTAGAGTTAGTTCCTAACTCGCAGAGTTAGTTTTGGAACTTGCAAGCTTAGTTTCGAAACTAAGTAGATTTTGACAATTTTTGAGGAATTGTGAAAGATCATAGAATCCAATGGAAAATATGAGAGAGGTTTTTGTTCATAGCAATGTGTTTAAAAAAAACCTCATTCAGATTTGCTACAGGTATTACCAATAAAGAGGGATCTAACTTTTAGTGAGTCAGAAGTCGAGGAAAAGTGTATCATACGAGCACTAAAAGTTCCATAAACAGAAACAAAAAAATTCAAATGGAAAATCTGAGAGATTTTTTTGTTCATAGCAATGTTTTTAACAAAAATCTCATTCAGATTTGCTACAGTTTTACCAATGAAGATAGATCTAACTTTTAGTGAGCTGTAGTCCAAGGAAAAGTGTATCAGATGAGCGCTAAAATTTCCATAAACAAAAACAAAAATTCAAACAGAAAATATGAGAGAGGTTTTTGTTCATAGCAATGTGTTTAACAAAAACCTCATTCAGATTTACAACAAGTTTTACCAATGAATATAAATCTAACTTTTAGTGAACTGCAGTCTAAGGAAAAAGCGTATCAGACAAGCGTCAAAAGTTCCACAATCAAAAACAACAAATTCAAATGGAAAATATGAGAAATGTATTTGGTCAAAATAATATTTTGAGGGAAATACTCCTTCCAATAATGTAGAGGAATAAAATCATTATGATTCTTGTTACTAAAAAGCAAGGAGAAGATTTGGGAGAAAATCTTCCTAAAATAAGTGAGATAAGACTTTGACTCCAATAATATATCTCTCTCCATATTTTGTGGAGATGAAGATCTTAGTTGTTAGGATTGGAATAAATATAAGATTAGATTGTATTTCCTAAAATAAGGAGTTGGTTAGATGCATGAATTATAAATGCAACCTTCCACACTTAGATATGTAATTCTTTTCCCCAAGTAATTAAGATCTGTTCTTTCTTTCCAATCTTTAGAAGTAAAGTTTTTCTGTAAGTTCTGAATTAAAAGTATGAATTAAATCCTCTTCCAAGGAATGAGCTAGCCACTCATTCCAAGGAAGATGGATCAATGTGTTAATATTTATTTATTTATTTATGCAAATTTTTTTTTTGTTGTAAATTTTTGTTTGTTTATGTTATGTAATTTCTTTTGTGAACTTGTAGGTGTCCTTTCCTCTTTCCTTTATTTTCAATTCAACAATTTCAATTTATGCAAGTGTGCCTTTCAATTCATGCAAGTGTGTTTCTTTCATGCAAACTTTATTTCTGCAAGTGTGCCTTTTAATTTATGCAAGTGTGATTTATTTTATGCAAGTTTGGTTTGTGTTTAAAGGAGTTGCTTTCCAAGATCTTCTTCTCTTAATGCATACAACCTTCAGACACCAACCTAGATTGACATTATTAATGGTGAGGATTGATGACCCTCATCGTTGGTTTTGGGAGCTTGTATGGGAAGAGGGAGGAATTTTCCTCCACTCTATTTGGGAACCCTCCTACATTTGGTTTGTAGGTAGGGATGGATTTCCATTTGGGTTGGAAATTCATCCCTACCCTCAAGAAGGAAACATTATGTTTGAAAAGCCTTCTTGGGGGAGTTTGGAGGGATAAGGGGAGTTTTTTTGGAGTGATAAGGAGATGGTGAAAATATGGAGAGATAAGGGGATTTTTTATGGCTATTTTGGTATGGTTTATGAAACATGAAATTAGGGATTCCCATCCCCTCTTCCCAAAAATTTAAGCGTGGATCCTCTCAAAGCATGTTTTTCTTGGTCAGACATTATGTTTTGAATGGATTTCAAATGGTGTTGAAATTGTTGTGTGTATTCAATCTATCCCTATGTGCTAAGTGGAGTGAGTTTCCTCTTTCCCATGGGCTTGGGGGGAGGCTAGCATGCCACCTTGGACTCCTTGGTGGCTAATTGGTTGGGTGGTCAACCAAGCACCTTTCTTGTGATTTGAAGAAATCTTGCATGTTGTTTTGGGGGCTAAGTGGAGTGGTTTAAAAGTTGTAAATTTATAGATTTGAAGTGTTTAGAAGATAGAATGTTTCTCTAAGGAGCAGAAACGCAAAGGATGCACATGTGGGAACAAGGTGCATTTGACAAAAAAAGGATAGGGAAGGAAACGCACGCCTAAACACCTTGGCTCAGGACTTAGTCATTTTTATGGATAAGGGCTATTTTTGGAGATAGTGTGTGGAGAACACATAAAGATTAAGACTTGTGTGACATGCAATGGTATTTTTGGCAATGAGAAACTCGATAAGTGTCATGCATGCTTTAAAATAATAATAGGATTGCTTCTTCCAGTTAACTATAAGACATCTATTATTAGAACACTTGCATGTATGCATGCTATTGTAAAGGCACATGGCTATTATCAGCATGTGACCTATTTTGAGAAGTGCATAGGTGGTGAAGGGAAAGTCCCCACCTCTATAAATATGTATTGAACTATGTAGTTTAGGAGGACTAAATTATTATAGAGTTATGTTGTTGGATCTGATGCGCGCATGACTTATGGATATACTTTATAATGTAAGAAGATTCTATGTTTTACAATGTTTAATGTAATGGAGTATATTGGCTAGATAATGGTGTTAAACATAACTAAATCTAGTTCATGTATGGTTAATCTTATTATAGTTATTGTTTAATTCATGATTCTCTAAGATCTAGATCTGGATTATGCATTGTGGAATGTTTATGTTTAATTATGGATCTGAATATGTTTTATCATCATCACACTAACATCCTACAAAAGTAACTCTAAGAGGGGCTTGGTACATTTACATGCTTTGGGTGAGCGCTCATCTCAAGATGGGTAATGTGCAAGTGCGCCTAGGTTATTCAAAGTAGATTCTAGAAATCTGCATCATTGGTTCCATTTTTGGGACCTATTTTTTAGCTATTTTTAGGATGTTTCATGATGAAGACATACATGTCGACTCTAAAAAGTGTTGAGGAGTGGATAAAAGAAATGGAAGAAGAGTAGGCTCGGAGGTTCAACATTGGATCTGAGTTTGATGCACGTGCGTGGGTGGAGTAGAATTTATATGACTATTTGTATAATATATTCTTTTCTATCTTTCCAATAGAGCTGCATGAGTGGATGGTTTCTTATGCGTCTAAAAGGAATTGGAGGTATCACACACTTGTGTAGACACAGGAAGAATTTCAGGCCCTTTATGATGCTAATCTAATTTGGGACGTGTTGTGTGGATACTTGGTTACCGTGTTGTTACGAATAACTATATTTTAGAGTACTCAATTTCCACTTACTCTTTCCTAGAGGTAGCTGAGTTCCAGTTTTTATGGTATCCCAGGGGAACTTATCTGCAAGGCATTCCACTAGCGATCAAAATTTTGATGGTAACCCCTGAACTTAGAAGAAACATCAATGGCTAGCTAAAACCCACCACGCATGGGGCAAGAACATATTTGGTGAAGGATGGTGGACCTAACATCTATGAGTAAAAGAGAAGATAGGTAGATTAAGTACAATGAGGACACAAGAGGGAGATAGAGAAGTAGCGTGATATTGAATAACAGATGGTGCCGAGGAGAGAGATGGATCGTGAAGGATTTAGAGCTCACACGAAGGTGTGGAGCCAGAGCATCTCAACTCACCCATTTTGGAAAGAATGACAAGGAACCTTCCTCACCTCATATGGGAGTGTGCCAAAGAGAGACAACATGGGCATGTAGGCATGCATCTCGAATCTACACTGGAAACCTAGCCCTTATGTATGGCTTTACATCGGTATCTAGTATAACCACTAGTCGAGGGTAAGCTAGTTTGGGCTTCGAGAAGGACATAAGTAAGTCAAATAGCAAGTACATCTATGGCCGAGAAAATGTATTCTTTGTTATTTAGAGGTGCTTGTTAGGAAATAAGGGATAAAATATGTGGAATAATCCCTCACAGAATCACAACAAGAGAAACTAATATGTAAAAAATATTACGATCTCAAATAAAAGTGCAAAATAAAATAACACAACACAAAGAGACGATATTTAACTTGGTTCACCCAATTTGGGCTACGTCCACCAAGAATCACTTGCTCAAATTTTTATTACAAGCCACCACTCTCTCAATACAATACCCGATATGTTTGGAACTATACACAACAAACTCTATAAAATTCACACCGAATTCAAAACACATCTAACGCAATGTTACATAATCCCTACCATGTGCATAAAACCATATAAGTAGACAATAGCTTAAGCGTTTTACAAAACCATGGGCCCATGGGCAAAATCATCCCATAAACCTATGGGTCAAAATTCCCACCCATATGAGAAAAACACGTTTCCCGGTATATCGGGCATGTTTTAAGGCCAATTTTGTTTTTCTCGAGGTTGTGCCCCATGAACCTCGGAGAGACAATTGTGGAAAGTGTACAATACTCTTAGTGTATAGTCTTCAACACTTTCACACATGAAAACAAGCTCCACAACCTAACAATATCCCACTTGGAGACTAGTTTTCCTTTGAGCAAGCTTCTCAACCCTTCACTAGTTTCCGTGAAGACCAACTAAAGCTAAACACAACTTCAGTTTTTCCCTTGTGACCACCTTGGTCATCATGTCTAGGATTCTAACTGGTATGAATCTTCTCAACTTCAATTTCTCTTCCTCCAAAGTTTTCACGATGAAAAGGTACATTAACTATATATGCTTCATCCTAGAGTGGAAAGAAGAGTTCTTAGCTAGGTGTGTAACACTCTGACTATCACTATGCAACTTTCCTTCCTCCTGCTTATGCCCCAAATCCTCAAGTAATTTCAGTAACCAAATCATTTCTTTGCTTGCCTTTGTCACAACAACATACTCTCACCTCTGTGGTTGTTGAAAAAGCCACCAACTTCTGTAGTTGTGAAATCTAGCTTCTTTGTCCCACCTATAACGTAAACATAACTTGTTGTGCTCCTCCTCATGTACACATCTCCAGCCATATCTAAATATACATAACCACAAAAGTGGTGTCTCGATCCACTAGTAGCACAAAATGTCCTCATGGTCCCTCTCAAATATCGAAGGATCCACTTTACTACTCACAGTAGTGATCTCTACTTGGATTAATCATAAATCTACTCACCGCTCCCACTTTGTGGGCAATATCGGCCTAGTGCACACCATGGCATACATCAAACTGCCAACCGTTGATGAGTAAGGTACCTTGGACATCTGGTTTCTCTCCTGCTCTGTCTTGGGACACTGCTCCTTTGATAACTTGAAATGGCCTGCCAAAGGAGTCCCAACCGATTTAGCATCCTGCATATTAAACCTCTCCAAGAATTTCTTAATGTACTCTTCCTGAGATAAAGTCAACTTCCGTTCCTTCCTATCCCGAGATATCCTCATACCAAGGATTTTTTTGCTGCCCCCAAATCCTTCATAGCAAAGGATTCACTTAGCTTCTTCTTGAGTACTTTTATTTCCTGCATGTTTTTACCTGCAACCAACATGTCATCCACATATAGACAAAGGATAATATAACTTCCATCCTCAAATTTATTTGTATACACGTAATGGTCAGAATGACATCTAATATAACCTTTCTCCATCATGAAGCTATCAAATTTCTTATACCATTAACGTGGAGCTTGTTTCAAGCCATACAAGCTCTTCTTCAGTTTGCACACCATCTCCTCTTTACCTTTGACCTCATAGCCCTCCTTGTTGCATATATAGTTCCTCCTCTAAATCACCATGGAGAAATCAGTCTTTACAAAAATCCGTTCTCAGTGCAAGTATTCTATCACAACTATTCCTAGAAGAATTCTAATAGAATTCATTATTACTACAGGACAAAAATATCATCAAAATCTATACCTTTTTTTGTGCAAACCCCTTGACCACCAACTAGGCCTTGTATCTTTTCTTTCCTCCTTCTTCCTCTTTGAATTTGAACACCCACTTGTTCTATAATGCTCTTTTTCCTTCGGGTAGCTTCACCAAATCCCATGTCTAGTTCTCCATGAGAGCTTGATGCTCCTCATCCATGGCTTGCTCCCACTTTTTCCTGGCATCTACTGCATTGCTTCATCAAAGATCTCTCGGCTCTCCACTATCAGTGAGTAATAAATAATAAAGAGAAGGAGAAAAAATTTCAGGTTCTCTTATTACCCTAGAAGACATCCTCAATATAGGAGTTTGGGGTTCCTGTTGAGGAGGTTCTGAATTGATTCATGTGTCACTTTCCCATCCGGAAGATCCTCTACTGCTATATTCTTTCTTGGATTCTTCCTCTATTTTCCTGCAACTACTTCTTATACATGACTTTCTCATTAAATACCACATCCCTAGATCAATGATTTTCTTATCCTTAATACTCCAACATTTATATCCAAAGTCATCACCACCATAACCAATGAAAGTACATTTTTCTAATTTATCCTCTAGCTTGGTCATATCATCCTTGTTTATATGGACAAACACCTCACATCCAAAGACTTTAAGAAATGAATAATAAAATTTCTTACCATACCAAGCCTCCTCAAGTATGCCTCCATCCAAGGCACTTGAGGGTCCTCTGTTTATCAAGTACATAACAGTGTGCTCACCGCTTCTACCCAAAAAGAAAGAGGCAGTCCCACATGTAACCTCATGCTCCTAGCACATTCCATTATTGTTCTATTCATCCTTTCTGACACCCCATTCTGCTGTGGAGTTCTTGGAAATGTCTTTTGCCTACGGATTCCATTCTTAGAACAATAATCATCAAATTCATTGCTACAATACTCCCCTCCATTATCTAACTTGAGACATTTTAGCTTAAGACCTATTTCATTCTCTACCAAGGCTTTCCATTTAACAAAAGTTTCAAATACATCATATTTGTTTCTAATATAATAAACCCAAACTTTCCTTGTTGCATCATCAATAAAAGTAACATAATAACTTGAACCCCCAAGAGATGATACCTGAGCCGACCCCCACACATTAGAATGCACCAGCTCTAACTTACTCTCTTTCTTTGTAGGTCTAACCTTGAGAAACCTTACTCACTTCTGTTTCCCATATATACAGTCCTCACGTAAATCCAAACCTATTTCTGTATATCCAGGAAAATCTTTCTTTATGATCTCCATGCCCTTATGGCTCATATGACCGAGCCTATAGTGCCACAATGTTGTATCTACTTCTGAAGCCACAAGATTACAAACATTAGTTCTATAAGTGGTTAAATACAAGGTTCCAACCTTCTTACCTCTTGCCACCACAAGAGCACCCTTGGTAACCTTCCAAGAGTCCACTGTAAATATCACAATACAACCATCACTTCCCAACTAGCCTGCCGATATCAGATTTTGTTTTAAAGTAGGCACATGTCTGACATCCTTCAATAGCCATGTATTCCCATTCTACATCTTAACCCAAACAAATCCTTTTCCAACTATCTTTAAGGCTCATCATCACCAAGAAAAACATTCCCAAAATCCCCTTGAACATAATCAACAAAATAATGCCTATGTGGAGTAGCATGGAAAGAAGCCCCAAATCTAAAACCCAAGATTCAATAATATTGTGTAAAGAAAGAATCAAAGCATCTGACATACATTACCCGTTGCCACATTTACCTCCTTGTTTTCTTCCTGTTGTTTCTTCTTGTCCCGACATTCCCAATAGTCCTTCTTTGCGCATGTCTAGACTTTCCATGCGCTAGGATACTATCTTTCTTTTGGATTTTGATCTTGCTCAATCCTTTGATTTTCCACGGCTTCCTCTATTCTTTTGTCTCCCTCTAGTTTCCACTTTCAAAGCATTCCCTGAAGTAGAAGATTCCCCAGAGCTTTTTCTTCACATTTCCTCGCTTAGAATCACCCCTATAACATCCTCAAACTTCAACTTTGAGTTAGGCTGAACCGAGTTGTTTACCACCATTACCAGTTATTCCAATTCTCGTGTAAAGAGCATAGAAATAATAAAACCCTAACTTCTTCATCAAATTCTATTGTAACCAAAGCTAGCATATTTACAACCGTATTAAAATTATTTAAATGATCTCTACTAAACCATTCTAAGAAATACTTCATATTAAACAACTTTTTCATTAAAAATATCTTATTAGAGGTAGAGGGTTTTTCATACAACTTCCTAATGTATCCACTGCTTCTTTTGTATTCTTTTCCTTTGAAACATGAAATAATAATCAAGATGCAAGACATAACCAGATTGTCCCAAGTTCCTTTGAATCTCATGAAATCTCATTTTACATCCGTCATGCTCGAGGGTTTTTTCACCTTCTCAGACAACAGAATATAAAGATCCTTCTAATAAAGGTAATCTTCCATCTGCATCTTCCAAAGACTGAAATTCTACCCATTGAATTTATCAACCCTAGATCTTCCATCATCTTCCATAGCTCCCACTCAAGATAAAAATTTCCTTGCGATTCAACACTTTAGCAAACCAAACCAGGATCTAATACCAATTGTTAGGAAATAAGGGATAAAATATGCGAATAATCCCTCACAAAATCGCAATAGTAGAAACTAATATGTAGAAAATATTACAGATCTCAAATAAAAGTGCAGAATAAAATAACACAACACAAAGAGATAGTATTTAATGTGGTTCACCCAATTTTGGATACGTCCACCAATAATCACTTGCTCAAATTTTATTACAAGCCACCACTCTCTCAATACAATACCTAGATCTGTTTGGAGCTATGCTCAAAAAACTCTACAGAATTCACACCCGAATTCAAAACACATCTGCAATGTTACATAATCCCTACCATATGCATAAAATCATTTAAGTAGACAACTACTTAAGTAGTTTTACAAAACCATGGGGATCAAAACTGTGGCCAAAACATCCCATAAACCTATGGGTCAAAATCCCGCCCATATGAGAAAAACATGTTTCCCAATATATCGGGCACGTTTTAAGGCCAAAAACATTTTTCTCGGGGTTGCGCTCCTTCGAATCTGTGAGACAATGTGGAAATTGTACAATACTCTTAGTGTATAGTCTTTAACACTTTCACACATGAAAATAGGATCCACAACCTAACAGTACCTTTTTAAGTACATCATCGGCACAAACTCAAGTGCCCAATTTGGGACTCACTTTTGGAGTAGTACCACCTTGCAAATGGTAGGAGTTCGGTTTAGTACCATTTGGGACACAAGATAATACATCCTTTGGTTCATTCTGGTTATAGGTGGAGGATCGGGGGCATAGGTGGTTCTAGTTCTAGTAGGTCTCGGAGGCGGAGGTAGGACAAGAGGTTATGGATAAGGTGGGCATTGTCCTCATCAACCCCAAAATATTTACATAAAGATGTCGATTTGTCTTCCGCAGTATAGGGAATAGAAGATGCTTTTTTAGCACATACACATGTGTGAGATAATGTGGCATGTAAAATGAATCATGACTTCATGGTGTAAGGAAAGTCGGTTTGCTATATTATAGGGATGCGTACATAGTTGGTACATGGAAACAGTTTGACCCGATCGACTTGCGTAGATTATGCAATGTTATGGGATGCTTTTCTTATAGAGTTCTATATCCCGACTTTGAGTAGAAGAGTATAAAAGTGCTCAAGGATATTAAGAATGGCACTACTAAGAGTGTTTGGGAATATGATTCATGTTTCAAAACACTCGTGTCTCAATTTTTCGTATGACATCCATGCAAGTTAAAATGAATAGTGGTTCATTGGGGGTTTGATCACACCATTTAGGAGGGTAATGTTTCATAAGACGTATATACGAGATCCTGTAAAGCACTTGAAGCAATGTTGTGTGTTGAGGTAGTTAGAAGTATATACATTGGGGTGATCCCATTCCTGAAACACAGATTGTAGTTATGGTAAAGTAGTTGGAGAAACTATTGGCTAATTTATCACATGAGACGCACAGGATTTATTATACAGATTGTGAAGTGGAAGGGCACACTAAGGATAGTTATCCCTATAGGTCAATACATTCATTGTTGCTAGACTACGAGATATGTCATTTAGACCATGATGCAAGCCGTTTCCCATTATTAAAATGCATGATAAGAAAGAATGTATTGTCTTATTATAAGATTTTCCATTCCACGACTCACAATATAGAAGATTGCGAGTTGATTGGTTAGATCCACGATCTTTAGATATTGGTGTATGACAGGATAGAGTATCGGATAATTCTAAAAGTAAAAGTGTGCACCATGATCATGACCACACTCAAGGGCACTATGATTGAAACAAATGAAACTTTGAAGGAAATCATGGTAGAGGTTGAGAATACTTGTGGTGGATTCGGCGGCTGCTGAAGGTCATGGTGGTGGGCGAGGCAAGTTTCCTCTTGGAACATATTTTACATGTGGATCTCTTGACCACTACAGCGTGAATGCCCTCGAATATTACTTGTTCCTATTGTGGGAAGAATCATAACTATGAAGAATGCCCAGTCTTATATGAGCATCTTAGCAAGCATCATAAATAGGATAACAAGGGCGTAGGGATGGTTAGAATATAGTGTGCCATAGAAAATCGGTGGATGCCAAAGTTGGCACTTTGTAACCTAAGGTAGTACCTGAAGATTAATACATGCACTAAAGTTGTGTGCCCCGGAGAGATGTTACAACATAAGCCTACCCTTACTAAGCGGTAGGTTTTACATGTAATATATCAATATGCTAAACATCGAAGGAGGTTTATTAGGAAACCATGGAGGTAGTTAGATATCTTTAGGGTGAAATACAATGCTTAAAGGAATAGTCACAAAATTTGGAACAAAAGAAGGCAGCGAGAGATAATCTAGTCAGATGTTGATGATTTGAAATAGGTATGCAAGATGTTACACCAGGAGAATACTATTCCATTACTTATGGAATTTAGTTAAAGGGGATCACTCCACGCCTAGGGTATTAAGAATGGATGGAAAATTTTGCATGCTAATCTCCCCCTCATAGCTTGGATTATGACAAGAGAGATCACTTTGAATGATGTTGTGGATGGGTGGATTTTGAGCAATATATTGATTGACACGGGAATGTAAGTGAATGTAATTTAGATGCATAGGTATAGATGGGAATACCTCCATAAAAACCATCCTCTAATGTAATGTTTATGGGTAATCAAACTAAGGCCACTCCGATCAGTTTTTAAAGGATACATTCATTACTATATAAGGGCCAAGTTCACTTGGGACTTTGAGGTGTTAGCATTTGCAAAAGCAAGAAGCTTCCTACTCTACTTGGGTGCCCTTGGTGTTATGTAAATAATGTTGATCTATGGTTCAAAAAGGGGTATATAAGTTTTGAGAATAAGGAAGAAAGAGTTATTATCCCTTTGACAGATGGGAAATCTGCACCTTATGTTGAAACTTTGAGTGAGGAAGACTGAACATAATTTATGTGTGTGTCATTCGAGACCGGAAGTACTTGAGCCATCTAAGGAAGGAATCCTCTAGTGGGAACATGCACAGTCTATTAGTGATACTACAATTATTTTGCTTGTGATAATTTGGCACATGGCACCTATGAGATGGTTGGGCATGAAGTAAGAAGCGCATTTACACGGAGGAGCAAACCTCGTTGTATTAGGAGGATAGGTAATAACTCTGTACCTAGTACATTGGAGAAGGAGATCTCACGATATTCCTACACACCATGCGGGAGAAATGGATAGATTAAGTGGAGAGAAGAAATATGTTAGTGTATACCCTGCGTGGGATGACAATGCACTGGTGGATGGTTCATAGGGATAATCTCATAGAATGGAATGAAGTAAGAATTGCTCTTAAAAATCATTTTTAGAGCAATGCACTTACTCAAATCTGAATATATCATGGTAATCAACCTATTCACACCACGTTCGATAGTAGTGTGAGATACTCTAGACAGAGAGGGCAAGAAGCTTTACCACCTTCACTTTGGGAAAAAAAACTTTATTGCATGTTACAAGGCTCCATGCGTTCTTGGTATGTTTATGCAAAAATATAATAGGGGACTAGATATTGGAAAGACTTAGACACCGTAGGTATGGTCGATAATTTTGACTACTTCTCTACTATACCTCCGGTGAGGAGGAATTAGCGTTATGGAGAACTTCACTATGGGAGATAGTGAAAAGGTGAAGAATTCATTCAGGAGTTATTTGGTGAGGAAGAACCAAGAGCACGTTTTGATGAAATAGATGAGACAAATGTTGAACTATTTAAGCACGCTTTCTTTGAGAAGGAGAAAGGAAATATGGTCTACATAGTGGATGATGAAGAAGTAGAAAATTTGGATATATACCATTCATTAGGTACACATGAGGTTGTAGACAATGTGGATAACAATGTGTGCACCTATCATGAACTTATGAAGACTAAGAAAGTGAACATTGGTACATATGTTGAACCTAAGAGAGGCCATAATGGGAAATTGTTGGTCTAATTCTAAAGTGGCTAAGATAATTGAGTTCTTACATGATTTCAGGACTTATTTCTAGGGGCTACCATGAGTTAAACGGAGTGCATGAGTCATTAGGAAAGATGAAGATTAAGCTAAAGGAAGGTGTATGCCTAGTCGGGAAGAGACCTTACATAATGAATCCTAACCTATGTGTAAAAGTTAAAGAAGAGATTGATAAAATGTTGAAATCGCATCATTAAGCCCCCAAAGACGAATCGAGTGGGTTAGGCCCATGGTAATTAGTATAAAGAAAGATGGTGGGATTAGGATTTGTGTGGATTACATGGAGATTAATGATGCATTTGTGATTGATCCTTTTCATATGCCTTTCACAGAGAAATATTAGAAGGCATTGCGGGGTAAAAGTTTACTCTTTCACGGATGGATTCTTGGGGTATCACCAAGTTAGAATTGTAAAGGAGGATTAAGAGTAAATGAATTTCACCACTTTGAAATGGGGAATTTTTGCATATATTGTGATTCCCTTTGGTTTGAAGAACACGCTTTCTGTATTTTCCACATAGTTGTTCAAGCATTCAAGATTTTATTTACAAATTCTTATAGGTTTACTTAGATGATTGACATTGTATGGGCTTGTTAAGGATCATTGTGATAAATTTTCTTAGTGTTTGAAATATGTAGACAATTAAGCATTTCTTTAAACATCAAGAAGCATGTGTTTACTACACCTTTTGGAACTCTGTGTGGCACATCATCTGCGAGGAAGGTTTGTTAGTCGATCCAGCTAAGGTTATAGTTATCGTAGGCCTAGAGGAGCCTACGACATAGTGAGGTGCGTGGATTTTGGGCCACACAAGGGTATTATAAAATTTTAATCAAAGGATATGCAAGGATTGTTGTACCCTTGGAAGAGTTACTCAAAGGAAAAGGGACATTCTATTGGGGAAAACTGCAGCAACACGCATTTGAGGCATTGAAGGAGAGACTTACTACAACACCTATTCTAGTGTTTTCCTCATAGAACCAACCATTTCACATACATGTGGATGCCTTTAGCATGACCATTGGTGTAGTGTTAGCTCAGCCTAGAGAAGGTATTATAGATCATCCTATCTGTTTTGCTAGTAGAAAGTTGACTCCTGCAGAACAAAATTATACAACTACAGAGTGCGAGGTGATCCATAGGGATCAAAAATAACTCTACTTCATTAAAATCAGTCAAGTATAGAGAAATAAAAATAAGAAAACTAAGGTTATGTCTTCTAAGTAACATGACCGCCACCCATGCGGGGTGGTAGTTACAAACCACCCGGCCAGGGTGGCGGTCCCAGGACCGCTGGTCTACATAGGGTAGCGGTCTTGGCAATTACTAACAGAAAAACAAAATTCGAAATGAACAACCTATGAATTTTAAAGGATGTTCATTTCTCTTCTCCTTCAAGACCTTTCCCATCCTCCGGTGAACGAGGACATGAGAAAGGCTATAAATACATGATTGTAGAATTCTAGAGGGATCAAAGCATGAGAGCAAGTGAGCAGGAAGTCTTAGTGCTAGAAATTGTATTGTTGTAGAAGAAAGGAGTGTTGAGACAGAGCAAACAAGTAATTAAAAGGAAGTGTTGAGATATTATCTACTTCCTTTCATACTTATTGTAAATTTTGTACTTATTGATTTGAATTGGCCAATAGAAGTGGGAAGAAAGAGCAATTGCCCTTCCCGACTGGTTTTTCCTCCATTGGAGGTTTTCTAGGATAAAATTTTTGGTGTTATGAGCTTATATTCTTTCCTTTACTACAATTGTTGATTCTAAGCACAATAATAATTCATTCACTAGCTATCTCTATTATTTTCTAATAGAAAGTAAACAACAATGATTAATTGTGATTTTGTGAATAATTCCAAAGTTGAAGAGTTTATAGATCATTTTGGTATCAGAGCTAACAAGTATCCAGGACTATGGTATTTGTTCTTGAATTTGTATGATAGTGACAAGATCTAAAGGCGAAGAAGCTTTACCTTGCAATCCAGAGATTTCTACAAAGAAGTGGAAACAGAGAATTCAAGGAGAAATGGAGGAAGAGAACTTGGTCCATAGAATTGAGATGCTAGAGACCATGATGGATAGGATGTTTAGGAGGCAAGAGGAACTTGTAGATTTGCAAAAGACAACTTCCATCAAGCAAGACTCCATGGACTCGGTGGTTTGAGGCTTAGCCAAAAAATTTGGTGTAGGCAAGAGCCACCATGAGGAAGATTATGGGGAAGAGCATGAAGAAGAGACTTCTAACACAAGAGAAAAGGTAAAATCTGAACATACTCCTTTTAAAGTTGAGACTAAAGTCAAAATCAAAATATTTGAAGGACAAGTAGATGCAGAGTTACTTGATAAATGGTTGAAACAGTTAGAATTCTATTTTAGTGTCCATAATGTCACTGAGGCACAAAGGATCACCTTTGCACATCTCAAAATGGAGGGACATGCTCTAGTTTGGTGGGAAACTCATCTAACTACTTGTGAAAAGAAGAAGCGTCCTATTGTGAAGTCTTGGCAAGAATTTAAGGAATTACTTAGAGCTAACTTCTATCCTATTGGCCATAAAACTAACCAAATGATTAAATGGCAGTATTTTAGACAAGGCAGTGGTCAAAGTGTATAGGACTATACTACGGAGTTTCGGAGGCAAGCCATGTTGCTTTGAACATGGATTTGGAGGATGAGGATATTCTGACCAAGTACTTGGGAGGACTTCACACTCACCTTCGAAGAAAATTCATCTCCACAAAGCCCAAGGATCTCAATGAAGCATGTGTGCAGGCATACTACATAGATGATGAGAAAAAGCAAGGAGAAGCAGAGCTAAGGGTAAAGCAGTCGACAAATCAGCAGAAAAAGGATTATGGGAAAACAAGTAACAAGAGTAAGTGGAAAGGAAAAGGTAAACAAGCTTCCACTACTTTAAATACTTGTAAAGATCCCAAGAATTTTTACAAGAATTGTGATATCAATGGTCATACTAACGCTACATGTTGGAAGTTGCATCCGGAGTTACATCCAAAGAACCAAACCAAGGACTCTAAGAAGTCCATGATAGCTATAAAGACAAAAGGGGAGGTGGAAATTGAAGATGACTCTGATGTAGACAAAGGCTTAGATGCATGGCCACCAACATGGATAGTGAAGAGGAGATGAGTAGAATATTCCAGATCAAGAGAACTAAGGTAAATGCTTTGGTTGATACCGGTTCTCAATCTAACTTGATTTCTAAGGCAGTTGTAAAGAATCTTGGTCTTGAGACTTATGAGCATCCACACCCTTATCCTTTGGGTTGGGTGAAGAAGGGTGTTGAAATTCAAGTAACAAGAAGATGTAAGGTCAAGTTTGGGATAAATTCCCAATATATAGATGTTTTTGAAGCGATGTTATTCCACTTGATGATTTTTATGTTGTATTTGGGGGTCCTTACTTGTATGTTAGGGATGTTATATTTATGAGAAGGAAACATTATACAGATGGGTCAAGGATGGGATCAGCTACAACATCCGGGCACACCAGCGTAAGACATAGGTTACTATAGTAAGTGCTAACCAAGCAATTCAGGAAAATCATAATCAATTTTGTTTACTTTTGTTAAAGGATAAACAAGATGGGGTAGAAGTTTCAGAAGATTTCTAACCAAGGAAAACAAGATTTGGATAGTATTATTCAGTCTTTTCAGGAAGTATTTTAGGCTCCTAGTGGATTACCACCAAAATAGGAAGTAGAGCATGAGATTCAGCTATTGCCAGAGTCACCTCTACTGAACATTGGGTTGTATAGGAAATCCTTGCTTGAGAGTACTGAAGTAAAGAAACAACTCCAAGAACTAATAGACCAAGGGGTGATATGTCCGAGCACCTCACCGTGTAGTTCACCTATTGTGATGGTGCCAAAGAAGGATGGTTCTTGGAGAATGTGCATCGACTATCGTGATTTGAACAAGATCACCATAAAGAACAGATATCCACTTCCCCGCATAGATGATCTCTTGGACCAGCTTCAGCATGCCAAATTTTTCATGAAGTTGGATCTCAAGTCAAGTTATCACCAAGTCAGGATGAAGGAGGAGGATATATGGAAGACTGCCTTCAAAACAAAACAGGGTTTGTATGAATGGTTAGTACTTCCTTTTGGATTATGTAATGCACCCACTACATTTATGAGATTGATGAATGATGTATTGTAGGATTTCATAGATTCATGTGTCATTGTATATCTAGATGATATCTTGATTTTTAGTGCCACATGGGAAGAACATCTAACGCATTTACAACAAGTCTTGCAAGTTCTCAGGGAGAAACAACTACTTTGTAATATGAAGAAATGTGAATTTTCCAAACAATCACTTATCTATCTTGGGCACGTGGTTGGAGGAGGAGAGCTATAATTGGATCCAAAGAAGGTGGAAGCCATCACAAATTGGCCAACACCAACAGGAGCCACAAAGAATAGAAGTTTTGGGGAGTAATACAAAGTACATGCAGAAATTCATTCCCGTGGTTTCTCGGTGATTGCAAGCACCTCTACACATAGTGGCCATGAGTAATGGTTTTGACTAGGGTAAGGAACAAGAAAAATCCTTTGAGTTGTTGAAATAAAATATTAGTCATGCTCCAATACTTGCTCTTCCTAGTTTGCAGCAGCCTTTTAAAGTAGAGACAGATGCTTTAGTGATTACACTATGGGCACAATGTTGCTTCAAGAATGTAAACCCATATGTTATCATTAAAATGATCACTTCAGCAGCTTAAAGGATATTCAAGATATGATAAATAAAAGTATGCACTAGTTCAAGCAATTAAAAATGGAAACATTATTTTTGGGTAAATAAACTATTGTGCACACTCGACCACAAAGCTCTCAGTATTTGCAAGCACAATCTAAATTGCAGCAGGCAAGGCACTACAAATGGATGGGGTTTCTTCAACAGTTCCACCTAGTGATCAAATACAAGAAGGGTAGTAAAAATTTGGTGGCAGACATGTTGTCTAGGCCACCCACACAGGAAAATTTATCCTGTTTGGCCACTATCTCTCAGATCGAGCCCTTCACGAAGGAAGCTTATGGAGAGGCATATTCCCAAGACAAAGAATTTGGGGTAACATTTCAAAAGTTGCAGTCCCAAGGGGCTGAAAAGATGGGGATTGAAGATTGTTATCTTAAGGACGGGCTGCTCTACCGATGGGGGAAACTTTGTGTGCCTAAATAAGAAATACTTCTATTGATGAGGGAAGCACATACCTCAAAATTAGTGGGAAATTTCGGTGTTGGTAAAACCCTAGCCCACTTGCAAAGGTATGTATATTGGCCCAACATGCAAGAAGAAGTATCAAAATTTATTCTTGGATGTAAAATTTGTTGTACTAGCAAGCCTAAAACTAGGAAGGAAGGTTTGTGTATGCCGTTACCGCTACCTAATCATCCATGGGAGGACATTTCTATGGATTTTGTAAGAGTATTACCTATGTCTAAACATGGCCATGACTATCTCTATGTTGTTGTTGATAGATTCATAAAATGTGTATTCTTATGGCATGTAGAAAAGACAAGGTAAAAGAAAATGAGGTGGAAGATTCTTTTCTTTGCTAATATATGGGTGCATTTTGGTTTGCCAAAGTCTATTGTTTCTGACAGGGATTCCAGGTTCTTGGGGAAGTTTTGGACTACTTTGTGGGACAAGATGGATACCAGGTTATAGAGGAGCACAACTTTCCATCCACAAACAGATGGAAAAACAGAGGTGGTGAACAAGACTTTGGTATAATTTATCAGAGGGTATAATAGAAAATACCCAAGGACTTGGGATGAGTCCTTAGCCTACATTCAACATTCCTATAACCAGGCAGTACACACATCCACTATGAATTCACCATTTGAATCATGCTTGGGATATCTACCTATAAATCATTGGACATAGCGGTTGGACAGAGAGCGAGAAGGAGACACAAGACACAAAGGTGACTAGGGCTAACAAATTCATTGAGAGGATCCAGAAAATCCATCTCAAAGTCAAAGAACAACTAGAGAAATCTCAAGCCAAGTACAAAGCTAGGCATGATCAGCATAGGAGGGAACATAAGCTTCATGTTGGAGATAAATTTTGGCTTTACTTAAGCAAGGAGAGACTACAAGGTCAAGCACGGAAGCTCAAGCCACTACGATATGGACCCTTCACCATATTGGAGCAGGTCAGGGAAAATGCTTTCCGACTTGATTTTCCATCATTTATGAGGATGTACTCTATAGTAAACTATGAGAAATTGCACCTATATGAGCCATCCATGTTAGATGAAGATGAAGAACTACAGTTTCTACCTTCCATTGAGGATTGTGTCTTGGACTCACGAGGTGAATTGGAGGAGGATGTAGTGCTGCAGCAGAAGGTCAGAGAGACTAGGAGAGGCCCCAGAGTCTTGACAGATTGGAATGAAAGGAAAGACACCAAGGCATGCCCGGTGGTACTTGAAGGAGCAAGTGAGGGAATTATTTCCTCATCTACTCCCCCACTAAGATTTTGTGGGACCAAAAGCCTCCTAAGTAGGGGAGGTGTGATCTATAGGGATCCAAAATAACTCTACTTCATCAAAATCAGTTAGCACAAAGAAAGAAAAACAATAAAATAGAGGTTCTCTCTTTTAAGTAACATGACCACCACCTTATATGGGGCAGCAATGTAGAAGCGCCACCTAGCTAGGGCAGTGGTCCCAGGACCATCGGTCTGCATAGGGTGGCGGTCCTAGCCATTACGGACAGAAAACAAAATTCGAAATGAACAGCCTCCGAATTTGAAAGGATGTTCATTTCTCTTCTCCTTCATGACCTTTCCCATTCTCCAGTGCATGGGAGGACATGAGAAAGGCTATAAATACATGATTGTAGAAGTGTAGAGGATTGAAGCATGAGAGAAAGTGAGCAAGAAGTCTTAGTGCTGGAAATTGTATTGTTGTAGAAGAAAGGAGTGTTGAGACAGAGCAAGCAAGTAATTGAAAGGAAGTGTTGAGATATTATCTACTTCCCTTTCATACTTATTGTAAATTCTATACTTGTTGATTTGAATTGGCCAATAGAAGTGGGAAGAAAGAGCAATTGCCCTTCCCAACTAGTTTTTCCTCCATTGGAGGTTTTCCAGGATAAAATTGTTGGTGTTATGAGCTTATATTCTTTCCTTTACTACAATTATTGATTCTAAGCACAATAATAATTCATTCACTAGCTATCTCTTTTATTTTCTAATAGAAAGTAAAAATAGTGATTAATTGTGATTTTGTGAATAATTCCAAAGTTGAAGAGTTTATAGATCACGAGGCCTTGTCGATGATCTGCATGCCAGCATAAGTTTAGATAATAGTTGCTAGCAAAACCCTTTGTATTTTATATAGATCACATGGCATTAAAATAATTGGTAAATAATCCCATTTTAGAGGGGTGTATATGTGGATGAGTGATCTTATTCCAAGAATTTGACTTTATAGTTGTGGTAAAACTAGGTAAAACTAATTATGGCTTTGAACGAATTATTAAGAATTTAATTAGGAGAGGACATGCGAGACAATGAAATATACAATTCTAGATGCACAAATGTATAAGTTACATCACGTGCCTTTGAAATTAGAGGATATTGTTTTCTTTTTACACACACATATGGCGCCAAAAGGAATGAAATCCTTAGAGAAGAAACAACTTGCAATTTATGTTGCACCCTTCATGTTGATCAGTGGTGACTTATACAAACTAGGATGAGATGAAGTATTGCACCGATGTGTACTAGAACATGAGTGCATAGATATCATGGAAGAGGCTCATGGTGGTATTGTAGGTGGGCACTATACAGGTGACGCCACCACGCGCAAGATTCTACTCATTGGATTATGGTGGGAGACCCTGTACAAAGATTGTAAAGAGTATTGTAAGGCATGTGATCACTGTCAGTGCCTTGGAAAACCTAGGAAAAGAGATGAAATGCCTTTGAGGCCTATTACTAGTGCAGAGCCATTTGAAAAATGGGCTATAGACTTTGTGGGTCTTATTTCCCTAGCCACACATAGAACCAGATCACACTACATAATCACTTGTACAGATTATCTTACAAGATGGGAAGAAACAACTACAACAAAAAGGTTCTTATGGGAAAATATTCTTACTAGGTATGGATGTCCGTTGAGTTTGAAAAGTGACAGGGGCACACACTTCTTGAATGAGACAATCAAGATATTATTGGATGAATTTATGGTCATGCACCACAAGACTACACCTTATCATCCTCAAGAAAATGGGACTGTTGAGGCTTTCAACAAGATATTGAGCTAGACCTTAACAAAAATTTGTGATGATAAAGTTTTTGATGTACTTTGGGTGTATTGAACAACCTACAAAAGGTTGAATAAGGCCACACCCTTTTAGTTGGAATTTAGCACAAAAGTAGTTCATCCCATAGAATTCATGTTACCTTCTTTGTGTATTGTACATATGTGAGGTCTAGTTGATGAGAAGGCATTAGAAGAAATAATTGACAAGTTAATACAGTTGGATGAGAGGCGTGCCATAACATGTTGGAGTCAGAAGAAAGAAAAGGCTAGGAAGAAGGCATAGCATGACAGACACATCAAGGACAAGAAGCTTGAGGTTGGAA
Source organism: Taxus wallichiana var. yunnanensis (assembly GCA_018340775.1). NCBI lineage: Eukaryota > Viridiplantae > Streptophyta > Pinopsida > Cupressales > Taxaceae > Taxus > Taxus wallichiana. Next base: position 717,281,733 of record CM031238.1, read on the forward strand.
AGATGACACTTCTTTATGATTCCAAGTTTCTGCACCATCTAGGAAAACTTAAGGTGCATTGGTTGGGATTGTATGTTATCACTCACATACTTGAATCAGACACTTGTCAATTAGAGGCACTTGATGGAATACGGTTACCCAGTTACTTCAATGGGAGTAGGCTGAAGCCCTACTATAAATAAGTCTTCTTGGTGTTTTTAATAAGGAAGTATTTCCATTTAGTATAGATTTCCCTTTATGTATTTATTTTAGTGTATTTCCTTTTTCGTTGCTATGCTTTGTCAATTTAGTTTTGTGTTTTTGTAATAAGCATGTTTTGCTTGGAAGCTCGTTACAATCTAAAGTATTTTTATGGGCGAGAGGACTACACATAGCATTGGTGTGGGGTGGTTTTATTTGTTATTAAAAAATTGGTAAACGTAAGAAAAAAACTATTACATGTGCTATTCAATTATGGAAAGGAGCTGCCGGAAAGAAGATTTCTCCTAGAGAAGACCATGGCTGGAAATAAATGAATGAATAGTATAACATGAGGTAAGATATGGCCATAGAAACTAATAGAGGAAGGCACAGTGGTGAGGTACTTTGGCACATGGAAGTGTGTAAAAGGAGATTTGCATTCGAAAGGTAGGAAGGTGCGCTAGAAGGTTATAGTTGGGGTGCGTAGGTGTGCTACGCGGAAGTTAGGAAAATGGTCAATTAATGAGAGGATCGATGGTAGGTAAAGGAGCAATAAATGTAATAAATTTTCAAAAATCTATATAAGGACGTGATGTGGGTTCATTTTTACCTTTGCAATCACAAGTATTTGAGTGAGCTAGTTATGACCAAGCCAAGAAAAACGTGTTGAGGTGCGAGAGTTGTGAAACTAGACGTGGAGAGTAGATTTGTGAGTAGAAGTGGCTTGCATCCTCGTTAGAGAAGGGTTTGAGTGAATCGAAGCATTGAGAAGGAGTTAGGGATCGTGGTTTCAAGCTAGGTTACGGAGTTTCGAGCTAGGGCATGCGAGATTGCTCAAAAGAAGACAAAATGTGAGATTTTTATAATGGCACCGAGGAAAGCACCTATAACATGTACGAAGGGGAAGAAGAAGGTGGAAGTTGAGGTTGAAGTTGCTCCTAAGATAAAAATTTTAGAAATGCAAGTATCCTAGAGATGTGCTTATTGGGTGCGATTGGGATTCTCATATCCATAGATGTGAAATAAGTGATTACTGACCACCGCACCACTAACAATAAGGGAGTTGGATGCTTTGTTGAATAAGAAGACCAATAATCACACATTGGATGACATTTTAGTATATGAAAATGTTAGGGAGATGTTTCTCAAGAAGGTAGGGGTGTATCAACTGTATGAACTCCCATATTTTGGAAAACCACAAATTTTATTCCAATGGATTATGAGCAGAGTCCATGAGGACTTCTTCTATTTTGTTGGATGGAGGGTAATGATCACAGCAGCCCTAATTACTACATTGATAGGATTGAAGGGCATACGGATAGATATTATTAGTGATTTGATTTATAAGGCAGCTGTTATAGCCATCATTAAGGAGTTAGGATATGCCAAGGGTCCATGTAGAATGGACATCTACATATCAAGGAAGTACTTTGTGGTGCGAGGTGAACCACACATTTGCTAACTAAGATGAATGATCAAGAGAGATGGTCGCAAGTAAATACCATGTGGCTACATATTGCAAAGAAAATATCACAAGGAGAAGTCTACAACTTAGCTGGCTTCATAGTAGAAACAATTATTGAGGAAGCGTGCACAAGTGAAAAGATAAGTTTTGGTACTATCCTACTATCTCTTGTGTTTGTAGAAATTGGAGTGCTCGATGGTCCAAATAAAAGGATCTAGGAATCCCCGTGGAGAAGAATTCCCTCGCAGAGATGTTTGAGAACTAATTTTGTGAAGGAAAAATGAGTGGCCCATTAAAAAAAGGGAAGAACTATGGTATGATCGACTACACATGACCTTTGAAGAGGAATGGTGCATTCCAAAGGAGTTACCCTCAGTAGTGGGTAAGGCGGTGTAGTTCACGGTGTATCAACATTTTTGCATCGCATAGTTTGCAATGAAGGATGGGACATGGAGTCCCTAGTGTAAACTGCCATACACCTTCATAATGTGCTATTTCTAGGAAGCAATACACATGTTTACTGATGCACGTCGGTTGAGATTTAATGCGGACAAGGTAGATTGTGACTACCATACTCTCAGAAAAACTTATGTTTATCCAGGTTGGTCTACCTACATTGAGAGGCTCATTTCAGATGTTATAAGTATGAAGCGGTAAGTTTGGATATTGGGGACAGTGGAGCCGCACTTTTCTATCTCCAACTTAAGCCTAGGTTGGAAAATAACAAGTATGTGGAGAATGAGTTCATGCTCCCAGGGCTGCCTAAGGGAAAACACACAGTTGAAAATGTGGTAGCTCCAAATCCTGCCTCGACCATAGAGATAGATGAAGAAGAAGAACACAAGGATAGTGGAGGCTTGGACCATAGAGGTTGGAGGAAGCCCACAAACAAAGTGGAAAGTGAGCATGTAGATACTCCCCCACAGGTGCAAGGAGAGGAAGACTTGGATGTAGATGCATTCCATGAGGAGCGCTTGTTTAAGAAGGTGTTTAGAAGAACCAGGACCCAAGGTGTAAGAACATCACAACCTTTACGAAGGTCACCTCGACTCTCCCTCGGAAAAAAGAAGCGGAGAAAATAGAGTAATAAATTTGAAGATTAACGAGGAGGCAAAGGAGTATAAAGAGAGCACGCTTTGGTATCTCGATTCAACCTAAGATGTGGAGGAACCCTGGGATGAAGAAATGAGAGATGATGAGGAAGGGGTAAAAGAAGCTAAAGAAGCTATGCACAAAATCTAGTGTGCCAGTTATGACTTAGGTAGGAGAAGGGCCAACTCCAGACCTTGGCACCCAGGTTCCTAAGGGGCCAAGGACAAAGAGAAGTGAAGAATATGTTGTCCCTAGTATGGGCTATGCTGAGGACACAAGAAAAATCATATGCACTCGTTTTCAGATCACTTGTGGGCCTTAAGGAGTTATATGGGTGGGAGCTGATGGATCTAGATATGGCCACTATGCACGCAAGGAAACAACTATCCTAGTCCATGCAGACTCATATGGATGAACCAAATTTTGATGTATGCGAGGAGTCCTGTGTCTCACGAAGAGTGAAGAAGGCACCCCAAAGTAGGAACATGACAATAAAACCTACTCTAATGTCGATGAGCATGTCAACAATGCCTTGGTCAAGGTATCTACTAAGGTGGCATAGATAAATATTGATAAGGCCGCCACCATTTGAGCACTAATGGAGGATAAAAAGATAAAACTGTAGAGATAACACACTTAAAGGAAGAGAAGGAATGAGAACGGAAAACAATGAGGCTTTCGTTGGCGAAATTTGAGGAGATTGGTGATCACATTCTAAAAGAAAGGCCTCATCTAGAATCTAAGGTACTTAAAAATTTTCCTTCTGCTATGCATTATGTGTGCACTTTGGTCAATTTGGTGTTAGAGGACGGACCAATTTGGATGCCCTCACCAAAATATGTTGAACAAGAAGAAGAGAGATAACAGGCCTCTATGCTTAGAAAAATTTCAACTTACGAGGCATTGCTCCAAACTTTAAAGGATGAATTGAAGAAATTAGACCAAGCTCTCAATTTGTGTGTGGCACCAGATGCATGTAATAAGGACCAGAACTCTACTTGAAGATAATGAAGTCCTGGCAATGATGAAAGATGAGACTTTAGGGTGCACAAAAATATTGGCTCTGGTGAAACAAAAGTGTGAAGCCCTCACAACAGCCCAGGATCTACATAAAGAGAGGATTGATGAGATGTGGAAGCTCATAGTGCATAAGATGGATCTCTTTGAAGGTATAATGTTAGGTATGGCCAATGTTGTTCGAGTTACTGAAATGAGAAATAGAATATTACTCAGGATGAGTTGGATGCCATTGCCATGGATATTCTAGAGAAAACAACGAACACGCTAGATGAATGGCGGACATTGTTGGCTCGAGATCAAGAATGAATATCCAAAGCTAATCCTCCTAGTTGAAGAAGAGGGAGCTGCAGAGTAAAGATTCATTCTTTTGTACAGTGATTCTTTAATTCTTTCAATTCTTATTCTTTATTATTGGGAACATCAAAAATAATTCCCATTTCTAGGATGACAATGTACTTTAGTGTGGGGTAATGTTGAGTAGAAAAAATGTTTCTCTAAGGAGTAGACATATAAAGGATACGTTCACGTGGAACAAGGCACATTTGAAGGGATGAAAGGATAAGGAAGGAAACGCATGCTAGAACACTTTGGATTAAAACTTAGCCGTTTTTATGGATAAGGGATATTTTTAGAGATAGCATGTGGAGCACACATATATATGAAGACTTGCGCAATACGTAATGGTATTTTGGGAACAAGCGGTGATAAGCACCATGCATGGTTTAAACTAATAGTAGGGTTGTTTCCTCTAGTTAACTATAGGACATCTATTATTAGACCACTTTCATGTATGCATGTTATTGTACGAGGCACATGGCTATTATCAGCATGCGACCTATTTTGAGAAGTGCATAGGTGGTGAAGGAAAGTCCCCACATTTATAAATATGTATTGAACTATGTATTTTGGGAGGACTAAATTATTGTGGAGTTATGTTCTTTGGATCGATGCGTGCATGACTTATGGATATACTTTATAATGTAATAAGGTTCTTTGTTTTACAATATTAAATATAATGGAATATAATGGCTGGATAATGGTGTTAAACATAACTGAATCTAGTTCATGTATGGTTAATCTTATTATAGTTATTTTTTAATTCATGATTCTCTCAGATCTAGATCTAGATTACGCACTGTGGAATGTTTATGTTTAATTATGGATTTGAATATGTTTTATCATCATCACACTAACATCCTACACAAAGCAACTCTAAAGAGGGCACAGGTACCTTTGCGTGCTTGGGTGAGCACTCATCTCGATTTGGGTGATGTGCCAACGTGCAGGGTTATTCAAAATATATTCTAGGTTGCATCATGAAGTTACAATTTTTACTATGTTTTGAGCCAAAACTTTGAGATGTTGTCTCCTCTTGTGAGAAGGGATTTTTATACTTTCATTCTACTATATTCATTTACTATGAAATAGACACATTAACCTGTATAAGTCATTAAATATTATAATGTGAAGGGTTGAAAACATGGTTGAAACTATTGTAATTGTAGAGTTTTCACAAGTCGAGGGTTATAAAACACCTCTTTCTACTTTCTAAATTGTGCATTCTTCTTTTGAAATGAAAGAAATAAATTGAGGAAATATTATGTATTCAATTGTTGTTTATCATTATGGCATGTAAAGAAAAAAAGAAAGGTTTGTTAATGATTAAAATGTTATCTTATGCTTAAAAGTTATTTTTGTTCAAAGCTTAATTAAAAACTTTATTGTAATTTTGGTTTTAAAAACATGATATCCTTACTTTTAAAGTGAAAAGAGAGAACTTGTGTAAATATGGTTGTTACAGGTTGTGTTATTTGACTTGCTTATCACTCACACACACACACACACACACACACACACGCTGCCTTGTATGCTGCAAGACGCACATGCACACGCACGCGCGCGCACACACACACACACACAATATTACGAATACAAAAAATAAAGAATAAATATGAAATTTTACTATCTCTAGAATGTATAAAAATAATTATTATCTATGTAATAAACTTATCTCTTTAATGAATCTAATATATATATATATATATATATATATATATATATATATATATATATATATATATATATATATATGGGTTGTTTTAATCTTGTGGTGGAGATTAATCTAATCCGGGGTATTTTTGAGTATGCACAACTTAAGTGATTTGGGTACCTTTTATTTATTAATATGTTTTCATAAGGTTCTATTAATTAAATGACTTTGGTTATTTTCAGGTAAATTTAACCTTAATGGTCTAACTAAAATTGAAGAGCTAACATTTATATATTTATCTTAGCTATTATATGTGGACTTTCATCTAACGGTCCATTATTAAATAAATTAATATTGTCATTTATCCACATATGTTATTTGAGGGCATGGGTCCACTTTGAAGACGAGTGGAACCTATGACCCTCTTAATTTAATTGTGACTTTCTACCACCACGAAGATAAATATTAATAAATATATGTTTTAACCGTTATCGAAACAATTATTAACCTTGTTACTTTCACAATTTATTATTTCGATGTTTAAAATAAATAAATGAATAAATAAATATAATAATAGTAGTAATAATCATAAATAGTTTAACTTGTAGACACGGTGTTAAGATGACTTCTTGCTCCTCATATCACAATCGTCATTACTGACGTTTTAATGGTTTGAAAATTGTTATAATCCTCCAAGTTGTTCACGATTATAGATTAGTTCCGGCTTTTCCGTATTTTGTGACTTAGTCACGTTACCTTCATAATGAGTAATCTTAACCATTGTATAATTATTTACCTTTAAAAAAATTATTACCACTTTATTACCTTTCCCATCTTTGATCGGGATATTTGGTTGTCTTTTAACGTGTTTTGGAACTTGCGTTGAGTGAGGTGCCACACTAAGTTCCTCCCTAGAAAACATTCATGCAACTCTCATCGGTATCGACCTTTCGTTAATTTAGGGGATTGATGATCGAGATAATGTAGTAAACTATTAAATTTATTTGGCCAAAGTTTTAGGCATTAATTTTCAAGCTTAGTTTCAAGACCGCATATTAGCCTATGAAACTTGTCTTCGATCACCACACAACCATATCAATATAGTAATCTAGATTCCTCATTGTTTAAGAAACGAACAAGATAAGAAGAGAGAGAATCCATTACTAGCTCATTTCCCTAAATATAAATAATTCCATTTGTACCATCTTAGGATTCTTATGGGAAACATAGTGACCACATAATTATTACCCATCATTATGTCCTCACTACCCTTCGCGTAGCCATCCTAAGCTGACACAAAGCTAAGCTTCTAGTGGTATGATGTAGGATCATTATGTCCACGCTCCTTAAATTTAGGTTACCTTAGTTGATTAATGTAACTAAATTATCCTTAGCAAGTTTCTTTAAAAAATATTATTTCACAATACTTAGTAAGTTTCCGTTAGAGGTTCATAATAACTCAATGAGTTACTTTAGACACAAAATCACACACTTGGGTACATCTCTAGGTCCTCATCACATAACACTATTCATATGATTCACAAGTAAGAAAACTAGTAATTGGAATCTATCTTTGGATTCTTCTATATCTTTCTTATTTCCTCTTTTATATTACATGCCCCAAAAAGTATTGTATTCATTGTTTTATCTTCCTTGACTTTGGACACTAGCACCTAGCGGGGACACCAACGTCGTCATCCCCTATGGACGCCCATGACATCTTTGTATCTTACTCACCCATTTTGGGCCTCTTTTATCTTTTTGGCATCTTGTTTTCTTATGGGTCAGCCTCTTAGTTGTCAATTATGAAATTCAACCTTGGCGACCATATAAATATAAAGTTATGTGACCATAATAAATGACTAATCTTTAAACATCTACTATCACCATCTAAGGTTATATCGAAAGGAATTATAAGAGAATCAAAACATCTATCTAGAACTCACTCAAGGGAAAGGGATTGGATTTTCTACATACACTTCATAAGAGGGGAAGTTCAAATTTCCATCCACACATCTATCTACATTGTTACATTTAGTTATTTCTTGCCATCAAGTGCATATTGTAGAAGATATTCCTAAGGCACCATTCTTGCACGCATAAACAAGAACTACATGGATTTTGAGATGTATTGCAACACTAGATTGTAATTTCACTCAATTTAGTGTCCTCCAGAGTCAGTTCGACTCCCCATTTGCATCTTTTTTATTTTCAGATTTGATGTAATGGGGGTTTTGCAGAGATGTTATTTATTTTCTAGGTTATCGACATTGGTGTGACACAATAAGATTCATTTTCCAAGCATCTGCATAGACACATGATCCTAGAAGTAGACTCTAGCTCTAGGTGCTCTGACCCGATCTAGGAACCCTAGTTCCAAATCATCCATGATCACATAATTTTCTGATTTTAGTTGCGACATCTTTCTCCTCTTTTTCATCGGTTTTCCATTCTAGAACTCTTGGATTTATTGTGAAATACACTAAGAATTTTTCCCTCTCTCTTCCACTTAGGGTTTCATATTTTTTTAGCTTATTTGTTGTGTTAGATATGTTCTTTATCATTGTTTATCATACGCGACTCTAAAATATATAGGATTTTACAAATTTCCATTTTTGTTAAATCATTTAGTGAATCCCACTTGTGATTGTTTATTCATATCCTTCTTTAGAATATCATCTTCTCTATCATGGCTCCTAAGGTTTGTCAAATCTCTTTGTCTGAATTACTTCAAATGCATTCACCTTACAAAGAGGTTCTTCAAAAATCCCTAGACACCATGTTTCTCCCTAAAGATATGCCACCCACTCAAGTAAGCACCATTTTTTATCGTCTCTTCAACGACCCTCACCTCCACGATCCTCCATCAAATAAAACCATCTTAGAGTCAATACAAATATTTCATTCTTTATTTCAAGACAAATTTTAGGCTATGGAATCAACAATTACATCTCTCAAATCTAAAATTCAACATTCTAAGGACACTTTTCAGGATCATTCTTGTTCTTTTCTACTCCTCATCCTCATTCTATGTCTTCTACATGTGCTCATATCAGTAAACCTCAAGTCTTACCATTAGTGGCACCTCTAAATTTTTTCTCAATACTAAGTAACAAGATATTCTTCCACAACTCCTTACGCATGAATTGATCATCTTGCCATCTACTCATTGTTATCCTCCTTATCGACTTGAAAAATATCAAGGTCATCCATATCACAATTATCATCAAATCAATGGATATAGCGATAATGATTTCTTTTCTTTAAAGTGACAAATTGACCACCTTAAGCATTATGGTCTCATTGCATTTACTTGCGCACACAATGCTATTACATGTTCATCTCCAATTGATACATCTCATTGGGTTACTAAATATGATTCATCTATGTCTAATGAGCATCATGCCATCACTTCTAATGTTCCTTCTTATGTCAGTCAAGCGCTATCTATACAATCCACTCCAACTAAGAAATCACCTCTCAAGGTCAGTCCTCCATCACCTCCTCTTATTAAGTATTCTTCCATGTCACCACCTCTTAAGAAAACACCTCTAAATATCAGTCCAACATATCCTCCTCTCAAATATTCTACATCATTACCTAAAAGAAATCACTCACTAATCAAGAAAAGAAAATTTTAGATGGCCTTTTTTGGCTTCTTCTATTTGAACCCAAATTTAGCCCCGATCCTACTCTTGATCCTATCCACCATTGTGATACTAGTTTGATTTCCTACGATACATTTCAAAATCCATCACCATCGTAATGTATTTCTTACATCATCACATATCGCTGCATCATTTCCACACTTTGGGGTATCATTCTTAATCCCCCCTTTAACATTATCAAGTGTCTAGCATCTCTTCTTATACACTCCATGCTTCACATCTAGTCTTACACAACTTGAGACATCACTAGTATCATCATTACCCTATGACACACTCTTGTGTTAAGGTTCAAACTTGACTATTGAGGGAATACTACATCCATGAACCTCACACACTACTAATTTCATCTTTACCTACGCTATGATACATATTTCTAGCATTCTATTTTCACACATCATACTATCCTCTTCTACACTCTACACTCTATGATTCATTGATCATATCTTATTAGCAAATATGTCAAACCATTTCTTTATGATGCACTCTTGTTCTATGGTTCATTCTTGATCTTTGAGGGGTATTTTTATAAATTAAAATCATCTCATACTCATCCATATCCACTCGGGGGAACTCGATCCTATCACATCCACATTGCATATCATTTCAATTCACTTAGTGAAAGCATATTGCATATATTGGTTGCATATATTCTTGTTTGCATAGACTTTCATGATACAATTTTATTACTATGTTATACAAATATCCAATATGTCATTATATTTTCTATATACACATACGTGTTCACTTGGTATCTAGTTGTGAATGCAGATTTTTATAGATATTTACACGCGAAATGATGTTGGACACTATACCTCTTACTAGTAACATCAAGGCTTCGGGGGCATATACATTATCATATGTCACAATTGTTATTATTATTTTATTTACTACTTCATATCCTTACTAGAAAAATAATATATCAATACATACACACTTTGAAATAATTTTTATCTTTCTAACATACTAATGAGTGTTTCATGTGTAGCATTTACATTACAAGAACTATTTTCCTCCGCGACGATTGTTTTATACTTTGATTGATACCTTTTTCCATTATATTCCATTGTTTATAGGTTTTCCCTATGAATTGCTTATTCATTTCTTGTATGCCTTTGGGTAACTTCGCCCCGATTGTCTTGTAATCTTGTAACATCATGGTTGATGTCTCATATTTGCAACCCACTTTTTATGGTCTACATTGTCTTCTTGCTTGCTAGATTACACTTTGTCTTCTATATGCATACTTGTCTTGTTTGCACTAACACATATTTTTAGCCACTTTGTTTACATGTGCCTTGGTTTCTACCATGCACATTCCCTCCCTCATGTAGGGTATCGGTTTCACATTATTTTCCAATCCTTTCCTTTTGACCGCATCCTCCTAGTGATGTCACATGCACCCTAAACAAGGGGGCATACATTTGGTGAATCGATCAATCACAGATAACAACTTAGATATTCAATACATGCCTACATAATACATGAAAAAAACAATCTATAGTTATAGAAAAAACCCAAAATATGACATGGGTCCTCATTTTAGCATATACGCTAGCGCCTGAGATGTAGACACTAGTTCCTGGTACTCTTGACCTTTCCCGGTGCCTATGACCAGGGGAAGTTACACTCACTTTCTTAGATCAACACAGCTTATTAGCGAGTTTACTAAGCATTTTTCACAATATAGGCATAGTACACCAACAATCATAATGTATTCTATCTTATTTTTATACTTATATCAAACTAGATCAAACACAGAACAAAGAAGGATCACACCATCTGTAGTGGTGTATAAATTCAGAAGTAATCAAGGATGGAGAATAATCCTAGACCTTTCACCCCAAAACTCTTCTTCCATGGAATGAGATCACCCAAAAAAATCATTCTTGGTGTGATATCACCTAAAACAATTTCTCTTGGCATGAGATCGCAAAAATAATTCTTCTATAACATTTTCAGGACACTTTCTATCTTTTTCACCCATCACGGATCAGGTGCACATGTTCCTTTTATAATTTTTGACATTTTTACATACTTTTACATACTTTCATAGAATTTTCATATTACATGAATTTGACTACTCTCTTGTTCTTCTTTTAAAGGTATGGCCTTAAAATGAAACAAGAAACAACCTTTCATTAAGAAAAAAACAATAGGTAAAACATGGCACAACTCATACGCTTCACCCCTAGGGTCACTTCCTCTTTCTTAGCTTCCACGCTTCATTTTTATCACTCCATGCTTTTTCTTGTCTCTTACGCATGATTTCACCATCGATATACATGGTTATCAGGTACACATATTTGATCTACTTTATGTTATGGATTATTCACTCAACAAATAAAATGGGGGCAAATGTAAACACAAAATCATGCACTTGGGTAAATTTCTAATTCCTAATCACATGCCACTATTCATATGATTCATAAGAAGGAAAACTAGTAATTGACATATATCTTTAGCCTCTTTTCTGTCTTAGTTGTTTCCTCTTTGATCTTACATACCCCACAACCCGATCTGATCTTCATGTATTTATCTTTCTTAAATCGGACACCAAGACTACCATGCCATGGTGCCAACACCCAAGTGTCTACATCCCCTCTAGGATCCCCCAACCTATTTGTATCTTTCTCATCCCTTTCATACCTATTTTATATTTTAGGCATCTTATTTTTCTTATGGATAATCCTTTTTGTTTTAATTTAAAAATTCAACTAAGGGAATCATATAAATATAAAGCTATGTGACCAATATTTAAGCATATACCATCACCACCTAAGGTTGCATCTAAAGGAATTCTAATATTTTACACTTCATAGAGGGGAATTTCATTTTTCCATCCACTCATCTATATACATTTCTGCATCTAGCTATTTCTCGCTATCAAGTCCATCTTGCACAAGAGATTCCTAAGGAATCATTATTGCACACACACATAAGAACTACATAGATTTTGAGATGTAGTGCAAGAATTGATCATAAGCTCACTCATTTAGGTGACCTTCGGGATCATTTCGACTCCCCATTTATATCTTTTTATTTTTTGGATTTGATGTGTTAAGGGATTTACAGGACATTATTTGTTTTGTAGGTTATAGGAAAATTTTGCGGACATAGTACAACATACAAGTGACCAACAATAAAGGTTAGTGAAATTGGTGTGACATAAGAAGGATACGTTTACGAGTATATGAACAGTAGACACAAGTACCCATAAGAAGACTCCAGCGCCTAAGCGCCCTAACCCCATCTAGGTGCCCTAGGCCAAGATTATCTGGCAAATCACATTATTTTTGAGTTCGGTTGCAAATCCCGCTGCTCATGTTCATTATTTTTCTAGTCCGAACACTTGATTTATTGCTAAATCACTCTAGGTATTCTTGCCTCTCTCTTGCACTTAGGGTTTCATATTTATTTAGTTTATTTCTTGTGTTGGATTAGTGCTTTATCATTTATTTATCATACGTGAATCTGAAATTTCGAGGGTTTTACAAATTTCATATTTTCTAAATCAGATTATAAACTAATATTAGTTCCTCTTTTCATACTTTTAACAACTTAGTAATTGTCGTTAAGTGTAGGTTAAATATTCATTTTATCATATCTTGAGTTATTTAAATACATTTACACTCTATTAGTAATTCATTACTATTAAGTACATAAACATATTTATTTTGCTTTCTATGTCATCGTTTTGGTTTAATCGTCGATAATGATTTTGCTTGATTATTCTATCTAAATTAATGAAATCAAAAATAATCACACAACTTAATAAATTATCAACTTAATTAATAAATTAACTTTATAAGTAAAATATCTACATTTTTAGTTCAATAAGATAAGTCATAAAACCAGATTTCCAATAATGGAAAAATATCCCAATCCTCATTAATAATGATTTACAATAATCAACAAGAATTATACATTGGGCCATAATGCCATTTTTAAGATGTGATCATATTTCAATTGCATAAACAAATTAATTAAAAATAATCCTTTCTGGACTTATTTTCAAGTAAACTCAAGATGTAAAAACAATTACAAAATCTAATCCAAGTAGCTAGTTCAAGAATGTTGAAATTCCCTGTAAAAATTTAGGAGAGAGTTATTGATATGGGTCACTTCATAAGAACTAACATGAATCTACATACTCTTATTCTATGTTGTAATTATAATGAAATAATAGAATAAGAGATCGGTTATGAACTATTCTTAATCAATGACTTATAATCATAAAATCCATCGTTTATATTATGAAATATATCTTAATGAAGCATCTTAATTAAATAACAATATTGTGTCCATTGTTCTGTATATAACCATCCTATTATAACTTATACATTTAGACAATAATGAATCATTTACTGCATCACAAAACATCAATTAAGGATGTAATAACTCAAAATATTTATTTCCAACTTTCTGCTATTAATAACAACTAGAAAGTTCATATTATAGACATTGATAACAACAATGGACTATCATCATCTCATATTTCAATAGAGTTAAACTTGAGAAGGTTGCAAAAATCAAACACACCTCAAATATAACCTTTATCAACTAAATAATTAATGAAGTAATTTTATTTTAGAATCCCTTTTGAGTTAACTACACATATATGTAATTATTGTTTTCCAAAATATCACTAATTCCAAATAGGGACTCATTTAATTGTAACTGACCAACCAAAATATCCATTCCTAATAAGGAGAGAGATTTCATTAATAATAAACAACTATTCAACAAATGTATCACACATATCATAAAGTAATAATAGAAAGATACATAACCCTTTATCCCCTTCTTAATATTTCCCCATCTAGCTTCATATAAAGTTATCACAAAATCGATCCATTGTTCAAATATACCAACAATAATAACCCAACAACTATTCCAAACTAAAATCATATGCATACAAAATGAAAATATCATTTCCTTCACTATTGTAATGATCGGTGAAGTTTTATGTTGTTCTTATATTCACATTATAAAAATAGAAGCAACAATCAACTAAATGTAATTCCAATTTACATTTTTCAAAACCTTCCTCTTTTCAAGTTTTCAGTCATAAAAAAACATAGTGAACTAACCTCCAATATGTCCATAAGTGTGAGGATCCCATGAAACAAAAAAAGTCCTTGCTTTTATAAAACAAAACAAAGAAAAATGATAACAAAAAAAGATCTAAAGAGCTATAACTAGCTCTTATTTTATTTTCCAGATTTCACAAAAATCCCTAAACCAAAGCGTATATTGAATGATATCAACAATTCTCTAAAAGGAGTTGTAACTAACTCTTCTTTCATTTTCCATATTTCAAAAACATTCTCAAATCCATAACGTATTACAAATGATAACACCAATGGTCTAAGGAGTTGTAATTAACTCTATTTCATTAAATACAAATCATAATAACCAAAATCCAAAAGCATGTTTAGAAAAAGAATGGTGAAAAATGGTTTAGAAGGATATATAATCGATCAAGTTTGTTTTTATTTCATTCCAACTCCTTATTATTTTTCCATATTTTTCATATCAAAACCAGAGACGTATACGATTCTAAGATCTCAAATAATAATAAAAAACCCAAAATGTATTCAATATAAGTTCTCATTTTCAATATTTCACAAAAGAATCCAAGACCCAAAAACGTATTCAAATTTCAAATAATAATCCCAAGCCAAAAATGTATTCAATTATATATTTAGACACCTAAAAGTAGCACCACTAATTCCTGTGTAGAATTCTACTAGACCCCCTTAATTATCACATCTAATACTTGTATTAAGTCATATAAAATCTACACCTATCTACACCCCTCATCTTTATTCAATTAAATAATTAAATACATCAACATCAACATCATCACCATACTTATCTTATCTAAATCCTTCCTTACAATTATTAAATCCTACTTAACCACCTAGGAATCTTCCTAAATCCAAACATAAACAAAATCAAGTACAATCTAGACTATTTTATCACCTCCTTATGAAAGACAACACATCCCCAAAACTCAAAAAAATTATCTACTTGAAATCCAAATCAAATAGCCTTGATTTAGAAGTTGTTTCAACCATTTTCCTCAAATAACCCAAAATCGTCTTGCGATTCGGGTAATCGCTAGTGATTATTTAAGATCATGCTTTCTACTTCTCACATGAATCCTCAACTTCACCCATGAGTTTTTACTTTTAATATGGTTCATAAGCCTCATGTAAATCATCATTCAATACTTGGATATCATAATCACCACCAAACATTATCATTTACCTTCAATGAGCATCTTAGAGCAATTTTGGACCTTTTTGTGAATCAATTATTCACTTGTAGTTTACTATCATCTTCTTAGTCTCAACCATCAATGTATTCACGCATTAACAATATCCTTTCAACTTTTGGAGATCAAACACACATCTAAAAATTGGTTTAGAAGTCATCTGCATAAACAAATTTCCTCTCCTGGGACACCCAAGCATCCAACAACTAAGAAAAATATTATGACATGTCTACAGGTCTCCTTCTATCTCGGTAATTTTTATCCTCTCGGTCTTATTCATCGACTGGAATCGAGTAAGTATCTCATTTTTACATTATTTTCTTAATCATTTATCATTCAACATATTAAATCAATTTTTTTAACCTTTATCAACCTACATACATTCTACAAGGTAATAAGAGGCAATTTCCCAAATCACCAATGATCAACCCCTAATCGCCAACGATTCCCTCGATCACCGCGAATCCTATCTGTCTGACCTATTTTCAAATCTAGCTACTTTTATGATATCTATATCTTATTTTCAGTTTTCATTCTACCTTTTCATGCATCTGTCAAGCCTTGTCAAGCTCCTTTGATCCATCCTTAACATTTTATCAATTGTCTTAATCAAACACATCCCTCAACTTTCCTTTATGAGCGTATCAACCATTTGTATCCTTTCTCCTTTGAGCCATATTTTGATTCCTAGACTCCCTTTGGATTAGGAATAACCATCAAACCAACATATAGCCTCAGACCACGTCATTCCCTTTTCCTTTGCATTGTTGGTTATATCATCTATTATCATTAAGCATTAATTTCTTGAACATGGATTGACATCCTTGGATGGAAGTCCATTGATTTCAAGGAACGAAATCCACCATATATCTATCTAATCCCATCTATTTTAGTGTCTTTCAAAGCACAAGTTTCATTTTAGGAAAGGATCTTGTACACATCTGTCACATAGAGCGCAACTTCAATAAACATCGAACATCGTCATCCATCATCTACGGGTATTGCTAAACCCCGCGTCTTCGAGGTCGATATTTCTATTTTCTTTCTTAGTTAATTCAAGTTGAAGGAGTAGGAATATTTTTGAACATTTTGGCACACCCGATGGGACCCTAATTGCCTTATTTAATTATTTATTTCATTTAAAATATCATATTTCTCAAATATGGTTTTCTGTTTAGTAATTGTTAGCGATTTAGTCAATCATCAATGATCAGGTGAATCGCCAAAGAATTCATCAATCGTATGATAATTTTTCGAGAATACTTTTGATTATTTTACATTTTTCCTACTAATCACTATTTTCATGTCTTTTTTGTTTCTCGCTAACCTAGTTTTAAAGGTTTCTATCTCTAGAGGCTTTTCTTGCTAGATTTCTTATCGCTAAAACTAAAAATTGAAAAATTGTAAAAATTAAAAAGGAATTGTTTATCATGGTAAGTCCTATTCCTTCTTTTTACTTTACTGTACTCCATTTTTTTATCCTACTTTCATTGAAATCAAACTCTCATTTGGGTTTAAAATGAACAATTGCATTCTTCTTGATCACATAGTTTTTAATTAAGAAATTTAATTGATTGCATTCACTTTATCTTTCCCCACACACAACCAAATCACTTAAACATCAAACACACATTTAAACACTTCTACCTAGGTGATAACTATTGGGATTTGATCACCCAATAGGGAAACCGATTCATTGTTCGACCAAATATATAAAAAATTCTATTGGTATATTGGCTAAGCATTTGACTCCTTTTCGTTGCGGAGATCGTGAAGTGAGGGGGTAGGTCCCAATACCAAGCCCCATACTAAAAACAACACATATTAGAGCTTCACATACCTTTAGATATATCAAGGAATCCAACCTTAAATATCACCTGAAACCAGCCTTAGAATGACCATATCATTAGGTTCCCTTTGAGCCTCTTCTTCCACATATAAATTCTAATAAAGATAATTAAAATTATTTTTCTTGACTTGTGTGTTACATTTGTATCTCTCTTAGGAATTTTTTGTATCATTTTCAGTTAATTAACATTTAACATTTTTTATTATTTTTACCATTATGCTTCATTTTTACAATTGTCTTCTATTGCTTCATCCACAGACTCTAATCTTTCCCAGTCTTATCAAATTATCATGACCCACTCAAGTCCATTTAGTTTTAGTATGATCTTTGAGCCATCTACACCATCTTCTTTTCCCTACAAAACATCTACCTTTCAACTAATCATACAACCTTATAAAAATCCTCTCCAATAACCCTATAATTATTATTCATAACTAGGATACTTCCAAACTATCATTCCTCACCCATGTCAAGTACATCCCATCAAGTGGTCTTTTCCACATACCTTCCTTCATCACAAACTCAATAGAATCTTAGCATCCATCATCCTTTATTTAATCAACCTATCTCGACTTCAATACCTCTCTCTCTACCTCAAACATCCCAAACCCATACACACATACCTACTCATGCCCAATCAACCCCTTTCATCCAATAACAATAACATATTCAACATTTTTCCACATCTCCCCACATCCCTTTATCACAACCTACTCTACAAACAATATCCTCTCAATCTACTCCTTATCAAACTCCACATCAATCCCATCCACAAAAAAACCATCCTACTCCACATTTTTATCAATCAAATCAATCACATGTTAATTCCTTTACATCTAATCCTAAAAATGATCCTTTATAAGATATGTTAAATATATTAGAAAATTTGGAAGCCACTACTAAGGGATCTAGACATGTCCTCACTTATGATGAGGTTTGTAATGAACCCATTCATCCATCTGTACCATATAAATCATATCCTCCTCATTGGGAATTACCTGAGTCTACTATGTTCCATGGTACAGAGGACCCTCAACAACACATATTATCTTTCAGGCACTCATGTTATCTCATCATCCACGACTGGTATAACTCCCTCTGTGGAGACTCTTTGTTATTTTTAACTTAGCTAGCCCCGTTATTCCTTGATCATTTCGCTATAAATGTTACTTGTAAAGTCACTATCACTCGAGATTTATATCATCAAACAATCTGAAAATGAATCCCAATCTAAAAATAAATCCCTTGTTGACTTTGTCACTAGGTGGAAAAGCACTATCAATCAATTAACCTTCTCACTTCCATAATCGAACTAATTCAATTATTTACTCGATCGTGTTATCATCACATTTATTCCACTCTCCAGATCCACACATTCCAGACCTTTGATGAATCCTTCACCATGGCCAAGAAATTAGAAATCCAAGCCCTTGAAGATGGCCATCTTAATCCTCAATCTCCACATGTCCCATCTGATTCCCTAGGTCTTCTTATGAGTCAAACAAAAATACCACACATGATGTCATTACTTGTCTTCCTGACCCAACACCTTCGATAGATTTAGTCCATATAAATATTGTACATTCCTAAGTCACATCATCAACAATATTACATGTGATCTTCCCTATGAGGAGACCCATTCATCACCGATGCTTCCCCTTGAAAATTCGTAAACTCATGGACCCTCCTTTCGATGGTCCTCACACCTCAATATCACTAGTATCCATTGTCCAATCATCCATTACCTCCTTGTAACCTTTAGAATCCACCTTGGAATCCATTACTAAGGAGGAATTCATAAGAAAAAATAACAACATTTAACCACTTTTCAAACTAATTGAAGAATTAGAAAGTTCACATAATCCACCTCAATCATGTCTAGAAACAATACCTCCCTCATCCAAATTAGACCCAATCATTTCCTCAGATACTCACTTACCATCTAGTCTAGAACCATGTCTGAATCAAACACTATACAATCAAATACCATCACATCCACAACCTCACCCTTGTCATTTGATGTGAGACCCTTTCCTCTATCTAAATAAAACATTACAGAATCAAAACCTATCACATCCACCGCCTCATCCTCATCATATGTCATAAAACCCCCTCCTTTACCTAAAATCAACATTACAAAATAAAAAAAAACATCATCTAACGCCTCAAATTTACCATCCATTTTAGGACCCCATCCTTTATCACAATCTAAAAATATCAAATCTACGGTTCCACCCTTACCATCTATTTTGGGTCCCCATCCTTTATCTCAACATCATAACACACATCAGTACCCCTTCTCATCCTTAACTAGTCCCTCCTCATCCATTTTGGGACCTCATCCATCATCTAATTATATCAATTCCACATCATATCCTCTCTCTTATCAACCTCATAATGCCCATATGATGTTTCAGCACCATATTACATCTATAAATCCACCCCCACTCAAAAATAAGACATGTCCTACTAAGTGTTCTCATAATTCAAAATCAAAATTCAGTAATCCAAACTCCCTAAAAGGGACTTACATTAACATCCTCAAGAGACTCATAAAATATTCTCTTATCATATTACCGCCAATTAAAACATCAAATCCACATATTCAAAAACTTGTATGGTATGAATAAAATAAAACATGTGTCAATCATAAAAGCCCAAGACATAACACAAAGAGTTGTAAAGTTCTTAAATCCATAATAGAATGAATCTTCCTTATCAATGATCTTCTCCCATAAGATGAGAATCCTAATCCATCATCGATATCATCAACATCTCCACCCTCATTAATGTCCTCACACGACATCTATAGGTCAATGGGTGCCATATTCAATAACTATTACAAAACCTTTGGTAGATAACTCTTCAACACCTTTCATTGAAGGTATCTCAATCTCATCAATGTCCACACCTTCCCTTAAATTTCCTTCAACCTCATCTAACATCTACACCCAAGTTAGTGAAAATTTTCTCACCGACATCTCGTAAGATAAGGGCATCATCCTCAATCAGATATCAACAAACCATTATCATGTCTTCTCATCACCTTCCATTGAAGGTCCTTTGTCTCAAATCAGACGGTTCACCCATCCATCCAAACCTAGAATCCTCATATACTAAGAAAAGATAAAATTAAATATTCGTCATCCACCCTCATCAATTATTCTCTCATATCCCATCCAAATTTTTAACAAATCCTTTGTCAAGGGCTCCTTTATCTAACACATAATCAATCAATCAAGATCAAAAATTCCATCATCCTAATCTAAAAGTTATTCTTCCTTTCAACATATGTCATCTCTATAAATAATGTCATGCCAGGGAATCCTATCTCCGAGACTTCAAAGTCTTACCTTACACACCTCCACCTAGTGCATCCTCAAATATTCTATCAATCCAATCAAATTGTCTTTAATCTGGTAAGGAATAAACATGGAATGTTTACCCCCAACTAGATTGGTCCATATAGTATGGTTTAACTTTTTAATGCCTTGCACTTGCGGCCTTTCTACTCCTAACACATTGATCATCATGATATTAGTCTCATAAAATATCCCCATCATCAACCAATCATTTTATCATCATAATGATTTGAAAGTGTGTGGTATTCTATCACTATCCTTACAAACCTTAAAGATGAACACAATGACTCTTCTCATTTCCTCTTTCACAATGGAAAAGTTCCTCTTTCACAGGGAACCCTACAATCATTACTTTCCCCTACCTTGTACCAACTAAAAACATGTCATGGGGCACACATGTGTATTTTGTGTACACATTTCTTCTCCCTCCTCGAAATGGTGTATTAGGTTCTTACCCTCAACTCAAAATAAAAGTAAAAAAATAAAAATAAAAAATTCTATGGATTCTTCCTATCAAAATTCACATATAATAGACTAATCCCTCGATGGAAAGTAATTCAAAGTATCAAAACCATACTACCAAAAATAAAATTAGAATAACCCTCGAAGGATAGCTACCCATTAAAACCATAAACTAGTCCCTTGAAGGATGACTATCTTGTAAATTCAAAATCCAAAATTTTAGACCATACCCTTAAAGGATGGCTAACTATGTAAATAAGCCTTCCAACATCGATCATCCTTCAAAATTCAAAAACTCAAAGCATCCTAGGAAAGCTTCTCGCATTGATAAAATTCCTCATTAAAGCAAACTTCCCGCATTGATCAACTTGCATCGGAATAAATGTATAGCTAGGAATTTCTCTATGAAACTATTGAAAAGGAGAACCCTCTTTCCCACATCAACCTACACATGTTAAACCCCTTCTCATGTTCTAGGAAGGTACATCATTTCACTTCCATCTATATTCAAGATATTATGTGTGATTACCCATTGTTAGGAATCATTTGTAAAGACAAAAAGTTTGGGAGCATTCATTTTGTTTCTTCCCATCACATATGTATCAAATTCAGTATAAAATAGTAAATCCATGTTTCATTCTTGAACTTGGTTTTGACAAACATTAGAGATCACTTCATATAGCGTAAAAAAAATTTCAACTCTCCCACATCAACATCTATCAACATCAACATAATCCTCAACACATCTTGGCATTACGTCTAACATGTCATATCCATTCAATCAAATCATTATTTTTCAAATGGATGTTTCCTCGGTACTACACCCTTGATCACCATCTTAACCCCCATCTAGTCCTCATAAGCCCACCTTTGTGGCAACATCAAATTATGGTCCTTTGAATTTATCAAATTGTCATTTTATCTCTCATCATCGGTAAGTCATTTGTCTACATAGGAAATGAACCCTTTGGTTCCCCTATCACTTGACTTCCTGGTCTTGTAAACCCACCTTTGTGGTAACATCAATCATTGTTTCTTTGAATCCATCAAACTATCATCTCTTGCACCATTAAAGTGATATGTCATATGGACATGAACCCTTTGGTTCCCCTATCACTTGATTTTATGATGAAATTTATCGTATTTATCTACCTCATCTTGGGTAATTATTCCATCATCCATCATCCTTGTATATTTTCATCTTTCCCTTCTAAACTAGTGATCAATTCCCTTTCAAGTCATCAATTCCTAGTTTGAGGAGATCACCTCATCACATAATGTTGCATCCTTCACTTCCATCATAGATCACCTTATCACATAATTCTACCTCCTTCACTTCCATCACATCTCATTTTTGTCTCATGGATTGTCTTAAAACCACTCAACAAAAAGAGGAAAAATATAGACACCTAAAATTATCACCACTAATTCCTGTGTAAAAGCCTACTAAAGCACCTTCATTATCACATCTAATCCCTATATTAAGTCATATAAAATCTACACCCATCTACACCCATCATCTTTGTCGATTAAATAATTAAATACATCAACATCAACATCATCGCCATACTTAGCTCGTGTAAATACTTCCTTCAATTGTTAAATCCTACGTAACCACCTAGGAATATTCCTAAATCAAAACATAAAAAAATAAAGTACAATATAACCTATTTTATCACCTCCTAACAAATAACACGTACCCAAAAAACTCAAAAAATTATCTAATCAAATCTAAATCACATAGCCCTTATTTGGAAAAAAAAATTCAACCATTTTCCTCACAAAGCTCAAAAAATCTGAAATCATTGGTGATTCAAGTAATTGTCGAGTGATTATTTAAGATGATTTTCCATCTTCTCACATGGATCCTCAACTTCATTCCATGAGTTCTTGCTTTCAATATGGTTCATTAGCCTCATGTACATCATCATTGATAGTTGGATGTCGAAATCAACATCATGCATTATCATTTACCTTCATTGAGCATCTTGGAGATATTTTAGAGCTCCTGTGAATCATGTCTTCACCTTCATTTGTTATCATCTTCTCAGTCTCAACCATCAACATATGCACAAATTAATAATCTCCCTTTCAACTTTTGGAGATCAATCACACATCCAAGAATTGGTTTAACATTCCTCTAGCGTCAATAATTTTCCTCTCTCGAGACACCCAAGCATCCAACACTAAGCACAATCTTTTAACATGTCTATAGTCTCCTTCATCCAATAATTCTCATCCTCTTAGTCTTATTCATCAGCCAAAATCATGTAATTACCTCATTTTTTACATTATTGTCTTAATAATTTATCATTCAAGATATTAAATTAATTTTTCCTTGGCCTTTATCAACATGTATACATTCTATAAGTAATCATTGGGGATTTCCCGAATTGCGAATGATATGCCCCTAATCACTAGTGATTCCCCGATTGCCAATTATTCCATTTGTCGGACCTATTTTCAAATCTCACTACTTTTCTGATATCTAGATCTTAGTTTCAGTATTCATTCTACCTTTACATGCATCTATCAAGCCTTGTTAAGCTCCCTTGAGCCATCCTAAGCATTTTATCAAGTCAGTATTAGTCAAACATATCCCTAATTTTTCCTTTGTGGCGTATCAACCATATGTATTCTTGATCCTTTGAGCCATATTGTGATTCCTAAACTCCCTTTGGATTAGGGACAACCATAGTACTAAAAATATCCTCGGAATGCATCAGTCCCTTTCCCTTTGCATTGTTGGTTATATCATATGTTATCATTATCGATTAAGTTCTTGAACGCAGATTGATGTACTTATAAGGAATTACATTGAATTCTAGGGACCTGACCTCGGCCAGTAATCTAACATATATCTATCTAATCCTATCTAGTTTAGTGTCTTTGAGCACATATTTCTTTGGAGGAAAGGAGCTTGTACACATTTTCACGAGCACAATTTCAATCAACATCGAACATCATCATCCATCATCTATGGGTATCGCTTAAACTCCACATCTTAAGAGGTCGGTATATTTATATCTTCTTGCTTATTTAATTCAAGTTGAAGGAATAAGAATATTTTTGAACAATATTGTCAAACTCAAAACAAATAGTAGGAGTGGAAAAACCCATGCCCGTGTTTTTGCTTCCAAACTTCTCTGTAATTTTCCAAGTTTAAAACGTCTAAGTATTATTAAATATTCCAAAAAAAAAAATTACATTAAAAACACCATGATAAATGGATATTATCGTAATGAATTCACATGCGCAGTCATCAAAATAAACTTCCCCAAAAATTCATTCAGAAACCAAACAAAGCTCCAAAACCAAATGAAAATGAAACAATACACCAACTTTTTATGACCTAGCTTCTTAAGGAAACTTTCATTTACCAAGGCGTTTGTTGTCCACATTAAAATCCCACCAACCTTCCTTAATTATCATACCATATCATGGATTATTAACTATTTAAACTTATTTAACATTAGCTTTACCATTTTCCATTCAATCTTAGGTTTTAACCTAAGTTTAACAACTTTGAAAACCACATTAAAATTCCATGAGTTCTAATGACCACATATTAATCTAAATACATAATATGCCATGTAACAACCAAACCAAGATCTATAAAACATAACTCAAGTGGTCTAATGATAGATTTATATGCCAATAAATTCCAAACATTCATATGTGCACACACACACACACACACACACACACACACACACACACACACACACACACACACACACACACACACACACACACACACACACACACACACACACACACACACACACACGCGTGCAAATGTGCGTATATATATTTATTATTAATTAATTAGATCATCATCAAAACACGTTTTTGACAAGTAATAATACAAAATAGATCAAACACTCACTAGTAATGGGGAAATTAACAATCTTAATATACCAATAGATTAATTTAATTAAATCGAGGATGCTACATACTTCTTGTCTAAAAATAGTCATCATCCTATTGATTTAATTATAATCATTGTTAATATATCAATTGTAATCGAAGTTCATAAAAAAATTATAGAATAAAATTCACTTTCCTCAAATTGGAAACTTTTCCCATAATTTAACAATCAAAGATTTTAAACCATGATTATATTACTATTATCTTGTCAAGTAATTCCCAAAAAGTCTTTCAAAATTACAACTTAACTTTCCATTTATTTTTAATAGGTATTAAATAGTTTTCAACAAATTATAAAAAAAAGTTTTTTTCTTGACGAAAAGAAAAAAATAGTCATCATATACTTCATATTCAACACTTATTTCAGTAAATTTGGACATATTCTAGTCCAAGCAGCTAAAAATATAACTCTCATTGGAATCCAATATTACTAGTTTTGGATTCCAAAACTTTAAATATTGGAATTTACTATACTCCAAAATCACATATATTGGAATCCAAAATCACATATATTGGAATCCAATATTACAAATATTGGAATCTGAAAATCAAAATATTGGATTCCAAAACTTTAAATATTGGAATTTACTATACTCCAAAATCACATATATTGGAATCCAATATTACAAATATTGGAATCCGGAGTCTAATATATCATATTACAGATTACATTAATGAATATGGGAAAAATTGTTTAATGCTTGTAAGGAATCCAACATTAACCTACAAATCAATAAACATAACATTTTTCTTCTTTATTTGGGCTAGCGAACACTAGGCTTTATTTATGCTTTGAAATATGGTTCTTATCAATTTTAAAATTCCTTTAAGATTAAACTATGGTGATTTGAATAATTAAAATGCCTAGCAGCCTAGTAGCCACTAGGATAATGACATACAAGAGATTTGAGACACTTTTAGGTTCTTTTAGAATGGTGTGATTGACCCTCAACATAAGCTAGAGAAATGTTGAGGCTATTTTGAAGAAACTGATAGAGGGAAATGATTGAGATGTGGAGAATAAGTTGGTGATGCTTTTGGATTATGAAAAGTTTGATCTTATAAAATTATTTTAAAGTAATAGGCTCAAAATATTTTTGTACTCATACGCCGGGCGGTGGATAAGAAAGAAAGGAAAAAGATTGAATATGAAAAAAAATGAGAGAGCCTACCCTTGCTACATCCATGAGTAGTAACTACATGTTATAAGGTCCATTTCTAATGAATGACAAAATAATATTCAACATAGCATCAAGAAGGAAGCTATGAAATTAAGAGATGAGGGTTGAGATGGAGAGAGGGGAAGGGAATGATAGGGAGATAGATAAATAAATAATAGTTGGTTAAAAGGAAATTCCTAGATGATGGATCTGGATAACATTTCATTAAATTGAGGATATTGCTAATGACAAAAAAAAATGTGAGATACTTTCTTATTCATTCGAAAATTAGGAAATGTTAAGTAAGTTCATGTCCTTTCTTGAAAGCTAAAACCCCTTCTTTAAAGGGGAGGAACTAGTAAAAATAACAAACATTTCAGATTAGGTAGATTCTACATTTAGGGTAATGAACAAAATGAATAGAGTGCATAGAAGAGTGTATGAAAATTCACTATTTACCAATGAGAATTTTCTTTTTGTGTGTAACCATAGGTGCTGGTAAGACCAATGTTTCCATGTTAACCATACTTCAACAGATTTCTCTCATTAGGAGTCCAGATGGTTCCATTGATTCAAGTAAGTTTAAGATTGTTTATACAAAACCTAAGAATGCACTAGTTGTTGAGGTGTTTGGGAGTTTGTTAAATGCTTAAATTCCCACCGCCTTTATACAACTAGTGATTTCATAGGTGCCACGTAAATAATCCTAAACTTAATCAAGTCAATAGAACCATTTAGAGTCCTATTGAGAGCTAGGCTTGTTGAAGTGTGGTTTACATGACAACATTTTCCTTACCAACACCTATTATTGATCCACAGAAACAACTAAGTACACGAGGTATGGAGGGATGTGACACGCAGTAGAGGCACGAAGGAATGTGTGGAGGTAAATTTTGGTGATGCATGAAGGCTTGTGCCTGGGAAGGGAAGGTTCAAACTTAGTCAATTTTGGGCCTTGGTCAAAGTCACGTTCGGAAACACGTGGAAAGGCAACTAGATTCAACTATGGATAAGGTTAAGCTATGAAGCCTTACGGTTCAAGGAAAGAATATTCCTAGGCATCATTACAGTTATCATAACAAGATAAGGAGCTAAGTTTGTTATGGGTTAACCGCACTTACATGCTAAGGATGCCCATTAGGGAAACATGTGATGACATTTGGAATGTCCATGGGTAATGACGATTCGGTTAGGGGAGATTTTTTCCTGTGTTCTTTCTAATATATTTATTTGAATGAAAAGAGAGAGAGAGAGAGAGAGAGAGAGAGAGAGAGAGAGGAGTGTGGTGCATGATTGTAAGCCTTGTAATGAAGCTAAATAGATAACACACTTTGAGAATTTATTGTTGTGTTATCTCCATTCATGGAATCCTTAATGTATTTCACTATTGTAATGTTGATGAATTAATACAATGGAGTGGTGCTAAACATCCGAGTTATAGATCTTAACATGTATATTTTATTTTGTGAATATGGGTCCAAACCTTGTGTTCTTCATAGTTCTCATGGTTAGATCTTATTCATCCTTGTTATTATGATGTTCTCATCTATATTATGGTGCATTTATGCTTAGATCTAGTTTCCTTGTTTCTATCTTAGAATGCATACAATTATATTTGTGCATTGTTCCTCTTATGGTGATAAACATTCTTGCAAATCTCATATAAAGGAGGGGATCGATGCCTTTGCATGCCTCAGGTGAGCTCTCAATCGGGGTGGGTGATATCTTAGTGCGGTTGGGGTTTGAAGAGAAGTTAGAGGTAAATAGAGACTACATTTTGGTTCCATTTTCAGGACCTCTTTTGAAGCTATTACAAGAATGGTGAGGGATGACAGAACATTTGACCTTGGACTACATAGAAACTTGGCTTAAAAACACATACGAATAGTTATCTCATAGATTCAACACTAGACTTGAGTTTGATCCACGTAAATGGATAGAGGATCATTTGTATCATGAGCTCTACAAGACATTCTTCTGTTGTTTTATAATAGATTTGTATGAATGGATGTCGGTGTATGCATTAAGGTCAAGTTAGTATTATAAACCTTGTGTGTGGACCCAAGAGGAGTTTTAGAGGTTGTATGATTTTGATCTGATCGGACCCGTGTTGTTGATCACTAGTGGAGTAGAGTGTTGACTAGTTATACCTTGGAATATGAGATCTCTACGTATTCTTGTGCGGAGGTTCTTGAGTTTGAGTTTTGAAGGAGTCAGGGGATTGTTTTTGCATACTATACCCTTAGTCATCAATATCTTGATCATCACTTTAAGTATGAAATAATTTTCTATGGCTAGATAACTTCCCAATAGGCACGGGGTGTGAAAGCTAGTGTGGTGAAATATTATGGACCTTGCGGCTGAATTGGAAAGAGAATAGAGATGGATCAAGTATAATTAAGCTTAGGAAAGGGAGTTGGTGAGACAACATGAAGTTGCTAGAGTGATGGATTTATGGAGGTAGACGTTGTGGGAAGGATTTGAGGTTCACGCGAGAGGGTGTGGGACACGAGAAATATGTGCTTTACTCCATCTTGGTAAGAGCGGGACGAAACCCCCTTATATTCTAGTGAGAGCTCATCGAATGGAGAAAGGAGGAGATCCATAGGCATACATCTTAGCCCACTTGGTGACCAAACCACGACACTTAGTTTTCCAATTTTTGTGACAAGTAATTCTAGTCCAGGTTAGCGTTGGTGAACAAGTAGCATTAGGGAGATATCATTTTACATTACACCCATTTATGCTAGGAAGACATTTCTAGTGTTTGGAGGTATTTTATGCGGCACAACATTTGGGCAAATTGTGGGTTCAATTTTTTGGGTATTGCATCTAGAAGTGGCACGGAAACACATCGGGATTGGTTGATATCATAGGCTGTTGACGTGCAATGTAGCGCGAGGGTGGGGATGCAAAGTGCAAGTTCTTGAAGCCCTTGGCTACTATGGGAGGAGAATTTTGTGGAATCGTATGAATAAAATCTAGTGAGTCTAGTGGATCTAGTGGTAGAGCAATACAAGAGGAAATAAAGGCCTTAGAATTAGTGGGAAAGGACCTCAACGGGTCTTTTACGAGATGTCTCTACACTTGTCTAGTTACAAGGGTATTGAGGATGATGTAGAAAATGTACACAAATGTGATTTGTTATGGCATGTGAAGGGTTTCACTACCCCTGGAGTGGAAGGTAAATCAATTCGTAACTACGTTACAAGTGTGCAAGCATAGATGGTACTAGAAATATGATCTACACTAGATGGTGGTGGACTATATTACATTGTGTGATGCATTTTTGATGATTTCCATATTCCTAAGTTTGAACAGAAGAGCATCAATTCATTGAAAGAGATTAACGAAGGGATGGTGGAGAGTGTAAATATGATACATGTTTCAAAACTCTCCTATCTAAGTTGTCTCATGACATTCATCCTTCACAGCATGCTCAATGGTTTGTCATAGGAATGATCACACTGCTTGTTCGGAGGGTGCTTTCACATAAGACCTTCAGAGATCCACGCGAGGCCTTGGAGGATGCCTTGAGATTTGATGCCATTGGGAGCATTGATACCAGAGTTAGCCCATTTCTTGAAGCAAAATTACTGTCATGACAAAGCATCTTGAAAAATATCTACAAACTTGGATCATGAGACTCATAGTGCGTTATGATTGCATGGACCATGATGTAACTATATTTTCATTGTTGTGGCACGTGATCTGTAAGAATGTGTCTTGTTATTGTAAGATTTATACCTCTACTACTCATGACACCAAGGATTGTAGATTGATTTACCAAATACATGATGTCATTGAGTACTGGTGTATGCCAGGACCAATGTTTGATTAGCTCAGGGATGATCGTTGTCATCATGAATGGTGTGCAAAATGGAGGAGGTTGGGGAAGAGGATTTTGGGGGAGGATTCGGAGGCCGTGGAAATCAAGAAGGAGGAATAAATGAATTTCCTCATGGAACTTGTTATAATTATGGATCTACATAGCATTACAAGTGAGAGTGTCTATACTTGTTGCGAATTCTCATGGTGTGGAAAGAAGCACAAGTATGAAGAGTTATTGGAGTTATATGAATACATGATCTAGAACCGAGAAAGAAGGATAGGGGCACGGGGATGGTGAGCGTGAAGTTTTCTGATCCAAAGTGAATGCCTAGGGTAACCTAGAAACTTGAAATAGATCCTTCTTAGTAACTATGCAAGATGAGGCTGCGCACGCATAGGAAATGCCGAGGTAGAAGCCTCTAATTACAAGAGAATAAGTGTTGTATGGGAAGTATCCTGATCTAACTCATCAGAAAGAGGTCTACCAAGAGACCATGGAAGTAATTATAAGCCTTTAAGGGAAATTCAAGGTCTAAAGGAACAATCACGAAGTTAGAGTAGAAGAAAAGCATTGAGGTCCCTCAAATAGATATAGGTGAATTCATGGAGGTGTGTAAGATGTTAAGATAAGATAATAGCATCCCTTTGCTAGGAGATTGGATGAGAGATAAAGTGCAACGTCTTAGAGGTGAGCACGAGAGGTAGGTCTTACATACTAATCTTCCTCCTAACAATATTGATTATGAAAAAGAGATCACATTAAATGTAGTTGTGGATGGATGGCTCTTGAGTAATATTTTGATTGACATAGGCGTGAGAAGTCAATTTTCTTACTTTGGACGCATGGAATCAAATGGGGAGACCTCTATTGTAGCCATATTTGAATATTTTGTATATGGAAAATAGGAAAAAGGATATTCTCGTCTGTGTGTTAAAGGATGCATATATAACCATCCAAGGGGAAATGTTCACTAGATATTTTGAAGTCTTAGCATTTTTCGAGGTGGATAACTTTCCACTTTACTTGGGTGCCCCTAGTGTTACAAGAATAATTTTGACTTGTGCTTTAACAACGGGTATATAAGTTTTGAAAAAAATGAGGAGCATGTCATCATTCCACTAATGGATGGGAAGTCATGCCATATCGAGAACCTTTGGGAGAAGAGGACCTAGATAGGATCTATGTTCGCACCATTAGAGAGCATGAGGTTAATCATCTATGAGGAGAAGGTTTCATTCGGTGGGAAGATTATCAATCTATAAGTGATAGTAGTGTGGCATGTGATAATTAGATGCATGGAACCTATGAGCTGGTGCGAAGAAAAATGAGAAGTACTATAACCCGAGTTTCCAAGGCATGTTCAATTAGGCACCTAGGAGGAAGAAAATTACCATGTTATCTTGGAGAAGGAAATCTTGAAGTTTTAGAGATAAATGGAAGTTCAATGGACTTGTCGATTGAAAGGAGAAATATTCTAACTTATAATTTATGCGAGACAATAACGCATTGGTGGGTGACACATCAAGATAGTCTACTTTAGAGTGGTGTGAAGTGAGAATCACGCTCTCTATTAATTTTCTCTGGAGAAATGTGCCTAATAAAATTTATGACTATGATGGGAAGGGATCTACCTTATGC
Organism: Taxus wallichiana var. yunnanensis; assembly: GCA_018340775.1. Taxonomy (NCBI): domain Eukaryota; kingdom Viridiplantae; phylum Streptophyta; class Pinopsida; order Cupressales; family Taxaceae; genus Taxus; species Taxus wallichiana. The sequence continues at coordinate 717,313,661 of CM031238.1, forward strand.
CATGTTCGGGAGTGTGAGAAGACTTGGATGAGAGGTGCAAAATCTTTATCCCCTTCCCTATAGGTGCACAAATTCTATTCCTCCCTATAGGGTTGTGTGCATTCGTGGTATATTCTTATTCTTTGAATTGTGACATTAGATAGGAAATGGTAGGATTTGATAGTGGATCTTGTCCAAATGTTTTAATGTCAGTACTAAGGCATCGAGTGAATGAGGCATTGCGGTAGTTAAACACCTTACCTTGGGAGGCAATTCCATGGTGGAGGATAAGATTCTAGAGCTATTAGGTGAACCAAAGTTGGGTGCATGCTTTATGGAGGAAGAATAAGAGGAAGTACAACTTCAACGTGCTTGCCTTGATAAAGAGAAAGGAAATTTGATCTACTTGATAGATGATGAAGAGGTGGAAAACTTAGATGTTAACCATCACGAGGGTACGCTCAAGGTTATGGATAGTGTTAATGAGAAAGAACACACCTACCATAAGCCATTGAAGACCAAAAAGGTTAACATTAGTACAAAGGTGGAACCAAAAGAACCTATTACTAGGGAATACTAGATGGACTAGGAGGTCTCAAATATTATTGATCTTCTACGTTATTTTAAAGATTTGTTTCGCGTGGGTACCATGAGCTTAAAGGATTTCAATCCTCGCTAGGTTAAATGAGGATCAAGTTAAAGGAAGGTGTGTTCCCAATCTGGAAGAGGCTTTATAGGATGAATCCAAATTTACACGTCGAGGTTAAGGTGGAAAATGACTAGATGATAACATTCGAAATAATTGAGGTCATTGAAGAATCTGAGTGGGTAGGCTCGATGGTCATCAACATCAAAAAGGATGGGAGGATAAGGATTTGCATTGACTATAGGGATTTAAATGTAGTATGTGTAATTGATCCTTTCCCAACCCCATTCACTAAGGAGATCCTAGAAGGAGTAGCCGGGAGTGAGATCTATTCATTTACAGATGGGTTTTCAAGATATTACAGGTTAAATTACAGAGGAAGACCAGAAAAGAAAACTTTTACCACTGAATGGGGAATTTTTTCCTATATGGTCATGCCTTTTGGACTAAGTAACACACCTACTATTTTGTCATGCATTGTGGTACATGCCTTCCTGGATTTCATTCACAAGTTTCTTCAAGTCTACTTAGATGACTAGATGATTTATGGACTAGAAAAGTACCATTGTGACAATTTGAGGTTATGGTTTGAGAGGTGCGGGTAGTTAAGAATCTCCCTCAACATCAATAAATGTATTTTTGATACTCCATTTTGCACCTTATTATGTCATATCATATGTAAGGAGGGATTATTAGTAGATCCTACCAAGATTGTTGTCATATCAAAGTGTTGTGCATGAATTTCTAGGACATACGGGTAATATAGGAAATTCATTAAGGCCTATGGAAAGATTGCTACGTTGTTGGAGGAATTATTAAAGCATAAAGGGATATTTCATTGGGATGAGGCGTAGTGACTAGATTTCAATATGCTTTAAAGGACATACTTACCATTGCACCTATCTTATGCTTTTCTTCTTAGGATAAGCCATTCCATGTACATGTTGATGCTTTAGGTATAAAAAATAGAGCGATCTTAGCATAGCTTGGAGAGGGATTTTTATCATCCCTTGTGTTTCACTAGTAGAAATATTACTCGAATAGAACATAATTATACCACCGAAAGCATGAGGCATTATTGATGATATACATTACGCACAAATTTAGGTAGTATTTTCTAAAGACACCTTTTGTTTTCTACATGAACCACATGGCATTAAAGTACTTAGTGAAAAATCTGTTTACTGAGGAAAATATCTTTGGTGGGTCTTATTATTTCAAGAGTTTGATTTTACGATTGTGGTAAAAGTAGGTAAGATTAATTTGGGACACGATCATTTGTCAAGCATTACTTGGTGAGGATGCACATAGTATTGAGGATACAATTCCAGATGCATAGTTATTCGAGGCTACTGACACACGCCCTTGGACTTGGAAGATATTTCTCTATTCCTATGAATGGGTTTTGTCCTAGAGGGGATGAATGCATTGGAGAGGAATCATTTAGCCATACGTGTCACGCCTTATATGTTAATTAGTGGAGACTTATACAAGGAAGGTCGTGATGAGGTCTTGTGTCGGTGCGTACTTGAGCATGAGCGCACTACAATCATGGAGGAGGCTCATGGAATTGCAAGAGGAAACTATGTGAGGAATGTGAGTGTACACAAGATCCTTTTAGCCGTACTTTGGTGGGAGATGATTTAAAAGGATTATATAGAGTATTGAGGCACATGACCATTCTTTAGTACCTTGGTAAACTAGGGAAGAGAGATGAGATGCCATTAAGGCCTATCGCAAATGTAGAACCATTCAAGAAATGGGTGATTGAATTTGTGGGCCCTATTTCCCAGACCACATGAAGGATAGGATCACACTACATTATCACTTGCACCGATTATCTTAAATGGTGGGCGGAGGCTACACCTACTAACAATTACATGGTGGTGGTAGTAGCTAGATTCTTATGGGAGAATATAATTAGCATGTATGGATGCCCATTGAGTTTAACAAGTGATAAGGTTACTTATTTCCTAAACGAGACTATTAGAATATTATTGGTAGAATTGATGGTGGCCCACCAAAAGGCTACCCCTTATCACCCAAACGATAATGAGAAATTAGAAGATTTTAATAAAATTAAGTCACACGTCGACCAATATTTGTGATGTTGGAAGACAATACTTTGGATGATAAATTTTATGTTATGTTATGGTCATATGAGACTACTTATAAAAGAATGAACAATACCACACCGATTGATTGGTGTTTAACGTGGAGGATATGTTACTTGTTGAATTCATGTTACCATTGCTTTACATATTGTGCGTGCATGTAACAATCCCATTTTAAGACTTTAGAAACAAGGGATTTTTTTGGCATAATGTTCTCTATTCTAAATTAACTTAATTTAGAACACACATTCCAAATAAATCAATCTCATAACAGAAAACCATATGTAGCTGTAATGACTCGGTGGAACACCGATCTCTCATTTCATGACTCGGTATCATACCGATCTCTCATGTTAACTTAATGATTTGTATACTACGTATAATTGGTTCCCTTACCATTTTCGGGGTATTAAGTGTTCTATTTAAGAGGCCTATCTGAATATTTGTTACTGATATTCATCTAAAATCTTGCTTCTTAAACTAGGTGACATAGGACAATGTAACCAATAGCTTGCGATACTTTGGAAAAATATTTTAAACATACTTGTTTATGTTTATATTCCTAGATGAAATACTCATCAAATGGAATACATCCTTCACCCCACTTGATCTGTTATCTAGAATGGTCTTCACTAACTTTTTTCAGTCCACTTGTTCAAGGTTTAACCCTAGCCAAGGTTAGCAACATGGCCTAGTGTGGAGGACTACTTACGGTGACTAAGGGTATTTAGACATACTCAATCGACTTGCATCGATTGGGCATGTCTATTCATCCTAAGTCAACATGAGTTGACCTTGACACTAGGTCATGCCCTTATCCCTACCTAGGAAGAACTATGATCAAGTCAGAGTTTATGTTAGTCTAGATGAAAAAACTTGAAAGGGTGTTGAAACATGTCAACTACAACACAATATCCTCATGAAGACCCTAGTCTTCCTAAAGGTACTACCCTATAGTTGGCGTGTGTCAACATCCATATGAGATTTCCTCATCTAGGAAAACATACCTTATAGAAATTTAATGACTTATTAATTATCTCATTATAGATTAATTGCAGTTACCCTACCAAGCAACAAGGTTCTTTTAACATTAGGGTTCCAAGTTAAAAACTGCAATTAGAAGTAGGTATGTAGATACACTTGCCCCTAATCATTTCATAAGGTATGTTTTTATACCATTAACATTCAGATTTATATTTTATATAACAGATCTAGCATACATTAAGTGATGTTTGCTTATTTACTTACCCAAGTCTTAGCTTACTTAAGTTTTGAATCAATTCTTTTTATATTAGACTTCATTGGAATGAAGTCTAATCCCAATTATTTTATTTTTCATCAGTCCTATTCTGATTAAGGAACTAATCAAGAGGAAGAACACCTTCCACTATCCAAGGATAACATTTGGATTCATTCCCAAAAGGTCTTTAAACAAGTCTATGTTTCATTGCATGGAAGTTGTCTTCCCTTTTTCTTATAAAGGGTAAATGTTCATTTATAACCCCATAGTATATTATAAGTTATTATCATAGCTTTATTCACCCACAAACATTTGATTTAATATAGTCATAGTGATATAGTTGAATATCCATGCATGAATGTCAACTTAATAAGTTGCATTTTCACTAGAGAGAGTAGTACATCAAGTACGTTGATCTCTATCCATTCTATTCCAAACCAAAGAGTAAGCTACTGATTGAAAAGTAGAGGATTACTTAACATTTCCACTCATTGATTTCCAAAAGGAAATACATCAAATACAAAAATTTCACATATCTTTTATTCATCAAGAAAATTCATACAATAACAAGTCCAAACACTTCAGACATTACTAATGCCAAACAATAATACTTGAATCAATTTCAAATACAAATTTATTTTCCATAAAATACATTTCAGTAATGAACCATATTTCATCATAAAAAGATCCAGTCTCTTTGATAAACAAATGTAACTTCCTAAAGATCTTTTCTCCTTTCATCACTTACAAATTCCTTCTACAAATTGCTAGCATGGAGTCAGATTCATTAAACTAAGCATGGTAAGTGCTAAACATTAAAATGATGTGCTTTTAGCTAACTGTTCCATAAAAAGAACTCTGTTGTTATGAAACAGTCATGAGCATTCTGGCAGACATAACCAAAGGAAGTTACCATACCCAAATAAAAGAGATAGAGAAATAGATATACCAAAGCAAAAGTAAGATTAGTCATGAAATATACAACTTCAACCTTCCATTCTATTACTTATTAACAAAATAATTACCACAATAATTCAGATAAGTAACATTTCCTCATAGCCTTACTAACTCTTTGATACATTACTTTTCATGTTTCTAGGCATAGTTCAGCTGAAGATAAAACAACAATAATTCCCTCTCAATATTTCATTCACCAAAATTCATCCTAAAATTTGAGATGCCAGTAATCAGAACTAAAAACTTAAGAATAAATTTAGGATGATCCAAACATATTGTCTAAAAGGTGCCTCGATTTGAGTATCCTAATACTCAAATTCAGAGTACTTCTAATTTAAGTTAAGTCCAACAAACTAAAAATAGACCTCATCAGAGGTTAAGATCAAATTGGCATGCAAATGGGACTACACTCAATTCCCAAAAATATACAACAATGTTATCCTTAAGTCAAGAGGGTAGAATGGTAAGGTTTACCATTCAGGTACAACTCAATCAACCATCCCAATATTCTCCACTAAACTCAAATATTTACTCATAAATATTCCAACCAAACAAAATAATCCATCAAATTATTCTCTACTACAGTTTTACTATCCTAGCAAACCCAAACTCAATCTTACCCAATAGGTCCAGGAGTTGCATCAAGGAAGATCAAAAGAAGGACAACACTTTGTAGTAGAAAGAAGATTAAAGATAGAGAGATAGAGAGAGCTTACTTCCTCTTAGTTCTAGCATGATTAGAAAGAGATACCATTAGGTAACCAGAACATAAATAGACGAGTCCAATCTCTCTTTCATCCCATACCGAAATCCCCAAACAGAGAACAAATCAGGGGTCAATTGAGTGAACAAAAACTAGGAGAAAGGAAAGAATGAAGAGCAACACAATCCATTACCTTCCATCATTCCAGGAGATGGTACAGATAACCATGATTACCACAAGATAACAATTAAACCATCTCCCAAAAGATACTGAAATATGCAAAGGAAAATTCAACAGGAGAGAAAGTCTAAACCCACCTCCCAACTCAGACCCAAATAGGTAAAGAAGTGAACAATATGATTAAACCAAAACAAGAGTAATTATTTCCCCTTTTCACGAAGAACATTGCTTAAGATCTGTAGAATCGAGACCGGGTTTGATGACCCAAGGACCAAGAAACAAGCCAACACAATACAACAATACCATGTCAAGGAACTACCAAGAGGTTCAAGTTGACACAAACGCCAAAGAACAATAGCTAAAACTCAAGGGTGTTTTCCCTTTTTTATAGCACCAGATTCCATCCTTCCAAGGTTATTAAAGACCCCAAGGAAATAGAAGAAAACAAAGTAATATATATTCCTTACGGCTTCCCAAAAATCAGGTCTTGAAAACAATTGTATGTTTCCAACAAAGCAAAATAAGTATACATTTACAGACTTAAATACATAACCAAATGACTTAAACAAGTTCATGAAATGTTAAACACTTGTCAAGAAAAACCCAGATCCAAATTATAGACAGTGATAGATAAACAATCATACTCATATATTTTTTTAATCTTTCCTTCAACACTCAAGGAATATGTTTTAAGCAAGAGTCACATAGCTTTTATCTTCCCTGAAGGTTCAAGAGGATTTAATCAACAGTCAAGTATTCTAATAGTTTAAAGACTACAGTTTCCAAACAGAGAGGAACAAGTTCAATCAGAAACCAGATCTGAAGATTAAAGAAAACCAAGCTACCTACAGATGGAAATAGCTCAAACAAGATCTCACACATTTTTGACTTCATCTCAAGCTCATGCAGAAGATTATATCATAACCTAGAAAATCAATTTAAGAAGATCAAAACCTAGATCACATTTTCCATCATACAGGTGAAGTCGAAATAGTGAACACAATAAACAACACAAAAATCATTGTAGAGTGATCTTATCTACCAAGCAAAACCAGATTAATCCCAAGAGTAGAGTTCTTTTAATGAATCAATTAAGTAAAAGAAAAACAACTTAATGGGTAGAGCCTATCATGCCTGATATCACTTCTCCTTCATTGATTCGTAGAAGATCTCTAAGAAAAACTTCAATAGATTCTTCCTTTCCACAAAACGTCAATAGAACCATCAACACTTCCTCTTTCTTTTTATAGTTTTCACA